>WBNO01026210.1:0-301761 GCA_013400575.1 Peucedramus taeniatus | reverse complement strand
GGCATGCGTGCGGATTATGGTGGACGCGGTGCTGTCAGGTGTTTTTTGGGGAATTGCGATAATTGTGTCTGTTTCTCCTCGCAGAGCCCGAGGTTTTTGAGACTGTGCTGCCAATCACTGTCTTGGTGCTGAGCGATGAGGATTTTCTCCAGGATGCTGATAAGGACCAGGAAGTTTCCATTCCCGAGGTGGAGCAGGAGTTTAAATTAAACAACAGCCTTTGCCTAAAAAATGAAGTGGAGCCTTCCAATGACAGCAGCAGTGTAGGCAACTGGGATGCAAACAAGACTGTTTCAAATGAAGATAATTGTATTAAGTACTCTGAGGAGAAATGGTTTGCTGAGAGTGTGTATAACGCATCAAAATTATCTTTAAGTGATGGGTGTGATGCAGATAAATATGGTCAAAATTGCATGTTACCTACATCGTCTTGCAAAACAGAGCTTCCAGAGATAGTGAAATATAATGATGGAGAAGATTGTGGTGATAATGATGGCTTTCAGAAGATTCCTCCTCTCCTCTCCTGTGCTGACAGTGACAGAGCTGACACTTGGGAGACGTTGGTAGTGGTACCCAAACATGAAGAAGAACCTGTCAGTATTGAAAGTGTTCTTTTTGATGGCAGTCCACAGAAACAACCAGAAATCAACAAGGAATTTGAGATAATTGTTAAAATGGAAGGTAATATATTAATAAGATTATTGCAAGAGTTTAAGAAATACAGTAAACCTCGAGTTTTAGAAATAAAAAATTGTATAGAAATGCTGTGAAACCAATTTCTTTTAGAGTAAGCATTTCAAATTAGATTCATAAATACAACAGAAGGAAAATACTCCCTGCTCAGTTCTTTCACAGACTCCTGCAAAAGGCAGTGACACTACAAAATGTTGGTACTTTGCCATTCTCATCCAGTGAGAAAAAGGGTGGCCTTTCATCAGGGGAGATGTCTCAAAATAAAAACTCAAAATAAAAAAAGAAAAAGCATGGTATTTGTGAGAGTGGAGCATTAGAAAAGTTTGGTGTTAGTACTTTGATAGGAATTCTGGCATAAAGGTGTTCTGTTAATAACTGGATATGGGTGTTGTCCTGTGAAATTCAGAGTCTTGAGTGAAAACAGAAAGGAGGAGAGAAGGTGGCTTCTAACTAGGAGGAACATTTAAATGTTGGGGGCAGAGGGGAGCATGAAGAGAGGCATGAGGGAAATAATAAGGAAACAGAAGTAATGAAGAGCAAACAAGTCGTTGGGCAGTTTGGGATTATTACTATGAATTAATCATGAATATTTGTGATTGTATGAAAAATGTGACTTTTTATATTTCCTTGTAGATTCTGATTCCTCAAAGAATGGAGATAATGAAATCGATTACAGGAAAATAAGCAAATTTGAAGAGGAAACTCTGAATTCTCTTTTGGAACATGGCATGAAAGAAGACAAGAAATTTACCTATAATTGTTCTGATCCATTTCTTAATGGATGTTCTCCTATTTTTAAGGAATGTCTAGAAGATGTAGGGAAACCTGACATGAATGCTTCCACTTCTGATGAATCAAATACTACTGGAGAGCATATTTACAAGATGTTAACACCATTCCCTAAGAAAAGATACCAGCAACAAAAAGTTGTTTCTTCTCATGCAAGCCTAAAAGAGTTCCAGAACCAGCAAGAAGATTTAACATGGCTGAATGATAGTGTGACCATCACACCTTTTCCTAAAACATCTTGTTTTACAAAGGAGAATGAAAGATCGAGTTTCAAGTGCAGGTTTTGTAGTTCTGTGTTTAAGTGCAGTGCACATCTGAAGAAACATATTTATTCAGCTCATAAAGATAAGAAAATACATAAATGCTGCTTTTGTAAAAGAACTTTTTTCTTTTCTTTCAATCTTAAAAATCACCTTAAATTTCATAAGAAGATTGCTAGGTTGCAAAAGGCAAGAAAAAATAGAATAAGTGCTAGAAAAGGGAAGCAGAAAGGATCTGAAGGAGAATCTGAGACCAAGAAAAAAGAAAGTAAATACGAGAAATTTTTCATTAAAATTGAAAGGGATTTTACACCTCTGGATGTGCCAGTTAGCTTTTCCTGCAGAATTTGTTTCTTTGTTTCATCAAATCCTAGGAGTTTTATTCATCACATGAAGGGACACAAGGAGAGACCACCTTACCAGTGCCCTCAGTGTGATTACTCCTGCAGCAGCTTGTCCTACCTGTTAAATCACATGTACTGGCATGCTGGCTATAAGCTCTACCAGTGCAGGTTCTGCACCTTTTTTTCATTGTATTTTGCAAGCATGGTGAGGCACAGCCACATCCACACAGGGGATAAACCATATTGCTGTGAGCTCTGCCAGGCAGCATTCACCAGCACCTCAGGGTTGGAGAGACACAGGAGGACACACGCAGGGACAGAAACGTGCCAAGCACAGCAACCTGATTGCCTGAGTGGGAGAAAGAGAACTGAAAGACCTCCAAAGACTTACACATGTGATGAATGTAACCTGGTATTCTACACTAAAAGACATCTCAGCTTTCACAAGAAATTTCACGAACAGTTGAAGGCTAATGGTTATACAAGTCAGAGCAATAAATATTGTACAAGCAAAATAGGCAAAGCTGATGATGATTCTCAGGGCCGTGTTTCTTACTCTCTTTTTGGTAGAGAAAATGATTGTCTGGGTGGGGGAATCCTGGCTTCAGAAGCAGAGTTTGAGCAAGCAGATGATGTGTGGTACAATAAGAAAATATGCGCTGGAAAGACATTCCTTGAAAACAGCCAAGGAGGCAACAGCCTGGCTGTTACTGGAAACAGATCAGAAGTTCCTCAGACCTCTTACCAAATGGACACTGTCACTTACAAAGAGGAGCCTTTCTTCAAATCAGAGACCTCTTATTCACAAGTGGAAAATAATGCTTCATTTCATAACTTTGTGGAAAACTTGGAGGATACATACCCTTCTAATATAAATACATTCCAAACATACAGATGCCAGCACTGCAGTTATGCTACTGCTGTTCCTAACAACTTCAGGCTGCACCTCAAGATACATACAGGTGAAAGGCCATTTGTGTGTAAAGAGTGCAATGAGACATTTAAAACATCAAACCATTTGCAGAAGCACAGCCTTCTTCATGTGAAAAATGGACAGGAGTTTGGAAGTTGCCTCTTTGTAGAAAGGTGTTTAGAGAACCTTGAATTGCATCGTGAAATCCAGAGAGGCACATATCCAGAAAGGGATTTTGATTCCTACAAAGGCTCAAGCAGCTCCTTGCTTGATTCAGAAGTTTGGGGAGTTCAGCAAGGTGTTCAGAGTGGCACAGCAAATGATGTGCAAGCACAAAGTCAGCCACTATTGTATCAGTGTGCAGAGTGCAGCTACGCTACTGGCATTTTAAGCAACCTGCAACTCCACGTCAGAACTCACACTGGCGAGAGGCCCTACAGCTGCCCTGTTTGTCAGAAGAAGTTCCGTACCTCCAGTCACCTGAAAAGGCACAGGCTCACACATTTGAACGTGGGGCATTTCAAGTGCATGAGCTGTGACTACTCAGCCAACAAATGGCTGTCCTTGAAGCGGCACCTGGCTTCGCACACCGGGGAGGGAACCTCCTCTCCTGGTTGCCTCTACGAGCACAAGGAGCTGCCTGTCAAGACATACAGGTGTGAGGAGTGTGGCTATTGCACAGCCCACAATGGCAACCTGAAGCTCCACCTGAGGATCCACACGGGGGAGAAGCCGTTCCAGTGCGGGCAGTGCTCCCTGGCTTTCCGCACCTCCAGCCACCTCAAGCGCCACTGGCTGACTCACCTCAAGCTGCACTGCAGGAGGTGCAGGTATTCCACGGTGGATAAACACGCTTTCCAAAAGCACATAAAAATGCACAAGAAGAAGTACAAGTGTGCAAAGTGTAATGTGGTGCTGCCCACCAGAAATCTGCTGGAGAAACACAAGCAGCAGCACAAGCTTGGAATGTGAAGTTGAGAATTGGAGGTTGGTGCTTGGTTTTGGACAGGTTTGCATGTCCTGAATTTCTTCATGGCTTTATGGCTTTATTTCTTCACGGCTTCCTTTGCTGTGCCCAGAACAATGGTTGGTAATGGAGGCATCCAGCATTTTGGTCGAGAGAGTGAAACTTGGGGTACTGGTTTGCTGCAGGTGTTTCTGGGAATATCAATTCTAGCACAAGCTGTGCTGAAGATTTTGGTGACACTTTTTCATCCCCAAGTAACTGCTTCAGTAGAGGTCAGTTATTTTGGCAGGTGATCATCTGTGTTTAAGCAGTTACTCTACACCACTTATTTTCTTGTAAAAATTTAATAAGAAAGAAAATCTCTTTTCTAACTGAAAGAATGTGTAATGTGAGGGAAGGAAGGGCATGTTATATTTTATAGTAATAACTTTTCATATAAAATTATCAGTGTATGTGGAGGCTAAATGCTACCTCCCATCTGCTGAAAGTTGCCTCCTTTACTCCCAGGTGCTTTTGCAATACTTGTAAGAGAAAAAAAAACAATATCTCACCAAATTACAGAAACAAAATATGCATGTCATCACTGGGTAATTGTGACATTAAAATGTTTTACATGTGTCTGTATGCATAAGATGTTTATTAAGCTGGTACCTTATTTGTAGTTTTGATAATTTTTTGAGTAGTCTGACAGAAATGGTAATGTCCAGAAACATCTATTTTATGATACTGGGAATCTTTAAATCTTCAATTTTATGTGAATGTCCAATGTTAATCTAGTATGAAATGCCTTACCTTTTCTCAGGTTGGTAGTTACTGTGTTGTTTGTTAAAATAGTTGAATCACTTTTCAAATAACTTCTGTTAATATGAGCAGTTGCTGATAATTGTGAATGCTGTTTAGTTGCATTGAAAATCTTAGCAGTATCTGAAACTAGAATTATTTCAAGAACTTTACTCTTAGTCTGAGATATCATCTCTAAGAACCATTGTACTATGCAGCAGTTGGTGCAGGGTATGGTAAACCCAGATGGATGCTGCTTGCAATTTATATTCAAATCTGGACAAATCTTTCTTTGTTTTGGAGCTATGCAGTGCTAGGAACTCTTGAGTGTGGTAAGTGGTTTTAGTAACAGTGTGTTATCCCCTTGTGTGAGGAAAGACAGCAGCAAAGGGCTGGTGCAGACTGTCCCAGTGCTACAGCTCAGTCCATGGAGCAGCAGAACAAACCTGTGGCTTAAGTTAGAGAACGTAAATGTGGAACTCAGTGTTTTTTTGGTTTTTTTTTTTTCTGTGTGTCTTTCTGTAGAAATACAGATAATGTCTTGTAGAGGCTTTCTGGTAATGTAGGAGACAGGCTGGGAAGGGCTGCCCTTAGAGGTAGTGAGTTCCCTTCTTTTCAGATACTTAAAAGCCATCTGGATGTAAATCTGGACAACTGGCTCTGGGTGGCCCTGCCTGAGCAGGGGCTTGTCTTCCAGAGCCCCTGCAGCCATTCTGCAGTTTGGAAGACAATTTTCCAATAATGGATTGAAACTTGTGGACAGATGAATGCATTCAAGGCCAGATCAGCAAAGATACTCAAGTGATCCAGTTCTTTGCAGTTCAGTAAAGACAAGTAAGTATCTGTGCCTGAATCATAGGTGTTACAGATGAGTGATTTAGACCTTGGAGCCACCTAATCCAGTTATGAGAAAGAAGAATGTTATCCTGTATGAAGAAAGAAGAGCATTTCTGGGAAATACTAATGGTTACTCAAGCTTGGAGGAGTTTCTACCTGCTACATTACAATTCCGATCATTTATTTGAAAAGAACAGGTACAAAGAGAAAAAAAATACTGAAGGAACTGTAAGCCTCTATATCAGATGAGACTAGGAAGGCTAAATCTGATAGAGCACAGTTGTTTAAAGCATGGTGTGCTACGATGATGAAAAGAGCCTGGTTTAGGGGAATAAATTAACTGCAGTAAATTTTTGAAAGAGTTTGTAAATGTAAGTTTCTTCAAGTTTTAAGTAAGAACAAGAAGGTATTTTCAGTTAGAGCTTGATTTTATAAAAGTAATTATTCCGAGTCACTGCCTCTAATAAAAATAAGCAGTTCAGTGACTCCTGACGTTGCTTTCTGTTCCTTATGCACTGCACTGGATTTTTGGGGTTTCAGAGGTATTCTCAGTCTGCTAAATCAGTGAAATTTAAAGGTTGAGGCATATTCAGTTTCAAATAAGACATGGGCTGTTGTAGGTTGGGGGTTTTTTTGGTAGCTAGAAGTGTAATATTTTTTTATTCCTGCAGTTTAAACAAAAATAAAAGCCTTTCCTAAATCATACTATAAAGTTTCTTATTTAAACCAAAAATGTTTCATTGTTTTCTCCATGAACATATCCTGAATTTGGACAAAACAGGGAAATGTAACAAGACAGATTGAGCAAAAGGCTGTCATTTTACCTGCTGTGCATCTGCCAATTAAATCAATACAAGTTAAACTGGAGGTGATGTAAATGAGCAATAGTGAGTCAGACTGTGTGGTGTGGTCGTGCATCCTCCTGTTTGGGCCACACTGTGGTCTCAGAAATGCTCCTTAGGGCTTGGCCTTGACGAGCTGGGCCGAGCTCCTCTTGAGCTTATCCAAAACACTGTCTGCTCCCAGGAACTTATACTGGCTAAGGAGCCCCCTGGCTCTTTTAACAGCCTTTGGGAACTTACTTTTCTTACCTGAATAACCACCCAGGTGGAAAAATGTTTTTGGTTTTGAACTTTCAGAGAAAGTTATCAACCTGAATTGCAGCCAGTTGGGTGGAAAATTGCTCTGAGCAAAGCCAAGTCTGTTGTGACTGTCTAAGCAGTGGTATTTTAGACCTTCTGAGCTCTCCAGACTGCAGCAGGCTGAGACCAGCACTTCCCTCTGAGTGGGGCCTCTCTGAACCGCACAATTCCCAGGCTGAAGATACCTGGAGGACCAAAGCTGAGGGACAGTGACAGATCCTGAGCTGAGATTCCCATTCCTTGAGACTCAACCCTTCACCTGCTGAGACTGACATGAGTACTTACCTATGATAAATTCCCAAATTCAGGTATGTACCTTGCACACATCCCTTTAATGTGTGTTAATATGCAATGTCAATATTGCTCTCTTGTAGCATCATACAACAGTTTTGCATTGGCACCGTAAAGATTATCTGGTTCCACCTCCTGCCATGGCCAGGGACACCTTCCACGATCCCAGGTTGCTCCAAGCCCTGTCCACCCTGGCCTTGGACACCACAGGGATGAGGCAGCCACAGCTCCTCTGGGCAACCTGTGCCAGGGCCGCACCAGCCTCACAGCCAAGAATTTATTCCACACGTAAACGCATGGAACTTTGTCCTGAAACTAACAAAACGCTGGGGAGATGTGATTTTCTTCCGCTGTCCCTTTCCTCCCTCATTCGCGTCCCTTGGGGGAGTTTGAGGAGTTTAATGAACGCCCCGTTCCTCCTTTCGGCGCCAGCTCGGCTCCTCCGGCCGGCAGGCGGCGCTAGCGCGGAGCGCCGCCTCAGGACACGCGGGGGGGCTGCGCATGCGCGGAGCAGCCGGACCCGCTTCTCTGGAGGAGCAGCGGCCTCACTTCCCTTGGAAAAGCCGCCGGTCCCGATTCCCTGGGAAAGCCGTCGGACCCGTTTCCCGCTTTTCTGGCAGAGCAGCCGACCCCACTTCCCTCGCCCTCGGCACCCGCCGCCGCTGAGGGCGACCGTGCGCGGTCTCGGCCGGCCCCGCTGACGCGAGTGGCGCTCCCGCCCCCTCTCCATTCTCTCGCTCCAGGGGTTCGTCCCCGCCTCTCTTTGCCGCCAAGATGCCGCGGATTATGATTAAAGGCGGCGTGTGGCGGAACACAGAGGTAAGACTCGGCGGGGTTTGAGCCCTCGTCCCCCCTCAGGGCCAGGCAGGTGGGGTGGGGGGGGAGCCCTCCCTGGTGCGCAGGCGCGGGAGGGGGGCGGGTGTCGTGGTGCGCCTGCGCGGGAGGTTCAGGTTTTTTTGGGGTATCCCGGGGCAGGTTCGGGTCTGCTGGAGCCGCTGTGCCGGGACATCAGAGGGTTTGGGAAGAGTGCAGGGAATGAGGCTCAGGGGGGGTTTTCTGTCTCTCCACAACTCCCTGACACCAAGGAGGGGACACCAAGGTGGGGGTTGGGCTCTGCTCCCAAGAACAAGCGACAGGACAAGAGGACATGGCCTCAGAGTGCAGCGGGAGAGGTTTAGGTTGGACGTTAGGAAGAATTTTTTCACTAGAGAGGGTGATTAAATATTGGAACAGGCAGCCCAGGGAGGTGATGGAGTCGCTGTCCCTGAAGGTGTTTAAGGAAAGATTGGATGTGACACTGAGTGCCATGGTCTCGTTGACATGGTGGTAATCAGACCTAGATTAAACTCAGTGATCTGAGAGGCCTTTTCCAACCTAACTGATCCTGTGATTCCTTGGCTCTCTGTTGGGCTGCATTCCCCAGTAACCTGTGCCTTCCTCCTTCCTGCTGCCTCAGTGGGAAAAGGTCACAAGGTCACATTGGTGTTGTTTTTCCCTCGGGTTGCGAATTGGGAAGTTCAGTCATGTGTGTGTCGTGTCCTTCTGCCCCAGAGAAACTGTTCCCACTGCCACTGGAGTGGAAGCATGGGCTGTGCTGTGCTTGGAGATGTCCCTCTCGCAGGCTAGAGTGTGGCCTGTGCTGCATAGGCAGGTTTCTTATGCTCCAGGGAAATGAGGCAGCAGCAATCTCTTGCCCTTGAAGATATTTCAAAGTGTGGCAAAGGCAAAGTCATACAGTTTTTAGGATTGGAAAAGACTTAAGATCACCAAGTGTCCAGCCATCAACCCAGCACCACCACCATGTTGACCATTTAACCTGTCCTTAAGAGCCACATCCACATGGTTTGTTTATCACTTCCAGGAATGGTGACTCCAGTACTGCCCTGAACAGCCTGTTCCAATGCTTTACAACCCTTTCCATGGGAAAAAAAAAAAGTTCTAATAACTAATCTAAACCCCTGGTTCAATTTCAGTCTGCTTCTTGTCAGTGTGTGGGGGCTCTTCATCTGCAGCCCCAAGAATCCTGTACACAGAAATTACTGTTCCAAAAAAGAACTATCCACCCCAGTTTTGCTGGCACGAGCTTTCAGAACTGCAAGTGGTCATGAAAAAGAAATAAATAACATGAGAAATCAGGGATGTCAGTTTTATTAGATGCATATTTAAAGCAAAAGGATGTACCTGGCACTGTAAAATACAGAATTCTGTCACTGCATACAGTGAACACCAGGCATGTACATGGTTCCAGGAAACAGTGAGGAAAAAGTAATAGAAGATAAAATGTGCTGTGTGTGCTTTTAAGCACTTGTGCTATATCAGTGATGTGCCAGGAAGCAGCTAAATTTGGGTTCAGCACAGGACAGTAAAACTCACGTTGTCTTCACCCTATTCTTAGGGTCTTCCATACTTGATACATTTTGGTGACAGTTGAAGAGAAAGAGCAGTGCATTAAATGGCATCACAGAATATCCTGGGTGGGAAGGGACCCACAAGGACAATCGAGTCCAGCTCCTGCACAGAACCCCCCAGGAATCCCACCCTGGGCCTGAGAGCATTGTCCAAGTGCTGCTTGAACTCTGGCAGGCTTAGGGCTGTGGCCATGCCCTGAGGAGCCTGTTCCAGTGGCCAGGTAGATCCCTAGTTCACCAGGCTTTGTACCAGAGATAAAATAGGTGTTGGACTTTTTTTCAACATTTTGATTGTACGTACAGCATTAAACACAGAGAAAGTGGAACCAGGGGATACCAGGTCGTTCATAAAATGACCCATTACACACAAAAAAAGCCTGTTCATGTCACCAGTACAGCTCCTGTGTGCCATACAGCACCAAGTAAGTTGAAAAAACACCCAGGGGGGGATTTATTATTTATTTCAGAACAGTACTCACATGAATTGTTGCCTGTTGCAGCTCAAGCCATATCAGGAGCTGATCACAAGCTCACTGTTAAAGGTGTGTGGGAGGTGCCAGTGGAGACAGTGTCAGACTCACTCAACACTCACTGGGTACAGGAGAGGGACATCTGTGCTTGGCAGGGCTGTAAGAATAGCTTTAATGCATTTAAAATACCACTTTCTCTGAATAAACCAGAAATTATGAACACATCTATCAGGGAAGGGAGAGAGGGATTGACAGACAATTGACAGCACTTTGGCTTTTGATCAAACTCAGTGCACACTTTGTTGTGTGTGAGCAACCTGGCTCCCAAGCTAAATCTATTAAATTTTTATTCTAATTGTATTAAAATGTGAAAAATAAATAATTTTATGGTATTATTTAAAACAAGGTAGCCAGAGATATCTGGCAATTCTACTTTTTTTTTCCAATTGTGATGTCATTACCTGACAAACACTTCCTTACCTCTGTTGTTGTCCTTCAGGACAGACATACAGAGCCTTTAAACACTAGTGCATTAGAGAGCATTGAAAAGACTCATTTGGGGAGTCCTTCTGGGTGTATGAAGTTTGGAACAATAATAATGTGTCTTTTTCATTTAATCTTTATGGATTTCATTGGCCTTTGAAATACAAATCCTCATTTTTCTTGAGAATAAAATGGAACAGAGGTAGCAGTGTTATGCTCTTTCATCTCTTTCATCATTTCAGCCCATGAAATTTACCATATTCTCCTTTGCTTGAGCTCTGACTTTCTGTTTTGCAGTCCATAAGGGTATTTATTTATGTTTTTTTCAAGGATGAAATTCTGAAAGCAGCTGTTATGAAATATGGCAAAAACCAGTGGTCTCGAATTGCCTCATTATTGCACAGGAAATCAGCAAAGCAGTGCAAAGCCAGATGGTAAGTGAGAGGTGCTGTGCCTGGGAATATGACCTTGATAATTAGTGGAGATTTAGGAAAAAATGTTACCACAGACTAACTTATGTCCACAAAGCAGCAACAGTTTTAACACTGTTTGATTTTATCATGGAAACTTCAAATTCTTCTTGCTTGAAAGTAGTTGAACAAAAGTAGCCAGATGTTCTGTTTGCCAGTGCCTGCAGTGTTAGCAAATGCAGGATCACTTTAAATTATAAACATTAGTTTTTCCCTTTATTTAAACATGTTTTAATCAGTGAATATTGCCAAGGAAGTAAAATTGTAAGATACTAATCTCTCTTACATATAATTTTCTAATTTCATGTAATGGGAGTTTGGCTTGAGAGTAAATGTTTAGAAATTGCACTGTGAAATTTACTATATTATAAAAAATAGAAGCTTTAAACTGATGTAAATAGTGGTGCAGAATAAATGGATTTGGGAATCAGACTTAGTTTCTCAAGTATTGAACTGCACACACTTAATAGAATATTTCTTGTAGAGATAACAGTACTGGCACAGTTGAGGATTAGTAAGATAATTATTGAAGGCTCCAGACCAAACAATTCTACCATTCCTCTGTCTTTGATAGTTGCAATTTTTACTTTTCTTTTTCAGGATTAATTCAGTGACTCTTTACTTTGACAGAATAGAGATGAGAAAAGGAAAAAGAGGCAGTATCTGTATGAAAAGTACTGGATAAATAATACATTTTAAAGCTCAAATACATATGTCATGAAAACACTCTTGAAGACACATCAGTGGATAACTTGGATCTGTCTTCCTTATTTTTTTCCCTTATTACAGGTACGAATGGCTGGACCCAAGCATCAAAAAGACAGAGTGGTCTCGGGAGGAGGAGGAGAAACTGTTACACCTGGCCAAGCTGATGCCAACCCAGTGGAGAACCATTGCCCCCATCATTGGGAGAACTGCTGCTCAGTGCTTGGAACACTATGAATTTCTGCTGTGAGTTTCTGCTTGCCTAGAGGAAAATCTAGCCAAGAATACCCAGAAATCTGTGGAGTTGTAGCAGTGTGTCATTCCCTTCTCCCTTCTTAAATTAGGGTGATTTCAAGTTGACTGAGTCCTTTTGTAAGCAAATCTTTAAAGATTGTTTTCAGTCACTTGTGTTTAGCTTAAAAGAAGCTCCTGGAACCTGGAGAGCAGCTTGGATAGAGATAGGTGTATCTCTTCTTGCTCCTGGTCATTCTGGGTAAGGGATCATCAAGATTTATGGTTTTATTAGGCTGTTTGGGCATTTTTTGACTGGCTGATCAGCAGGAGGGGGTATGTGAGAAAGGGAAGAGACATTAAACCCATGTTGAAATGGCTGAATATGCAGATACCATCTCTGCTACAAAGAGTTTCCTTTGGCCACAAGAAGAGAAAGAATGTGCTGTTTTCCCTTGTGAGCTTTCTTAATTCTGGTGCAATTAGTTGAATAGAAAAAACATAATAGAAAACTTGATTTTTTAATTTTGTCACACTGCTTGAATTCTTGTTTTTATTGTTAAAGATTACCTGAGGGGATTTCTTTACTACTAGCTGTGTCAGTATTGTATTTTATATAGTATTTTATTGTTGTAATGTAATACTGTGTTGGTTTCTTTCTCTTGTCTTGTTTAAGATTATGGAACTGTACCATGCTTGTGAATTGTATAACAGATTTAATGTATTGTACAGAGCACAGGGTTACTGCTTTATAATCAGTCTTTGGAGACATTTAAGGGGTGGTTATTTTGAGTCTGGGGGAAAACAAACACCTACAATGTGTTTTTAGGGACAAAGCTGCTCAGAGAGACAATGAGGAAGAAACTGCTGATGATCCTCGGAAACTAAAACCTGGAGAAATTGATCCAAATCCAGAGACCAAACCTGCCAGGCCAGATCCCATTGACATGGATGAAGGTGAGTTAGGAGTGTGTTTATCGTTTTTGACAGAAATCTGATCTGTTAGATTTTTCTGTTTACACAGCCACTGTACCTTGGTTTTCTTCTTTTTTCCCCACCATCTGGTCATTAATTTACTTGCAGATTTTGTCTTATTTCTGTATCTGGCCAGTCAGTTATACTTTTCCAATTTTCCTTTTCTTGGGGTGTTTTTTGCCTCCTTATCTGTCACCTTCATCTGTTACCATGACTGGCTGTTCTTTACTTTGTCAACTGCACTGCTTGTTTGCATTCTGTATCTTCATGATTTTCCATCAGCTCACACCTCTCAGATTAATCCATGCTGGAGCACAGGACTGCCTAGCTTCCTTTTTTTTTTTTTTCCTTGCACAAAGCAATGTTATAAACTGAAAAATGAACACTGTTGAAATTCCATGAATGGACCATTGGTGGTTTCAAACAGTCACAGGTTCACAAAAACAGCGCTCTCAGCTCTGGAAGTAAATGCAATTAGCAAGTTCTCAAAATAATACTCTCAGATAAAGATGTAAATGAAGTTTTACTTTCATTAATGGGGTCAGTTTGCCTCTTTATGTAAATATTTGATTTGCTGTTGATACTTATTGATACTATTTTCAACATTAGGCTTTTTTTCTAAAACTCTTAATTTCACCTGGCCAGTGATTCAGTAAATGCACCAGGACAACTTGGAGATTAGTGATGACACAGAATGCCTGTGATTGATTGATTCAGCTTTTAATGATGGTTTTCTGATTTTAATGTCACCTTTTTCCTGACTCTCATCTTTTTAAGTGCAGATTCACTGCTGTATTTATCTGTACTATTGTAGATGAGCTTGAAATGCTGTCTGAGGCTCGAGCACGTCTGGCGAATACACAGGGAAAGAAGGCCAAGAGGAAAGCCAGGGAGAAGCAGCTGGAAGAAGCTCGGTAAACTTATATTTGGTTTCATATCCTGGGACTGCTTTTCTTTACTCTACATTTTAAATAATGAAGTGTTACTGTTTCTTTAGACGTCAAACTTACATTTGGTTTCGTATCCTGGGACTGCTTTTCTTTACATTTTAAATAATGTAGTGTTACTGTTTCTTTAGACGTCTTGCTGCTCTCCAGAAAAGACGAGAACTTCGTGCTGCTGGAATTGAGATACAGAAGAAAAGAAAAAAGAAGAGAGGTGTGGATTACAATGCAGAAATTCCATTTGAAAAGAAGCCTGCCCCTGGTTTTTATGATACGTCAGAAGAAAATTATCAGTCCCTGGATGCAGATTTCAGGAGACTGCGTCAGCAAGACCTGGATGGAGAATTAAGATCGTAAGTGTCTGTTGTAATAAGGAGGGAACAGGGTATTTGAAAAAAAAAAAAGCAACCCATATGTATGTGTGTTAAGTCCTGGAAACATTATGTGGGAGGGAAACGTATTTTCCATGGGACAGATACAAGTGCAGGTGGCCTCTGCCTTTTCAATTTTCTGTGTTTTATCTTTCCAAAAGGTCTAGTTTACCTATTGTCTATGATCACCTTTTTTCTTTTCTCTAGTTCACCATTTATCTATCAGAGTAATGTTTCTTATGCATGTTCTTGCTCTTTAGGTTGAAATGTTATTTTTTTGAGGTTGATTTTTTTAGCAGTTTATTTGCTTGTGTATTTAGTGTCTTTTAAATAATAATCTTATTATGATTGCTTATAGGAGTAGATTTGTAGTATTACTTCCAATGGAATTGTTCTTAATTTGATATCCTTAAATGCTTAATTTCTCCCCATCCCCCCAAAAAATCCTCCAAAATGTAGTTGAGAAGTTAATTGCCACTCTTGGCTACATATTTAATAGTACAGTTGCATTTCTCACTACTTCTGCCAAAACTGCTTTTTACTGAGAGAGTCCAGTGCCATGTACAATTTGGTTTATTAACTCATGTGGTGTTACTAACTGATTTTTCTGCCTGGCCCTTTGTTCAGAGGGTCAGGCATGAGCTTCACACTGAAGCTTATGATTTCACTGACTGTCTCCATTACTGTTTGAAGGAAATGCCATTTTTATTAAAGACTGAAGAGAAATTGGTTCCCACTTTCCACAAAAGAAAATGCTCATCTTCCCTTAGCAGCTGCTGGAGAAAAAGAGACTCTTTACATTCCCTTATTTTTCACTGTCTAAATTCCTGGCCTGACGTTTTTTAATTGATCCAGTGACCCTTTTGATTGCAGTTACTCAGCCTAAAAGCTAAATCTGTTGGCTAATTCCATAATTTAAAAGCATTACATTGCCCTGTAGTAGGTTCTGCTGCAAGATCTACAGATCACATCTAATCACCCACAAGGTGCTCCACTCTTCCTGCAGTGTTTTATTTCAGCATATTCAGTGTTTGATAGGAGTACAGCCCTTTTGCTCTTGGCTTGTTTGCTTTGCTTTGTATCTACTCTGTGTTCTGAAATGATTCTGTTTTCCATAATAACAGTGAGAGGGAGGGAAGAGAGCGCAAAAAGGACAAGCAACACATGAAACGGAAAAAAGAGTCAGACTTGCCCTCAGCTATTCTGCAGACCAGTGGAGTGTCAGAATTTACCAAGAAAAGGAGTAAACTGGTGCTTCCAGCTCCTCAGGTGAGGTGTTTACTGATGTTAAACAACTTATAAGGCCAATACCAAACAGTGCTTTCTGTTTTATTGAATGGATCTCATAGTTACATTGTATCTTACTGTGCCTTGGGATTTTCTCTTCCAAAGATATCCGATACAGAACTTGAAGAAGTTGTAAAAGTCGGCCAAGCAAGTGAGATTGCACGGCAGACTGCTGAGGAATCTGGAATCACAAACTCAGCTTCCAGCACTCTTCTCTCTGAATATAATGTAACCAACAACAGCATAGCTCTGAGGACTCCCAAAACTCCAGCAGCCCAGGACAGGATCCTGCAGGTAGAGTATAAATGTACAGGATGGGTTTTAAGTTTTGGAGCAGGAGTCAACTCAGTAGAAGGTCTAAGTGATAGAGAAACATTCCTTAGATTATGTGCAATGTTGGGATTTGAAGCAATCCAAATCTTCAGGACACACTGAAGGGCATAGAAGCAAATCTGCTTTTATTTGATCAATTGTCACTGTGTTTCAAAACATTCTGATTCTTTTTCTTTTATTCATATATTGTGTGAAGCTTTTAACCATTCTCCTGGAGTCTTGCCTAATTTTCCCTTCTCTTGTGTGTCTCTCAGTGCTGAAGATGTGAGTTAATCTCCTTAAAACAGTGTATTTTATGTTGTCCAACTTTTATTTCAAATAACAAGTAGTAATTAACTGCAACAATGCAAGAATATTTCATAGCACTTTATTAGCTTAAAACTTAGGTTAGCCTTTGCAACCTCTGATTGCCTGGATTTTTCAAAAACTGGTTATGTTGAGTAACATTTTGTTGAGTATGTGGAAATGGATAAATTAAATCAGTGCAGCTAGTGTGGAGGACAACAAGACCCCAAAAAACCCAAAAACTGTCTGAGATGACAATAAGCTGTATTTCAGCAGTTCCATGATAGGAGAAAAGAGAAAGTTCCTGGCTCTGCAGATCATAACCTAAGTCTGTACAATGTATGCAGGAATGGTCAGGCTCACTTTCAGATGGAGTTTATTATAAATGTCATGGTATTATGCATATACATAGGTGGATTGGTGGTCTTCTGGGAATATATTTGTTATTTGCAGTAGTATAATTAGCTCATTTTCAGAAAGACTTAATTCTTCACTGTAATAAGGAAGAATGAAATAAAGAAGAGGGCCATTCATAAAAGCCCCAATTGAGTCATGGACCAAAAATCTGAATAGTGACCATCTCTTTTGGAGCATTGTCTTTGAAGTGCAGTTTGGATAAAGTTGATTGAATTCAGGTTTCAGAGTTCAAGTGTGCTCTTCCCTTTTAAAATCAGTATTCTTTCGATTACTTGAGTGTTCAGTCACTAAGAAATCTTGGAGATTTATGGAGTCTGGCAAACTGAAGTAAGCTGAAACAATAAGTAACACACTCATTTTTGCAACTCCAGTTTATAACATATCTTTCTGGAAATGAAGTTCAAATGCCTCTCAGTGGAACAGTATGGTTTATAAATACCAGTGTATGGGTGTTAAAGCTAAGAAATTTTAAACATTTTAAACTAACTTATATTCAAATAACTCTTCATCTGTTCTTGCTGCTACTGAATCTGTTAAATGTGACTGTGAATGTCTTGGTGAAGCACTGCTTGTGTTGTCTGTTACACAGGAGGCCCAGAATCTGATGGCTCTCACAAATGTGGATACTCCCCTGAAAGGAGGTCTTAATACTCCCTTGCATGAAAGTGACTTTTCAGGGGTAACACCACAGAAACAGGTTGTGCAGACTCCAAATACTGTGCTTTCCACACCTTTCAGGTAAACAGACTCCTTTTGTGATGGGTACCTGGGTGGGCATGTATCTGTTTGGAGGTGGGTGAACAGAACAGATTTTGCTGTGTAAAATATTATCATTATTAGAGCTTCAAAAGAAACTCACTTTTATTTCAAGCCCTTTTTGTACAAGTTTCTCCTCCTCTGTGTCTTTAGAAAGTTCAGCCATGACCTCTTCATCTGTGTTCATACAGTGTATGGCTCACTGGAGTTTTGATCCAAAATGTGGCCTTCTGTGGTCTGGAGTAGTATAAATTATTCTGGAGTAATGCAGGAGTATAAATAGTAAGCTGGAGTGTCATTCTGTATGTGGATCCTGGCCTTTCCAAAGTATTACCTTGGAGTCAAAGATGTGGGAGGTCCCTTAGCCAAACCCACACTGAATTTTTGAAAAGCTGGAGTAAATATTTTATAAGCCATATATATCCAAAGTAAAATATTTCTTATATTGCCAATCTAAATAGTACAGAATTGCTGGTTTAACTCTTACAGTGAACAGATATATATCCCACAAATGTCAAATACCATCCAGCTAAAGCATGTTACAATTGGTACATTTTGTGTGTCAGGTTTTTCCACTTAGGTTCTAATTTTATTTGTATCATGTTAGTAGGAAAAGTGGAGAACGAAATAAAAAGGACCTTTATGGCAGCTTTTCCAAAGCAGCTTTATTTTGTTTAGAAGCTCTGTGCAAAAGCCCTGATCTTTTAATTAAAAGAGCAGTTCCAGCAATGAGTGCTTTTTTTGAAGATCTGTTGGTGTCAGTGTGGTGCAAAATGAATGCAGAATTTGACCTGGAGTGATCTGGCTGTTGATTTGCGTTATTTTATATTTTAAAAAGTAGAGATACTCTAATTTTGTTGTTTGGGATTTTTTTGTGGTGTTTTTTAGCTTCTGGAGTTCAGATTTGCACATGTAAATATTGTACGTGTGGGTCAACTTGGCTTGCTGGCAGAAATGCTCTGTCAGTGGGAAAATCCAAATCCTTCAGCAGAGGGAAAAATTATCAATCCGTGAAGTAGCCCCTTGTTCATGTAGTAGGTCATTGGGATAGAGAACAATATTCCAGTCTAGAGGAGAAGCAGCTGGGGCCAACAAAATCTAAGATTTAATCCATGTTGCCTAACTACAGATGCTTAAAAGTAATTATTATAATGTAATTACTTCTTCAATAGTCAGTGGAAGCAAAGATATATTTTCAGGATGATCCATTCAATTGCAGCATGGGACAGCTGTTGGGCCACATGATTTTGGAGCAAATTACTTGCCCAGGTGGTGGGGAAATCAGAGCTTTCAATTCAGTCCTGATTACTGTATCCTAGAATAATGCCTGGTGATGGATAAGCTCTTCTCTCAAAAGCAGCAGTTGGAGTTCGTGTTGGTGGAGTTACTGAAGTTTCTCTTAAAATGATGATGTGCCTAGATTTCAGCTTGACAGGACCTTGGTTGCACCTTGACAGGCTTAAATAATTTATTTTTAGTATTCTTGTAATTGCAATTTACAGTTTCACTGCCTCCCAAGAAAAAACTCTAGATTGAATGTATAGACTGTGTTTATGTAACTTTTCCCAACATTCAGACTTTTGTAAGTAGAGTTCTTTAGTAAAAAACTAATGACTAATTGCACTTCACTAGAACACCCTCTCAGGGGTCAGAGGGCTTAACTCCTCGAGGAGGGCTGACTCCCAAACCTGCACTTGGCACAACTCCTGGGAGAACTCCCCTGCGGGATAAACTGAACATCAACCCAGAAGAGGGAATGGCAGATTACAGTGACCCATCCTATGCAAAACAAATGGTAAGTAGTACTTTAGAAGTGAAAATCAGTGCTCTAATAATTTTCAGGTTTTTAGTTCTCATCTGCTGAAAATAATTTTATTTTATAATAAATGTTATTTCTCCTACCTGTCTATGGGTCTGTCCTCATCACATAATAAAATACAATCTTTGTTTAAAAGAACAGAAGTCTTGCCACTTAGAATGGCTTTCAGTGTGCTCAGTAAACACACTCTAAAACTGTTTGTCAGAGAAGACATATTTAAGTTCCCATCCCATTTCTATCTTTGAAGCTGAGCAGGAAATGCATCTTGAGCAAAGATTCCTTATTCTTGCAATCCTACACAATCCTCAAATTCCTCATCATCTTGACTTCCTGATTTACCTACAGGACCTTTTCATCAGTCTGTTGTGTTGACAACACTGAGCTAAAGGACTTTAATTTTTGCCATTAGGGGCACTGGGATGTGAGATGTTCAGAAATCTGAGTCCCATCCAGACTCTTTCATTACCTTTGGCAACAGATGTTTCCATTCTTGGAGATTCAGCCAGATGGGCCCTGCCAATTAGACATGGCATAAAAGGGCATATACCTAATAGGTAGCACCTTGGGAACTCCTTTTATGTGGCTGATTCTGCAGCCTTGACTGTGGCTTTGAATATCTCCCACCTGAGCTATTGGCAGTTTTCTTTTTGGCTTAGCTAAGATATTCACTCCAAGTGTTTGGCATGTTCTCACAAAAATAACTCTTCAAGTTCAAAATTCCGGAGCTCCTCTTAGCTTGAAGGAGAAGGTTTATTTTATGTCCTTATACTTGGTTCTGTCTTAGCCTTTTTATAGTAAAAGGACTTTTTACTGCTAGAAGGGAAACTGAGGCTTCAAATCCCTGGTGAATTCCCCTTGTTTCCAGATCTGGTGCTTTCTGGCTTTGCAGCAGACTGAGGTGTCCAGGGAATAATTAGTGTGTGGTTCCTGTCTGTTAATACAGATGAACGGAGTCTGATTGTGTTGCACTCAGGGTACTGCACTGCATTCAGGGTATGAATCCAGAAGCATCACATCTCCCTGCTCTTCCCACAGGAGAGGGAGTCTCGGGAGCATCTGCGCCTGGGGCTCATGGCCCTCCCGGCTCCAAAGAACGACTTTGAGATTGTTCTGCCTGAAAATGCAGAAAAGGAACTTGAAGAACATGAAGTAGATGAAACCTTTGTAGAAGATGCTGCTGATATAGAAGCCCGCAAGCAGGTCAGTGTGTGAGATGTGGATGGTGCTTCTTGTGTAAAATAAAATGTGTTCCTTGTGTGGTTCCCATCATTTCACACCTGTTCAGTGGAAGAGCTACAGCTTCTCCTACAGGATAGCAAAGTAAAATTTTCCTGTTTTCTTTGCTGCTATCAGAGTATACACACACAGAGGTTAAATCACTTTTCTCTCGAAATAATTTTCTTAATTTCTTAATGTTATGTATCACATCATTTTCTGCCATGAAGTCCCCAAGAGTGCCTGTATCCTGCCTCCTATGTTTGTCCCCACCAGAAGATAAAAATTTAATTAAAAGCTTTTTTCTATAGTGGCACATGGTTGATTTTAAGGACATAAGAACTGTGCTTTTTTTTTCAGTTTCAGGTTATTCTCTCAAGGTTAAAAGTTGCTGTTTGTGAAAGGTTAGACAGGTATATACAAATTCAGGCAGGCTGGTAGCACACAAATAAAAATCTGCCATGCAGGGAATTGGTACCCTTGGCCAGTACCAGAGGATTACCCAGACAGCCAAGGTGTGAATGGGTCCCTGTTGTTTTGTTTTGGTTTAGAATCAAGGAAGGCCAGATAAAGTACAAGCCTAAATTCTGCCAGTTCAATGGCTGTACTGGCCAGTAACCTGAGACACTTCAAATCTTTCTAAAAACAGTTCCTTTTCTATTTATTGCTTAGCCTAAATTTTGGGTTGCAAATCTCTTTCTGTTATATACCTTAAATAAATATAAATGTTTTTTATAAAAATAAATGGGATTTTTGAGTCCGGAGAAGTTTTTGACAATGGCTGTGTTTTGACAAGTGAACAAAATGTTTTAAGAAATCCTTTGCTTTGATCTTTAAATGGGATAAGCATTTCCCAGAATTTGATTCCTCATGTGTCCTGTTTGGGGAGGAACATGTTTTATACATGTATTTGTATATCTTGTGCATGCATATCCTAATAAAAAGTCTGAATAAATACAAGTAATGTATGTGTTTAGAATAGAGAAAAGAATCCGAGTTGTACCATACAAGAGAAGAGCATTGTGCTTTCAAGTGAAGATGTGACATGCTGGGATTAGAACATGGAAGATGTTGGTTATTGTTCCTGAAGCTCCTGACAGTACTGGCTTTTCATGTTATTTATTTATTGAAAATGTATTGTAAAGAGAACTCTCATGTTTTTCCACTTTCACAAGTAATGTTTTAGTGAAATATGTACTTTAAGTCATTGAAGATGACAGCGTCACGGCTGCTAATTTAAGAGTCTTTCTTTGTAGTCTTGAAAAAAGACTACATTTCTTTTCCTGGTGGATTTAATGTCTGAAGAATTAGAGCAGCTGTCACGCATAGAGAAATGTGTAAAGAACGAAATCTTGCTGGAGTTGAGAGTGAAGGAGAATTTGATGTCTGGAAATTACTTTTGAAGATCTCTTCTCTTGGAGTTAGTCTGCTGTGCTCTTCCCATTCCCTTCAGAGGCAGTGAATTATGTTGTCATCACATTATTTAACTCTGGCTTAGTAACATGAAGTCTATCTACTGGAAAGAATCTTTGCTGCAATAATCAATTAGTTTTTATATCACATACATTCCTAGGCAGCATCTGATTGTGTTACAGTGGCTGGAGTAACACTTGGCTTGTTTGTTTAGGCTCTCCGAGAAGCAGAGCGTGCCAAGGAGCTGAAGAGAATGCACAAAGCTGTGCAGAAGAATCTACCACGGCCCTCAGAAGTAAGTGGAAACAAAATTCACTGTTAAAGAACAAAAATTGAAAATAAAGGCTTTAACCATCATAGGAGGAAATACAGTCTAAGGAAATCATGAGGGAGTGAAGTCTATTTGACTATGCTGATTTTCAGGAAACTTCCCCAGCAGAGTTGTCATGTGGTATTTTGACTGCACAGATGTTAAAATTTGCTGCACGTGTCCCACCACAAGGGATTTTAGCAACTGCTCTGTGGGGTTTAGCTGATGCATAAAGTTCATACTTGAGTGGAGATACATGAATGTAATGTTATCTTTGGTGTATATTATATTTATAAACTTTTTTTATTCCTGGGCAGGTTAATGAAACAATACTGAGACCCTTAAATGTGGAACCACCCCTAACAGACTTGCAGAAAAGTGAAGAACTGATAAAGAAAGAAATGATTACCATGCTTCATTTTGATCTTTTACACCATCCATTTGGAGAACAGTTTACTGGTAAGAAAGGCAAAGGCCCAGGATTTGGAAGCAACAATGCAGAGCACATGGCTTACTTGGAACAAAATCCTTATGAGAAGTTCTCCAAAGAGGATCTCAAGAAGGTGAGAATTGTGTGGCCTAAGGAGACCTAAAGTGTTCTTAGGGCATAATTCTGTAATATTGGGGAAAAAAGGTTGCGCAGAGTTCAGTTTGGAGGTCTCCAGAGGGTTGTATGAAGGGCTGTAATCATAGAATTGCTGGGGTTGGAAAAGACCTCTAAGATAATCAGGTTTGGTCATTAACTCAGCACTGCCAGGCATTAAGTAAGGATAAGTTAAGAAGTAAGGATGATTTAAGTGCACGTTCTTCTTCCTAGGAGCTGATGTTTATCTGAGCTTTCAGCAGAATGATGAGGGTGCTGTATTTGCCCCTAGACATTGTCACTGAGATACAAATTTGAATATGTTGTGGTTGCTTATCATTTTAAATAAGGGTAAGAGGAATAATACCCCAACAGTTACCAAATTCACTTTGCTGTTTCTGTAAATTGCTTTCAAATCATTGAGGCATTAACCAGGTGTGATACTCACCTTCTGCTGCCTCTGAATTTCATTAATCCACAATTACAAAGCATTTTCTTCAGAACAGTGCAGATCGAATAGGACAATGGTAGTCAGCTTTGTAGTACTTTGGAGCAGCAAATCAAGTTGTTTAATTATGTTTGTCCAGCTCAGTCCAGGCAAGCTGGTGCAGAGCCTGCTGGGCTGTGGCAGCTGATCTTACAGTCATACCTGGTCCAGAAGTGCTGAACAGGCAGATTGGGCTGAGGCTGGCTGCAGTGAGTGGGCGGCCTGGGCACTGTGTCCTGTTTTGCATTGTAATCCCAAGTTAAACAGCAGCTCTGGACCAGGGCTCCAGTTCAGGGTGTTCATTTATTTAAGCAGCTACAGATGTTGCCTTTTGCTGCCAAGTGACAGATAGGCAATTCTGTGGTTTAGCTCTTTCAAAGAGCTTCACCTGTGAAGCTGTGCCAATAACCTTTGACCAAATGCCTACAGGAATAAAAATGAGTGAAAAGAACAAAATCACGTGCCTCCAAGTTGTCTGTCTCTTTAGACTTGTCCTTGTCCACTGACAATACCCATTGTATCTCTACCCCTAAAATCCCCTATTCCTTTAAGGGGAGTCTGAAGATACAGAAGCAGATTTTAAATCCATGTCCTTGACCATATGTGAGCAATGAATGTAGAGCCTAAAAGGAGAAACACTGAACAGTACGTACTTCCAATTTGCTGTGAAATGAAGAATTACACTTTGAGATCTCTTACCAGGAGACGTTAAAGATGGAAAATACAGTTAGATCATGAATTTCACTGCCTTGTCAGTGTCAGATTGTTCCCTTAGGAATGTTCTTCAAGTGCTTTCTCTGGTTGTTTTTGAAGTGCAGCGAGAATCAGGTTTGCTATCACTTCCCTTAGAGACTATTACACAGTCCAGTAGTTTTTGTCTGGAAACTTTTCTTCAAAATCCCTGGAAGTTTTGTCTCCTAACTGATGGGCAGAAGTTTTTTTGCATCCCTGCTCCTGCTTGCTCTCTAACATTCAGCAGAATATTCCCTCTTGTCTAAAATCCAGTTCAAACCAGAAAATTTTTCTATCTCTGTGATCTCATCTGGGGCTTGTTTATTTTGCTTTACTTCATTTGTTTTTAGAACATCTTCATCCTAAAACCCTTTCATAAAATACTCCTTTCTTTTCCTGATGCGCAGTTCTCTTTTGGGAAGGATTAGCAGTGGTGCTGGGCAGTGTGTGCTGAGCTTCTGGAGCTGGGAAACACTTCTGGTGCCACAAGTAAATACCCTCAAGTAGTTCCTCACAGTGTACTAGTCTTGGCTAATTAAAATTTGTAACACTTAGCTTGTCAGGTGTGGTTGTGTTACTCCTATTTTATCTGTCTTGACCATCAAGAACAAGTAATTAATTTTCTTTTCCCCAGTATCTGTGGAATCATTTAATGTGGTGATACCTGAATTTCTATCTGGTCAGTGTGCATTTACAAAACATAACATCTGCTTGCAGTAAGATACCTACTGCTGATAGGGAAATTTGTGCTGCACCTGTAAATGCTGTTGAAAGAGAGGACATGGACGTGCTCTTATAACCAATCAAGTCTAGATTGACAAAGATACTTTAGTTTTTTAGTTATTAATAAAATCAGAACGACCTCTGTGCCTGTGTAATTTTGCAGACCAGGCTCTTTGTCAGAAATATTAAGAGTTTTGAGACCAACAAGAATCTTTACAGTTCATTGTAAACTTTGTAAACTAAACTGGAAGCAGGAGAGTGCTCCTATCTGACAGTTCTTCAGCCACAGAACGTGTTAGTTACAGTCAGAGTTGTATTTCCTGAAGCAGAGCTTACGCAGCTCACCCGGGAATGTTTAGAATTGACTTTCCAGGTTGTGTGGAGAAGGACAAGCAAAAGGAAATGAAAAGTGATTTTTGTTTCATAGGACAGCTGCTTCTGTCTGTGCAGTTCTCTCTCCCCTCAAGGTCCCTGCTTTTATCTCTGTTCTTGTGCAGCAAGATGAAGTATCTCACTGTGCCACAGCTTTCATTAGCCACGCCAGAGTGATGTCAGGTTTGGCCAAATTATATAAAATGAGGGATAGTTGTGCTGTGAGGAGCCTTCTAGCCTGGGTTTCATTTGTAATCCACAGCATCTGTGTTCGATTTCATAGTTAGCTTAACCTGATGGTGAGCTTTGAGTATGAAAAGAAAAGCTGCCCCCATGAATTGCACACTAAAGGTTTGAAAAGAAGAGAAATTTCCTTGTATCCTGTGTATTGTAACTGCAGTTTCTCTATTTTCCAACAGGCACAGGATCTACTGGCACAGGAGATGGAGGTGGTAAAGCAAGGAATGGGGCACGGAGAGCTGTCAAGTGAAGCTTACAACCAGGTGTGGGAAGAATGTTACAGCCAAGTGTTGTACCTGCCTGGACAGAGCCGCTACACAAGGGCTAACTTGGCCAGCAAAAAAGACAGGATAGAGTCACTTGAAAAGAGACTTGAGGTCAGTGTCACTTTTTTCTGCCTTTTGCACCTTCTTTTTTTTCTTGAGTTTCCTTGTGTTTTTTTGTTTGTTTGTTTGTTTGTTTGTTTGTTGTTTGTTTTTTGGGGGTTTTTTGGGTTTTTTTTTCCTTTGTAGGAGTTCAGTCAGGTCTTTTGAAGGGATTCATTTGAAAAGGTTGTTTGTTGAGGAGTTTTCCTAGGGAGTTGATAGATGTTCTTCATCTTGAGACCTTCTCTCATCTTCCTCCTTACAACATCCCCACACATAATATTCCCACACAAAGTTTCTCTCTGCATTGTTAGCTGTAACGCAGCTCATCCACTCCATTCTCTACAGGAGAGAAGGTCAGGTTCTGCTGTCTCTTAATTACATGTGGATTTTTTTATGTTTTCTTAATCTCTGCTGTGAGTGGATCAGATCTTTCTTGGTTTGCATCTGATTGTGGCCAGTATGAGGAGAAACCTCAGAGAAAGATGCTTAAAAAAACCATCTCTGTCCCAAAGATCCTCTCAAGCTCTCTTTCCAACTTAACATTTGGTTTCTGACTGACTGTTACATACATGAAGGTTAGATAGTCCTGAATTCTTGCCAGGCTGGCATCTTTTTCCAGTTCCAGAGATTCCTCCAAAAAAGAGAACAATGGATGTTTGTGATCCCATTTCACTTTCTTTATCAGACCCTTTGACACTGATGTCCCTTGCCCAGTCCTCTCTCTAGATTTTCACCCAAATGCTCCATACAAAAAACCAAAAATAGACAACGTTCATGATAACAAGTAAGTTGGTCTGAAACAGTTTCTTCCCACAGAACATGTTTGTTCTGACTTGCAGTAAGTCATTAAATGTTTTCTAAAATACCATTTTAGCCTAAAAGTGTCTCTAAATTATGCAGGCATCAGATTATTTTTTCCATGGTAAAAGGAAACTGCAAAAAGAGTTTTTCTGTATTTAACATCAACATAGCTACTGTTGCTAGAAGTAAACCTCCCCAAACAGCTGCTACCCCACAAATAACTAGAGAGGCCAGAAAGGCTGAATTTTCACTTGATTCATACACATGAAATACAAGGTGAGTGTGTGTTTAGTGAAGTCTGTCAGTCAAGAGCGTTGTCCAGGTACAGATCCCGCAGTTGTTAGCCCAGCTCCGGGCCAGGAGCAGTTCACCTGCGCGTAGCCTGGTAGCAGGGGTTGGGTGTGAACCCCTGTCGTGCTGCTGCTCACCCAGCAGAGAGCACCATTGCCCTGCCCAGCGCTGCCTGACAGACTCACTTGCTGTGCTGTCCCAAACCCGTGTGGGAGCTCAGCAGCAGCCTGGCTGTGCATGGCAGCAGGGCCTGGCGGGCAGCGCGCCAGCAGTCGGAGGGCTGCACCTAATTTGTGTACAAATCCTTTTGAAAGTTAAATATCTTAGGTCCGAAATGATGTTAGAAGGGCATTATTAAAGCTGCAAAGTCAAACAGTCCAAGTTAGGGAATGCAAGAACAGCCTTAATTTGCCTATGCATATGCTTTTTGAGACAGTCTTTAATTTCATGATTGCAGCCTAGTTTTTCCACAGACTCATTTACTGCAGAGGGTGGATGGTACTTGCTTAATGAGTAGCTCTTGAATATTTTGTTTTCTCTTAATTGTTTGGTGTGTGGCCCTGTGCCTTTATCCTGTGCACTGTTTCTGCAGTCTAAATTGGTTACTTCTGTGTGGGCTTTCTTGTGCTGTTGATTTCTGTCCTTCTCTTCCCAATATTTGAATGAGTAGTTGGTGGTGGAATGTGTATTAAGGATGCTGAAGCAAAGTAAGGTCAAGTTTATAATTTGTCAAACTCATGTATGTTTGTTCTAAATGGTCTTTGCTCTGCAGTCACAGGACAGTCACCCAGGATGCAAAATACAAATCAGAGGTCTTGCCAAGAAAAAGAAAAAAAAGGTTTTGTTTTCTGCCAACATTGCATGGAACTCTGTGAAAGACACTTAACAGAATCCTGTTAGCTGTGTCCCATCAGGCTGAGGAAGATGATCCTGCCCCTCTGCTCAGCCCTGGGAGGCACATCTGGAGTGCTGTGTCCCGTTCTGGGCTCCTCTGGATGAGACATGAAGCTCCTGGAGTGTGTCCAGTGCTGAGTGACAAAGATGATGGAGGGACTGGAGCAGCTCCCTGATGAGGAAAGGCTGAGGGAGCTGGGGCTGTTCAGCCTCCAGAGGATCCCCAGCTGAGAGGGGCCCTCATCCCTGGGTGTCCCTGTGTGCAGGGAGGGTCAGAGCAGGGCCCAGGCTCTGCTCCAGGGCCCAGCAATGGCACCAGAGGAACGGGCAGGGACTGATCCCAGCAAGTTCCATCTGGACAGGAGGCAGAACTTCCCTGTGCAGTGACCAAGCACTGAACAGATTGTCCAGAGAGGGTGTGGAGTATCCCTCACTGGAGATATTCCAGAAATGTCTGGATACAGTCCTGTGCCCTGTGCTCTGGGATGATCCTGCTTGAGCAGGGAGAAAAAACCAGATGGGCTACTGTGGTCCCTTCCAACCTGACCCATTCTATGTCTGTTATCAGTCACTGCAGTCATGAGACTGGCTAATGTAGCTACATCCCCTGGGAGCTCAGAGTGCTGCTGGATGAGACTGATGCCTTGGTGCAATTCCATACACAATCCTTTTCTCTCATTTTCCTGTGTTCCAAAATACCACCCCCCCAGTCCAGGCAGGCTCTGGGGCCAGCAGAGCCCCATGCCTGCAGGTGCAGTGAGCACTGTGCTGCCTCTCACAACTCACTGTTGTTGAGTGCAGGTGGACTCTGTGCAAAGTTAAATTTGACCTGAAAATGTCTCCCAAGTGTGTGCAAAATGCAGTTTAGGGCAGCTCTGTGGCTTGACCCTAAAAGGCCCTTCCTAAAAGGAAGATATACAGGTTTTTTAAGCATAGCTCACCTGCTGAATTGTTTTTTAAGCAATTCATAAAAATCATAGGAGTTTAATGAACAAATGAATATGCAATAAAAAAGCACAGATTTTGTTTTCCTACCCCATTCTCAGCAATGACAAAACCTACCTTCATTTTAATGTTTTTCCAATTAAAATTGTCTGAAAGCAATATCAGTTGAAATAGATATTTTAATGGGAAGTATCAGACAAAATTAATGAAAAGCAGGGATATTAGCTCAGCTTTCAGTATCCCAAGACACTTGCTTGTACTCTTAGCTGTCTTTGTGAGAAGAGTAGAAACTGTAAAAGAGAGTTTATCAGCAGCAGCAACTGATGTTGGTCAGTTTTGGGGGCTGCTGCTTCCCATTTACAGTGCACTAAGACTGTTAGGGAAAAAAAACATGGGAGTGTAGTGATATTTGGCACAACTAAACATGGGGAAGTCACTGTCTAATACTTCCATATGGGGCTGCTGACACCCTGCAGATCCTGTGCAAAAAACCCAAGCTGTTTCTGGGTCTGTCTTCAGAGATTCCTGGCTGGATTGATGGCATGGACACACACTCAGCTTCCTCTAATTGTCCTGTTCTCACTGCCTGAGTGGTTTAGTCGTGGCAGCCTATACTGACATGACATCTATCTTTCTCAAATGGATGCTGATATCACAAACAGATTTGTGCTGTTATTGATGAACTTGAGGAGGCAAAGTGGAGCCATTGTGGAGAGCTTCTGTTTGGCTGGGTATCCTGTCCAGGCATCATCAGTAATGCACAGCTCATCAGTAGTTCTGATGGTGGAGTGTACTGCTGTGTATTAGTAGTACTTATCATTGCTTTGTTTTCAGGGTTTTGGACTCCTTGAATGTGTTACTTGATGGGGGTTAAAAGTGTTAGAGGATTAGTATGTGAACTTTCTTGCATTACAGATGAGGAGTTTCAGGTCTGTGCAAGTGAGTCCCTGTGACCTCAGCATGTGTCTCTGGTACACCTTAGATTTGTGGAATTTTGTGATCTTTCCAGTAGCTTCTAGAAAGCCAGAATATTTTTCAAAGGCTAGGCTACACTGCAGAGCAAGTGATTTCAGAAATTGAAGTTTTCTGATGCTTGCAGTTGTGTTAACTGGTTCAGTTCTCTGCAATACCTTTTGCTCCCTTCTCTTCCAAACAATACATTTATAAAGCAAAGCATTCCTCTAACATATGTTAAACTGGGAACATTATAAGATGAAATGAGATAGTAAAGGCATCTATTTAACAACATAGTTGCTTCCCTTTGTAGTTCACAACATAGAAACTTCCTGCCATCTTTACTTTTCCTTTGAAGACAGTTAATAAAGTTGGCTTTCAGAATACAAATACTTTAATTAAACTTGTGGTAGTTAACATTATCATTTCAGTTGATTACTAAATCATAAATGCTATTGGAAGCCTACAGGGGAAAAGTTCAAGATACACTGTATATGCAAAATAAAGTAAATTAACTATTCTTTGCAGTATCCAATATACATCAAGATGATGATTTATCAAAGTATTGATGTTTGCTTTTAGTTGCAGCCCAAGTCCTCTGAATTAATTCAGATTAAAAACAACTTGCTTAGCTGGAGTGTTATAGGATGCATGGTACACTCTGCTGCAGGGTATATCACTTTAGTTTATTGAAGATTGTCTTTTAATTTCTCTCTAGTTTGTGTGCTAAAGTTTGCAGTTTCTTTTGCATTTTCAGGTGTGCTGGTACTCAGAAAACACCCATAGAAAAGAAAAGATTTTATAGGAACTAAGAACAGAGAAATTACTCACAAAACTAAAATATGGTGAAAATCCTGAGTAGCACTGCTTTTATGGTCACGTTTTATTTTGTGCTAATGTCTTGCATTTGTGGAATACACTTCCTTCAGTAAGGTTTGTTGGGAATGTAGTTGGCACCAGAGGATCACAGCAGAGAGGTATCAGAGGTCTTCACTGTCAGATTGTTCAGAATCTGGTAACTCAGCGTGCTTAGAAATAAAGTTCAGCATTGACAAAGCTCTCAATGCAAAGGCCTTTGCACACCCTCACTGTCCAGAACTGACTGCTGCAGGATCACCATGGGGCTTCTGCTGTATTGAGAGGGAGCCAGGCTCTTTGCCAGCTCCTCTATTGCCTTTAACAACCTTGTCAGCCTCTGGAAAAGGCCTGTGCAGGCACTCTGCTTGTGCAGGAGTAGAGTTTGAGAGTAATTACACTGTGCTGGCTGCCCTGTGACCTCACCAGACACAGCAGTAACCCGTGTTTGCTTGTGGTTAATCAAAGCTCTTGGCCTCTGGTGGGTGTTGCTGTCTGTGATCTTAATGCAAGGTTTTTCTTTCCCAATGAGTGGTAGAGAGTTTCCAAAAAAGTTTAGTAAAAATAAATTATTAGTTTTTCATCATAAACTGCACTGTTCTAGACATGTTTCTGCTGTGATTGAGATAGGATCCTTGAATCATTAAATTTGGAAAAGACCTCTAAGATCACCAAGTCCAGTCATCAACCTTATACCACCATCTTGTTCACTTCTAAACCATGTCCTCAAGTGCCATATCCACACATTTTTGAACAGTTACAGGGATGGTGACTTCACCACTCCCCTGTTCAGCCTGTTCCAGTGCTTGGCAACCCTTTCCATAATAATTTTTTTTCCTAATATCCAGTGTAAACCACCCCAATGCAATTTGAAGTCATTTCCTCTCATCCTGTCATTTGTTACCTGGGAGAAGAGACTGACACTCACCTCAGTACAACCTCCTTTCTTTGTAGGGAGCATATATGGGTATCACTCATAAAACTGCTGGTCTTAGAAGCAGTTCTCAAATAAAAATCTTCAAAGTGGACTTTAATGCCATGGCTGTAGATCAGCAATGACTACTGACTTACACAGTAACTTTCCTAGATTATTCTAGTTCTAGTTGGATGCTGTGAAGCCCTGTAGGAGCACTTGCTTTTTATATACCCTGTATTGTCTTTACTCAGCAGTCACACAGAGTCATGGTGTTTGAAGACAAATCATTATAATTTCTGGAACATACTTCAGGGGGAGCATGCTCTTGGGTCATTGGATTTGACTGTGAGTAGAGAGAATAGTGTTCTGCAGATATCAGTCATAATGGTACATGATCTACACAACAAAGTACAATATAGGAGTTTATCTGGGACTCCCCTATTAAACTGGGAAAAGGAAGCTTTATATTGCTATGCAAGCTCTGAACATCTGGTCTAGTTCCAGTTGGAAAATTGTAGTTGCTTACCAGCAATTACTTAAATTGAGGATTTTTTTAAGTGAATCTTTCCATAAAAAACTTAGTGTGATCCCAGTCAATTAGATTTAATTTCTTCTTTTTCATGTGTTAGCCCTCTTTGCCTGATCCTGATTCTCCCTTGTACATTAAATAGAGCACCTTGCTGGAGATGAGGTGTTCGTGTTCAAGGCGAGGTTGGGCTTGGACTTGGGCTTGGAACAGCCTGGTCTAGTGGAAGGTGTCCCTGCCCATGGCTGGAGGGTTGGAATGATTTGATCTTTCAGGTCCCTTCCAACCCATCCCATTCTCTGATTCTGTGATCTTCAGTGTCACAGCAGAAATGTGAAATTGTGTCAAGCCCATGGAGTGGTTTCGGTGGATGAGCTGAGCTAACATTGTTCAATAGATTGAGGCCATATTGTTCTACGCTGGACATGCAGTTTTGGTTTGGTACTAATTCCAAGCCTCAATTTCCAGCAGAGTTGACTTATCTTTTACTAACTTGGGGGAAACTCAGGGCTCTACAGAGAGTTTTGCCTGGTCAAACCCTAGACGGATATAACAGTGTTCCAAGCCAAAAATTGAGAATTCTGTCCAAGAGCTTGGAACTGAAAAAGCATTTTGAGATAGAGAAACTAATGACTTTTTTTTTTTAAATATGCTATTGTTGAGTGCACCATAAGCTTGTAAAGGCAGATGACCCCAGCATAGCCAGAGAATTCTGTAGTGTGGGGGTCCTTGTTGTCCCTGGAGTGGTTGGAAATGCCTGGCCTGGAGCACGAGCTGCTGTTGAGCTGAGCGCTCTCACCCCAGACACTGCGACTGAGCCAGCACGAGCCAAGTTCACAAACCTGCCATTCCAATTAAGTCAATCCATCTCCTGCCAGCAGAGCTGAATTTGGGAGGGCCACGTGTGGGTCTGAGGTGAGGAAGGAAGTTGCAGTAAGGTTTAGAGTAGTCCTATGTATGTTCCAAGAGAACTCTGCTCACCCGGCGTAGCTGAAGCTGGCAGAGGATTTCTCTGCACAAGCGAGGCAGCTTTGTGGTGATGTTGATTCTCCAAGGTCACGGAACAGGTTGGTTTACTTTGACTGTGGCTCTGCTCTGAACATGGAGCAGTTTTTCTTCCATGTTTGTTTAACCATTCAGCATGATTAGGAAGATCAATTAAAAGACAAGAGAGCTTAATGCTGTTCAGGGATTACCAGAAGCTCCACATTAATGGGGAGGAAAACAAACCAGTCAGTACAGCGAAAAAACCCTTGGAACTGAGGAGGGGTGTCCTCAGTAGACCTGGTGAGATGAGAATTCTGAAAATGTGATTTTTAAGGCAACTGAGCTCTTCCTTCCTCAGTCAGTTTTTCTTAAATCTTTCCCAGTGGATGTTTGTTCTCATAAGGAGTCATTCCCTGTCCTTCGTTGTCCTTAGTTAAACCTTACAACTAACATCTAAAATTTCTTTCCCAAATTTAAATCCCTCTTCCTTTCTCAGTAGCAGTAAGAACAGATGAATTTTTCACAATTAACTTTGAGATATTTAAAGCAGGGTGTTGTGTCTTTCTTCTTTTTCTCATTTTTTTGTTAGAGGAAAAAACAATCAAACAAGCCCTGGTTTTCCAGTCAGTCTCCCTTTTCTAGATCATGTTTTATAAACCTCTGGTTATGTCTGTTGCTCTTTTGGTTCTTTTGTCTGCTGCTTGTTTTGGTTTCTCTTCCTTGGTTCTTTAGTGCAGTACTGAAAACTGAACACCACTTTACAAGTCATGAGGGAAGCTTTTGCATCAGAGATTTGGGATGGGATGAGGCTCTCACACTTGCCTTAACATCATATATCATTTTACCCCGTGTCTGTACATGCTGTTCTCATTTTGCTGTTGCTGGTATAAAAGTCAGCAGAACCAAAGCTGGCCAAGGAACAGTACAAAATAAATAAGTGGAGAAATCTTTCAAATGTCTTTGCTCTTTCTGTTAGGTTCAGGGGGAAATGGTTGTCAGATTTTACTCAAATCTATTTCTTTGCTTTAAGCAAATAATGTAGACTACTGTTTAAACACACCTCTTCATAACTGCTTGGAATTTTTAGCTTGGTATCTGAGCCTTAAAATTTTATGAAGCTTGAGCTGAAATTATATGCAGTTGTTGGCACTAATGCAGCAGTCAGCAATTTTTAATAAATAGTGTTTGTTACAAAAGCTGAGACCTCCTTTTGACCTTTTTGTAGTAGGTCCTAAAATTTTGTAGTTAGGAGGGAGGGGAAAAGGTGGTGAGTGTTCACGTTTCTCCCTAAGCAGAGCAGGAAGAAAGGGCTGTTATTTCTGGTTTTAGAAACTCGGGAGGCTTTTTTCTTTTCTTATTCTTGTTTTTTTTTTCTTCTCACATCAGTGAGGCCTGTGATAATCCAAGATGGGACAGGGAACTGAGTAGAAAAGCAATACAGCAGCATATAACCTAAGGAGCTCTAGTACCAGACCAACTCAGAAATATTAAGTCCAATTCTCATTATTTGAAAATTTCAAGAGTGCTTAAATAATCAGGGTCTGATACTACAATAAGTATTAGACTTGAACTGGCTTTGTTAGAAGCTTTAAATTTAAAAATGCTTTATTATATCTAACACCCTGAGATAGTATACTCTTGGGGTGGGCTTGATCTACCTGGTCTTGGATAACAGTGTCTAAACAAACAGTTTGTGCTCCCATCACCGTCAGTGAAGAGCCCTTCACTGAGGTGTTTGATCTTGTCCCAAGGCCCTGGATCAGATGAGCCATGCCCTGGAGTTGCCAGTTTCTCTCCTGATGACAGAAAGATCTCCTGTGACAAACTCAGATGTTGATGTCTAAAGCCAAGCAAAATGAATCCCAACTGAAGAGTGTAAAAATATGAGACCAAGCCAGTACTGCCACTGCTGCTGGTGATACTTGGAACATGGGAATAATTCAGGGCTTGTGACCACAGTGCCCTGATCCAGTCTCTTTTTTGTGTGGTGGGAATAGTGCTGATAACTGTATTTATACCCTTAGGTACTCAATGTTTAACATTTTACTAGAAAACTAGGTTGTTGAGAGATCATGGAATCACAGAATGGTTTGGCTTGAAGAGATCTTCAAGGTCAGCTCGTTTCAGCCCCCTGTCATTGGCAGGGACACCTTCCACCAGAGCAGGTTGCCCAGTGCTCCATCCAGCCTGGCCTTGGACACTTCCAGGCATGGGACAGCCACATCTCTGGGCAGCCTGTGCCAGGGCCTCACCACCCTCACAGTAAAGAATGAGATCTTCACTCAGGGTGACAGAACAGTGGAACCTCTCTTAAGTTGGAGAAGTTTTAGCCTGCTCTGAAGAGTGACATTACCGGCTCTGAAGAGTCACATTGTGATGGGAGTTTCATTTCACACCAGCCATACTCTACATTGTCTGTAATGCTGGGAGCAACATGGACAATTGATCTTTGTTACATTAGGCCTCTGTTACAAACAAAATTCTGTTTGCCTTTGCATCCATCTATTCCATGATCTTTAAATGTGGTGCTCAGCACACATTTTTCATCCAAGAAACAGTAATTGGAAAATAGTTCATTGACCGCACAGCTGTATTTGTTGTTGCAGTAATAGCATATTATTTACCAATGAAGACATTTAAAGCTTTCATACTTTTCCATCAGAGAGTATCCTCACAAATCCCTAATCTATTTATTTAATTTTCTCTAGATTTATATAAATATTGAAAAAGAGGCGCCTTTCTGTATGCTTTAAGCACCTTGGGCATAGCTTAAGTCTACATTGCCAGCAGAGTTTGAAAAGCGTAGCAGTCTGCATGGCTCTCCCCAGGAGCAAACTAGACAGCTCAGAAAGTCAAATTTCTCTTTCACTCACCCATTAACAGTTTGCTCCCTTGACCATTCACTGTGTTTATCTCTGCACCACCAACTAAAACTGTTCTAAATGAGTGAATAAATTGTTAAGGAGGGCATGTTACAGAAACCTGCAGCTGTGTAACAGAGGGTACTTCAGTACAGTTGGAGGGCTGGAAGGCTGATGAAATGCACTTTGCAGTAGCTTGGTGTGTGAGACTGTGATGGCTGACTGTAGTTACCACTGTGAAGGGCAGATCCCTCTTCAGTAGTTCCTTCCCAAAGGAGTTCTGTTTCATTGATGATAAATTATATATTGGGTAATTGTAGCAATGAAAAGGTGCTGCATTTTGGTAGATTTTTGGTAATTTTTTTGTATGTGAAAATATTCACCAGCAAAGCTTTAATTTTTAAAGAAACAAGGCAAGGATTGGTGACTCAGAGACTGTGGTTCTGAATTAGTCTTTTATATTTTAATGCTTGAGAAACTTTCATATCGTATTTCATGTCCTGCACTAATATATCATTAAGTGTGGCAAAAATCAAAATAGGAGAAGTTTGATATTTTTCTTGAGCTTGGCATTCTTCACACAGTCTTTTCTAAAAAAAAAAGGTTTTGTTAGTTTCGTTTTTTTTTAAGGAAGTTGCATTAAAAAAGCCTCAACAAGGAACCTTATGTCCCTGTTCAGAGATGTGAGCTGTTGCACCTCTCCACAGTTGTGCTCAGTGGTGGAGGCCTGTGTTCTTTTGTTCTTTCTTGATTTCATGGGATCATAGAATAGCCTGAGCTGGAAGGGACTGTAAAGATCATCTCATTCTACTGCCTGCCATGGCAGGGACACCTTCCACTATCCCAGGTTGCTCCAAGCTCTGTCCAACCTAAACTTGAACACTTCCAGGGATGGGGCAGCCACAGCTTCTCTGGGCAGCCCATGCCAGGGCCTCTTCACCCTCACAGGGAACAATTTCTTCCAAATATTTAATGTAATCTAATCCTCATCCTTAGTCCATTTGTGATTGGGATTCAGTGTTAAAGATTTCTTTGATGCTTTTAAAAATTTTGATGGCTATTTCATTATTTTAGTGCTCATTTAATTTTACCCTAGATGGAAAAATGCACAAAGACTTCTGTTACTTTTGCTATTTATAAATGTTTTATACAACATTTATAACATATTAATACAAATCTGTTCAGTTATTGGTGTTGTGTCCCAGTTGACAGAATTTTGTAATTTGTGTCACTTGTCTGTTTATGGATTTTGTCTAGATTACAATTTTAGAGATGCATTATGTCTATTATAAAGGTTTTAATCCAGAAGTCTAGATTGTTGTAAAATGTGCAGTATGATTATTTTAATAGAAATCAAAGAACTTGATCAACTCAACACCATTCCACAGATATATTTTTACTTTTTTTTTCTCCTCTTGACTTTGAGTTCTGGGCAACTAAAACAACTATTGGATTCCTTCTGGCAGATCAACAGAGGCCACATGACCACTGAAGCCAAGAGGGCTGCCAAGATGGAGAAGAAGCTGAAGATCCTTCTTGGTGGTTACCAGTCTCGAGCAATGGGGCTCATCAAGCAGCTGAATGATCTGTGGGACCAGATTGAGCAGGCCCACCTGGAGCTGCGGACCTTTGAGGAGCTGAAGAAACACGAGGATGCTGCCATCCCCAGGAGACTGGAGGTGAGGTTCCAAAATCCAGTACCCGAGGTCAGACACAGGCACCTCGTGGGGAAGATATTTTTACAAGGCATGAGCTCTGGCCTTTACAGCCTGAGTTGGTATAAAGTTTTAATGTTCTCTTAAAATCATACTTTTGGCTGTTACCAGATTCATCTGTCTTTTACTTCAGTATCAAAGATTCTGTGATACACATATTAGAGGCTGGGACTAATCTGGCAGTGTGTTCTTTAACTTTAGAGGTTTTTTATTTCCTTGTGTGGTTTATTTTATAAGTCTTCTGCAATGCATATCAGCACAAGTTCCATCTCTCTCTTGAGTTGGTTTGTTTTGGTTTTAATTGCTATTAGAGCTTCGGGTAAATGTAAAACTTGTCTAAAATCTCCTTCTTCCTTAAAAGTCAGTGGACTAAATGCTGCTATGTACCTAAAATCACTACCTTGGAGCCACTTTTCTTAGTTTAAGGATCTCCAGGATAGTCTCCTTTTATTCAGCTAATGAGAGAACCCTTAATCAAGACTCAGTCCTAGGTTTGAACCAGTACCAGCCTTTCTTTCCAAGAATAAGTGTTCACCTGAGCACAATTTTTACTGTAATGTGGTTTTCCTCCAGAACAGAGGCTTCCATTGAGGCTCAGATATTCTCAGCCACTTGATAAAAAAAGATAAAATGCATCAGTTCTTAAAACCGATTTTGTGAAGATGATTTAGAAATGCTGATAGATGTGTCTACAAACTCAGAAGTGATTAATTGATTTAGTGAAAAATAACAGTTAAAACATACTAAATCACTTGATAGCTGCTGATAGCACCTGTTTTTAGTAAATGGCAAGGTTCCAATTAGAAATTTCTCCTTTTGAAGCATTTGATCTTAGTTGCTGTCAAAAACAGGGTGAGCTACCTGTCATTTGAAGCAAGATAACTGTGATTCTTGATACTTTACATCCACTGCTCTGTTTTACATTTATATTTAAAGTAAGTTATTTCAGCAATGTTCTGTGTTAATTCTGAGCTCTTCCTCTGGAGGAGCTAAAAGACTACCTTTGGTAATGATCTTCATGGGTGTGACTGGTGGAAAACTGACTGGTTGTTTAATGATGTTTTCCTAACAGTGTCTGAAGGAAGATGTGCAACGACAGCAGGAGAGAGAAAAGGAGCTCCAGCAGAGATTTGCTGACTTCATGTTGGATAAAGAGACTTTTCAAGCAAAGTATTGAAGCACAAATTCCATCTGTCACTGATGTGACATTTCTGAAGTGCTCAGATACTTCTCCAGCAGCTTTTGCCAGCAGTTGCAGAAATCAAGTGTAGTCTGCTGTTTCCATCTTGTCAAGTTTTGTTCCTTCAATGGACTGTTCCAAATGCTCTAGGTATGAATAGCTCTGGCCAGTGTTAAAAATGGGATTGAAATGTCCAAAATTTTACTGAAAGAAAAGAAAAATCACTCTGGTATGATTTTAGCCATGTCTTCATTTGCTAGGGTTATCACGTTATTCCTAGTGTTTTACCAGTCTTAAGACCTGTAAGATAAATGCAGAATAATGTCTTTTGAATAAATTTGGAATGTTAAAAAACAATGAAGTAATAATGTCTGTCTTTTAACTAAAATTGAATCTTCACATATCCCAGCCCTCCTTTGTATTTCTGGTCTTCCCTTCCCCCTGCTGCTGCCTTTATTTTCCATGACTAATTTGTAACAGGAATTACCTGTGCAGGATAGTTGTTGTCCAGATAATAAACACCATGTTCCCAACTCTTCTCTGTGCCTGTGAATAAACACTCCCAGCTTTATCTAGGTGCTCTAAGGGTCATACTGGCATAATCTCCCATCCTGGAACCATGGCAGGGATAAATTTTATGAAGACACCCAGCATGGCCTAATGCCTAATGGAACCATAGATTTCAGCAGAAAATGTACTGTTAAATTGTCTAAGTATTAATTTTTATAAATCATCTGCTTTGTTGCCCATGGTGTGGGGTAGGAAAGAAGTTCTTTGTTTTCTCCTCCTTTCACCACATCCCAACAGGATTTAATTGTTTCATTGCTTTGTCTTGAAGGGTAAGGATAGAATTAGGGAAAGGTGGGAATGTGCCTACACTTTGTGTCTTTTCAGCTGTGGCTTGTGGAAAGGCACAGGGAAAAAGGCAAAACAGTTGTTAACAGCACAAAATTCAGCAATTAAATACATCTAATAACATGCATCATGCAATTTTGCTTGGATATATTTGAAATTTAAATAGGGATTTTGCTGTCTGGAATTTTACCAGATTACAGTGTCACTTTGCTTAGGCCTTGGAAATGTTACTGGGGAACACTGTCAGGATTGTACCTGTGTAGCTCTGTCAATGCCATCCAGGGAGATCAATGATTATCAGATTTTTTTAAATGTAACCTGGGTGAGTCCTGCTGTCACTGACAGGAGCAGGGACACAGCCAGCCTTGGAATACCTTTCCTTTTACTCACCAGGACATCATTCTTCTGAAGTACTAATGCGATTATAGACTACATTCTTCTAGAAATGTGTTAAATATTTAACTAAGCCAGAACACATCTGGAATGAAGTATTAAGCATCAATCTTGTAGCATATGGGGTATTTTAGCTTGGATGGATATACCCAAAAGGAAAAATCATGGCATATCATGTCAATTCTTGTGGTTGTGTGGTAGCTGGAGATATTAACAGAGAAACCCTTGTAGGTTTACCAATACCACAACTACAATTGTTTCTTTTCTTTTTAGGGCTGCAGCAGAGCCTCTTTGATGTGCCCTGTATTTTTGACAGCTTTGGAGCTAGACAGGTATTCAAACACTGCCTTAAATTGTTTAAATGACAAATTCAGAAGGACTGATCAATCACAAAAGACTTTTCTTTCTTGAAATGCATGCAATTAACCAGTCATTAATTGCAGCAGACACAAGGTGGTTCTATTTGAGAGGTACCTGCAGGAGGTTTGCTCACTGTTTCTGCAGTACAGTTTGTTCACACAACACTTTAGCTAGTTCACAGTTTTCCCTGTCTTTAGTCAGAGTTTTGTCCTGAAGTTTCTATCTCATTAATGAAGGAAAATTAATAAAGTCTCTTTCCTTACTTAGAGCTTGGCTGTGCCCTGCTTTAGCTTTTTACCTGCCCTCAGCTGCCTGCTGTAGCCAGTCATAGATCTGCTGAAATTACCTCAAAACCTTCACACAGGGTGCTCTGTGCATTTGTTGGTTCCAGAATGGTGTGAATGGAGCAGCAGAGCCTGGCTAAAACATCCTGAGATCATTCAGGTGTGGGATCTTAAACTGGAGTGTTCAGGAAATCTGTCCAAGTGAATTTGTATACTGTTAGATGTCAGTGCTTCCAGCTGCAGGTGATGATGGAGCTCAGGTTTTCCAGATCTATTTCTTGGACTTAGGCCCAGTTTATGTCCTGAACAGCACTCCCTCAATCTCTTTCTAAATGGCTCTGTAGCTAAATGCAGATGTTTGGTGGGCACAAGAGTGACCAGCGCACCTTGACAGCAAATTTTTATTTTAAAATTCTGAAGCCAGCCACTGATTTGATCTTTCCAAGAACAATAATGTATAACCATAAACAGTGCAAACTTGTGAACACTTCACTACAGTGGGGAAGCTCTAACCTGTGTGACAGAGGTGGGATGGGGGTTGTGCTGTGTGTGTTAACAATTATTTTGAGAATTATTTAACATTCTCCCCGAGAAATTCCTCCATTTCCATTCAGCATGCCAAGATATATCTGCAAGCCTTTAAATAATTTCAGCTGATGATTTTCCTCCCTTCCTGGAATCAGACTTGGCATTTATATATTGGATCAACCCCATAGCTGGAGCCTGCTTCAAAGTCCTTGGAGTTGATAAGGCTGTCACTTACTTCAATTGAGTTGGATTCCAGTACCTGGGAAAGCCAAGGGGACTAAATTGTAACAGCTGGGTGTCTCATAAGTACCCGACAGATGACAGAGATCCTGAGTTCGAGCTAAGGGGGAGACTCCTGGAGGCACAGGAGGTTCCCTGTGAGAAATCCAGCAGAGCTGAAGCCAGCTCTTCCAAACCTGGCAACTCTCCAGAGAAAAAAGCACTGTGTAACACTATAATTAGTCACGGCAGCCAGCAGTGGCCAAGACACACCAGAGCTCTCTGGCTGCCTTAAAAAGACACTTCCAGCGCCAGCAGGAGCATCTTGTCTTTGCCTGTTGCTGCTTGTTTGCCTTTTGCACCCTTGTTTGCTGGGACAAGCATTGGGGCAGCACATTTGGGTTAAAATACGTTAATCCAGCTTGATTGTCCAATCCCCTGTACAGGGCAGGTGTGAGTTGGGCCACATGTCCAGGTAGGAAGCGCAAGTGAAGGTGGAAGTCGGGCAGAATAGTATCCAAAGAGGGGCAGTGGAGCTGGGGAAGGTTGTGGAGCACAAGGGAGCAGCTGAGGCTGCTGAGGGGGCTCAGCCTGGAAAGGGGGGAACTTTCTGGCTCTCCACAGCTCCCTGGCAGGAAGAGGCATCCATGTGGTGGTCAGGCTCTTCTCCCTGGTAACCAGTGATAGAGCAAGAGGAAATAGCCTCAAATTACACCAAGCAGGGCTGAATTGGGTATTGGAAAAAAATTTCTTCAATGAAAGGGTGATCAGGCATTGGAATGGGCTGCACAGGGAAGTGGTGCAGTGACCACCCCTGGAAGTGTTCAAAAACCATGTAGATGTGGTGCTTAGAGACCTGGTTTAGCGTTGGGCTTGGCAGTGCTGGGTTAATGTTTGGACTTGATGATATTAGAGGTCTTTTCCGACCTTAATGATTCTGTGATTGCTTCTGTCAGAGGATGTCCCACTTCATTGTCTGCCTAAAGTGAGTGTGAAACATGGCCTTCGGTGCTCCAGGGCCAGTAGCTGACATGAGGTAACTACCCACAATTAGGTCCTCTGACAGACTCAGCTGGATCTGTGCCCCTGATGAAAACTCTGGAAATTCATTGTTTTTTGTCATCATGGCCTGAACATAGATTTCTAAATAAAATGCATCAAAACCCATGTTTGAACTTTTGTTTTGGCTGCAGACTTGCTAACAGTGTCATAAACCAGTGTGTGAACTTTGGCTTGCCTTCAGTATCCTCGGTCAGTGATGTTGCTGGAGAAGAGAGATTATTGTGGTCTGGACTTAATCTGCCTCACATTCATCTCTGGAATCCAGCTTGCAGTTATCTTCCATAATGTGGGTTCAAAGCAACACCTGTCTCCCAAGCAGGATTTAAAAGTGGAGTATCAAATAGCATTTCCCCATTTTCCTAGCCGAGTGAAAAGCACATTGAAAAATAGCCAGATACTCATCTCAAGGCAAAGTGTCCCTGTAACTCATTCCAGACCTGTGTGCTCTGCCTTTACAGGGCTCCAGTTTCTACCTTTCCTTACCAACAAAAAATACCTGGTTCTGCTGATCTTGAAGACTTGCACTGACATTAGGAGTGAGATCAGACCCTGAAAAAGACTTCAAAAGACACATTTGACACAAATCTAAGGCAATGCAGCCCTGTATCTCCACTAAGTACACACAATTGTTCATTCTTTGAAAGTTCCACGCTAAGCACTTTTGAGACTTTAATGAAGAAAAGGGGAGTAGCTGTGGATGAAAAAAGAGGAGCTTCACTTTTTTGGTTGCATGGAGGCCTTTAGGTGAGTCATCTCTCCTCCAGCAAGCCTCACTAGCTTTTTATGTATTTTAATGAGATGGCTTTAACCAATTCCTGCTGCCTCAGGCATGACTGTGATGCACACAGTAGGTGAAAAGGTAAAGAAGTGGGTATGGCAGTGGTTTACAGCATCACTTCTGCTGCTGGTGTGATTACTCATAGTGGGTTTGATTGTTTGCCAGTTTTTGGGGGTGTTGTCTGAGTTTATTGTGATTCATTGAGAGATGCCTCAGTGTCAGCATTAGAAAAGTCTTGCTTTCAAGTCAAAAGTTTTTCACAGATCAGACAGTCTGCCTCATTCAATGACTTTCAGGTTTCCAAATCACAACTGTGGTGCTGATGTGTTTGGATTCCTCAAGGATTCCTCAAAGGAAATGCAAGTACGTCTTTTAGGATCATTTATGTGCATCGAAAGCATTTACGAATTGCAACACAAGGAAACACAGACGATTTTGTTATTTATTCACTTCATACATCACATCTTTTGCCAAGTACATGCTACTGGTAAATGCCTCACAGGATCAGACAGATGTGTGTGTCAGGTTCCCCTCTTCTCCTCCTGCTCCCTCTCCCCTCCCAGGACAGAAATGTGGGGTCTATTTTATATAATTATCAGGCCAGTAGCATTTTTTAAAGTGTTATGCAGCTTTGGTGAGATTGCAACCCCAGTGAATTCAGTGGGAGATTTGGCTTCAGCTTCAATGGAGCTGAGATTTCCTTTCCTCTCCTCTCCTGTCTGTATTTGATGAGCCTTTCTGTCAGGGGAAGAAAGAGATCCTCTTTTGAAAAATAGTCATGAATGCTTAATAAAGCTGAATGAGCCAGACAGGATTACGTTTTTAGCTCTATAGCCAGCAAAATCTATTCCAGAACTAATTCTGATTAAAAGAATCCACTGGTTGAACCTCAGACACAAAGGCACCCCTAGAGTAATTCAACTGTATGATATATTTATTTTTTTAAAAACCTAATTATTGCATTGATCTTTGTAATATCTGGCTCTTGTGTAAAACATTGATTTCAAAGTTGTCTCTCTCTTATCTATAATTGTTCGTGAATTATTTTAGGGCTTAGGCAGGACCATCACTGTAGCTGGGTCTTAAAAAAAGAGTGAGTTTACTGACCACATTAATTAGGTTCCATGGCAGACCATAAAATAACTATAAATAAAAGTTGGATTATTCCTTAGACTGTGTTCCCCAAATTTTTTCTTAATTCTGACTCAACCAAATCAATCTCTAGCACAGAACAGGCTTTGATCTATGCTCCTGCCAAGCGCTTCCAAGGGTCTGGGAAGAGGTGGGGTCTTTCATTAGAAAGGTGGAGAGCACAGATATTTACAAGACCCTGAACTCTGAAACTCACCTCCCTGTTCCAGCTGGTTTATTCAAAGATATTCTCCCTTCAAACTCATGCTTCTACATCCTTAGCTCATCCTGGCTCCCACAGTGACCTTGAGGGTTTTTGTTCCCCATTTTGCTGGTGCTTTAGTTGAAAAGAGACAGTGCTGGTCATCTTGCTTCAAGTTTAGAGGAAAACAAGACAAAAACCAGGAACAGCAGTTTGTGGGAACATCCATGAGGTGTTTTTACCCACATAATAAATGGTTGGTCATTGCTTTAGAGTGCCCTGAGCAGTTTCTGTCCCTGTTGCAGCAGATTTTAGTCACACAACTGTGTCATTTCGCTATGACAAAGTGCCTTTCTGGGGGAGATGCCAAACTTTCAGCCCTGTGATGGACTGGAAGGTCTGGACCTTTGGTCACACTTTTGCCAGTCCCAGAGATCAACCCCTCCAGCATCACTGTGTTGCTTGGAGAGCACCCAAATTCTGGTGAAGGCAGAATTTTTTGTCTCTGGCTTCCTGCATGATCCCTGGAGAGGAAGATGGGAGTATCTGGCCACTTTCTACCTCATGGAAAGATTATACAGCAGGGGGAAAATTATTTTATGTATTTCATGCTTGCTGTAGCACATCCTGTGGATTTTGCAGAATCATAGAATCATTAAGGTTGGAAAAAACCCCTAAGATCGTCAAGTCTAACCATCAACCCTGCACCACAATCATGTTCACCACTAAACCATGTCCCACAGTGCTACATCCACACAATTTCTGAACACTTCCAGGGATGGTGACTCCACCACTGCCCTGGGCAGCCTGTTCCAGTGTTTGACCACCCTTGCTATGAAGAAATTTTTACAAATGTCTACTCTAAACCTCCCCTATGGTGCAACTTGTGGCCATTTTATATGCCATTAATAATGGCAATGTTACCAAAGTCCAGGATAAAACAAAAGGGGTCCTTGAACCTACAATCAATGTAAAATATCCCACCTAATCCTAAATCACATTAAGCTGGGGGTGAACTTAATCATGTGTGTGAGGATAGAACAGTGAATTTGATTTCCTAGCAGGTTCTGTAATGTGTTGTTAGCAGCAGAATAACCCCTCCAGCTCTGCATTTAACTTCCTTCCATTGCAGATGCCTTTTGGTTAACAGCAAGGATCTGATTTAATTTTACAGTTACCCAGTGACCACAGGACGGGGATTGTGCATCGCCAGAGAATGCACAAACGTCTGCCTGCCTCCCCTTCTTCCAGCAGGAACGAGGCATGGCAGGAGCACAGCCAAGCCCATGTGGCTGTGACTGTAATTGAAAAAACTGCTGAATCAGCCAGAAGGACAAGGGTTCACAGAGGAGCTTGGGCCAGGCAGACACATGGCCTTGGAAACACCAAGTAAAAAGTGACCACAAATAGTGGTGTGGCCAGGAGAGGTTGAGAGACGTCAGCTGGGTGGGAGGCACCTTCCTACCCACGAGGACAGTGGTTTACATCTTCCTCAGGAGAGGAAGAAGAGGGGCAGGCACTGATCTCCTCACTGGTGACCAGTGACAGGACCCGAGGGAATGGCCTGAAGCTGTGTCAGGGGAGGTTTGGGTTAGATGTTAGGAGAAGGTTCCTCACTCAGAGAGTGTTTGGGCACTGAGAAGGCTCCCCAGGGAAATGGTCACAGCACCAAACCTGACAGAACTCAAGGAGCATTTGCACAGTGCTCTCAGGCACAGGGTGGGCTCCAAACCTAGAGTCAGGCAACTGCTTCAGAAGGCAGGCACAGCACGGATCAGCCTTTTCCCAGCCATCCCCTTGACTTGGGGAGCAGGAGCCCGGGAACAGCTGCACAGCGGCTGAGAGCCTGTCACAGCACACAGCTGGAAGCAGTTTTCCTGCAGAGGCTGAGCACAGCTTCCAAGCCCCAGGGTGGAAGGAGGGTACTGCAGGGAAGCGGGGCAAGGCGGAGGAAGGGAGGGAGACAAGAAGCTGTAATGAAGTGCACACATGTGCATGTGTGAAGGAATGACCTGACACGCAAGACGTGTGCCAGCAAAATATAAAAAAATAATAAAAAGTGAGTCCTGATACTTCTCTACTCATGTAACACATGCAGGGCTGACCTCAGATGCCTTCTGTCTGGCATCACCATGCTCCCAGAGATGATGGGACTCAGGTGATGTGTTTGGTCTTTGGCCATCTCTGGCTCAAGCTCCTCAACAGAGAACTTGGCCCAATAAAAAACAAGGGAAGGGACAGGCACAGCTGGAAGAGAATCATCATCATCATCATCATCATCATCATCATCATCATAACTCTCTGCTGCTGAGCAGTGCCTGGACCAGGAGCTGCCCGATTTTGCACTGTAGCAACAAGGCACTCAACTTCTCTTCACCCCTTCCAAGGCCAGACAGACAAGAGCACTTCAAGGAAGAGGTTGAGAGAATTCAGTCAGATTTGTCTTTGTTTATTATATCCATTCACTGTTAAATGAAAAATATCTGAGCAGTCCTCGGGCCTGGGTGTGGAGTGCCGAGCTGCTCCCTGCTTGCTGTCTGTCCCTCTGAGGTCACAGGGAGCTCTGTGCAGGGCATGGCCACCTCTGGAGCAGCTGAGGTCACTTGGTCTGTTCAGCCCTGGGAAGAGGAGACTGAGGGGAGACCTCATTGCAGTCACAACTTCCTCATGAGGGGAAGAGGAGGGGCAGGCACTGATCTCTTCTCTGTGGTGATCATTGAGAGGACCCCGAGGGGATGGCCTGAAGCCAAGTTAGGGGAGGTTTAGGGTGGACATTAGGAAAAGGTTCTTCATCCAGAGGGTGGCTGGATCCTCAGGGCAGTGGTCACAGCACCAAACCTGAGAGAGCTCAAGGAGCATTTGGACAATTCTCTCAGGCACAAGATGTGATTGTTGAGTTTGTCCTGTGCAGGGACAAAAGCTGGACTCAATGATCCTTGTGGGCCCCTTAGAACTCAGGTTAATCTGTAATTCTATAAATCTATGATTCTATGATCTGTGCCAGGAAACTAAACCACACCTATCCCTGTCTCTTGCATGGATTATGTCCATGACCTTATTAAACTGGTCCTCCCAGGATGATAACTATGTCAGAAATTTGCCCTGGCCCTTGCTAACATCTGAGGAAAGCCTAGGAATCCATGCTGCAAAGAGAGCACACAACACAGACCCTGGGTCCAGCACACTGGTGATGCATGTAGGTCATGTTTGTGTATTTCATGCTTATTATAGTACATCCTGTGGATTTTTATAGAATCACAGAATCATGAAAGTTGGAAAAGACCTCTAAGGTCATCAAGTCCAACCATCAACCCAGCACCACAATCATGTTCACCACTAAACCATGTCCCACAGTGCCACTTCCACACAATTTCTGAACACTTCCAGGGATGGTGGCTACACCACTGCCCTGGGCAGCCTGTTCCAGTGTCTGACCACCCTTGCTATGAAGAAATTTTTCCAAAGGTCTAATCTAAACCCTCTGTGGTGCAACTTGAGGCCATTTCCTCTTGTCCTGTCCCTTGTTCCCTGTGAGCAGAGTGCGACCCCCACCTGTCTGCACCCTCCTGTCAGGGAATTGTAGAGAGTGAGAAGGTCCCTCCTGAGCCTCCTTTTCTCCAGGCTGAGCCCCCCCAGCTCCCTCAGCTGCTCCTCATCAGACCTGTGCTCCAGACCCTTCTCCAGCTCTGTTTCCTTCTCTGGACACACCCCAGCCCCTCAATGTCCTTCCTGAACTGAGGGGCCCAAACATAGACCCAGGATTCGAGGTGTGGGCTCACTCCAGAGCCTGCAGCAGGACAGCCTGCCCTGATCCACATCTGCATGTCCCTAAAGGCACTGCCAGGCACTGGCTTCCCTGGCTGTGCAAACGCCACAGAGGGACTAAGGATAGTGTCGGGTCATTTCTCAAAATCATATCTCTTCTACACTGAGGCTAGAAAATGGCAAATAAGATGCAGGATTTGGCTCCACAGTGTTCACTGTTGTCATGACTCATGAGTTATTTTTATCTTTTCTTTAACAGAACAAATGGCTGCAGTAATTAATCTCTGTCTGTTCTGACAATGGCCTGGCCAAAACACATGATGTTTTTGCAGACAGTGTAAGAAGAGAAGCACAAAACATCATGTGTGTGAGTCAGTATTTTAAATATTTTCCTTAGGTTTGCTTTTTTACATGCTTAAAAAAAATATGCTTATGTACTGCATTCAGTGCATTAAATAAAAGGAGCAACAAGTGCTGTTGCACAGGTTAGCTGCACAGATATAAATCTCTGTTTTGAAACTCAACCACATATGAAACAAGATCTAATCAAATCATGGCAACAGCAAAATTAATTTGAGTCTTTTCAAGGGGATCCAATCCCAGTGGAGGATTTTACTTTGCCAAGATCCTTCCAACTTTATTGGATGATAATTATTTCTGTAGAAAGAAATGTTGCAATCAAACGCTCCCGCAACAGTACTTTTGTTTTCTGCAGAGCTGGTTGAGCAATGAAAAGATTTATTAGTGGAGAATGTATTAACGAGGAATTTGTGGAGAAACAACCAAAAAAACAGTGAGTGGAATTTCCACGAAATATCTCCAGGGTGTGAGTTTGCCAAGCACACAGTTTGCAGATGCCCAGCACTCCCTATGGAGTAACAATCATACCCCAAACTCTGTAAACAAGTATTTTTACCACCCAGAATGCCTAAGGGGGAATACCAGTTTACAGTAGTATCACAGAATGGTTTCAGCTGGAAGGGGCCTTAAAAATATCTTATTCCAATGGGACACCTTGCATTATCCCAGTTTGCTCCAAGCCCTGTCCAACCTGCCCTTGAATAATCCAGATCTACAGACCCCAATACATCTGTGAGCCTAAAGGAGCAAGAACTTCATCTTCTGAGTTCAGGCTGACCCTAACTGCTGAACTAAAAAATTGTTCATCCCATAAACATAAATTATGGTTTCTTGTCCCTTTCTATGAAGCTCCACATTCTCATGGTCAAGAGAATATGAGCCAGACAAGCCTTAGACAAACACATACTAAAATAAGAAATATCCATTTTCCATACCCATTACTCACTATTCATGTATTATCTGAACAGTCCTGCCATCCTTCTATTTAAAAGATTTTTCATTGCCGTGATCCATGAAATAAGACAATAATTAGGCTTGTCCTTAATCACTTGAGGCCTGTTGCCCAACAGGATATTTGTATAATACAATTATTTTTGAGATCTCAGGGAAAAAAATTCTCCAAGACTCTTGTAGCAGCAAATCTGCTGCTTTTGCTTCCTTCAAACTTTGTAAAAGAGAGAGGAAAGCTTGTTTACGGCATTAATTAAGCCTTTCATTTTTGTTTATCAAATCAAATAATCTTTTCTAAAGCTGTCTTTTTTCCCCACCTATGGGAAAAAAATTCAGGCTACATATACAAGTTCTTCCAGTGCTGGAGTATCTGTATTTGTGTTGAAGATAAACAGTGACAAATTTCTCTTCTTTCTAATTTACAGAGAGTTTGGATTGATGTATTTTCTGGAGTTTCTTGGAACTGATGTGTTTGATAGAATTCAGGGGATATTTTTGAACCGTTAAAGGAAAATACACAAGTATTTCCTGAATTTGTTTCTTCTTATCCCATAGTTTACATGAACTATTCAGCAAAGGGAAGCAAAAGCTGAGCTTCAACCAAACCCAGACCAAAGAAGAGCTTCTGGTAGAAACCATGTTGGGATTAAATGATTTCCTTTGGTTTCCATCCAAATCCAAGCTGAATGTGGATTTCTGGGTTGAGTTTCACTTTGAATTTTTGGTTTTATTCAGTTATGAAGAATTAAGTGAAACTTGGGAGGTTCAAACCCTCATTGAATGATCCTGAAAAACGATCTGCAAAACCCCTTGCTATGGAGTCCAATTTCATACCTTTGATCTCTGTAGATGCTGGGAGCAGCACCAGTGTGTCTTCCAACCTATAAAAGAAAGACAAGTGAAGCCGCTGTATTTTTTTAATGTAGAGACTTAGCTATTCAAGAGACAATACCCAATCTCAATCATCACCCCAGGCCAGCTGGAAAGCAGGAAATCCCAGAATTTGCCCTTCTCCCAGACAAGGTCCACCAAAGCCAGTAGGTACCACCCTGAGCAAGCCAAGAGCCTCCTGAGAAATACGGAGAGGAACACAACTAAGAGTCTTCCTAATTTTTTCCCTGGAAAGTGGAAAGAATTTACCTTCCTCAGCTCCCAGCTTGTGCTGGAATCACAGACAGTGCTCTTTGGGCTTCCCATCATGGTCAGGATGATCCATGAGATCCCATTTAAGAGGTGTAGCTGTCACTGAGCAGCACATCCCACGCAACAGGAGCAAAAGTGCAACCACTGAGCTGGTGGCCAATCCAGTAATGGCCATTTTACTTCTGCTTATCTACCCAGCTACATTCAGGGGAGTAATCCCATGTGTGCCAGCTTTGGCAGGAGAGATGGTGCAAGAACTTCCTGCTCCACCATTTTGAATCTTCATCGCTTGTTTTTTAATGGGAGTCATTTCCATGATCTGACTTCAATCCTGACCCACACAAGGTAGTATGATGAAACTGGGGATGGGGGTAATTGCATCTCAGGCTGAGAATCTTTTGGGGAAGAAGAAGCCTTTGAAGCTACTGTCTCTCCCAAAATATTGTCAGCCACCTCAGGTACTCCCGTTGGACCCTCCTTATGGATGTGTGACACATGTCTCCTGCTTAAGTAATCTTTATGGAGCACATATTTCCTGCTCCCTCATGTTTTTATTTTCTTCTCCCCCTTCAAATACTTCCTGCCTTTGGCTGTCTGTGACTGAACTCCCTGGAGCCTTAATAGTCTTGGAATCTCTCCACTTCTATAACTTGATTTTACTATTTAGGAGAAAGTTTGATTCATCCCCCCAAACCAGAAAGATAATAAAGGGGGAAAAAAGTCCTGTTCACCCACCAGCAAAGGGGCAAGATACAAAAAGACAAGATTATTCTCATTCATCTATTCCTGGCTTTGGAGTGCATTTCATTTCACTGTCTGCGCAGGCCTTTGTAGCCACCATCTGATTGAACATTACTTATACTGCATATTATAGGCACTAATGAGAAAATGATTCTAAATTGCCCCTAGGGATGGTTATGATTAAACTATTTGCCTTTGCTTCCTCTAGTAAATTAAAGCAACCAAAAGAAAGAGAGGGGAAAAAAAAAAAAAAAAAGAGGCTTAATCTGGAAAGCAGTCAGAATAACGGTTTGGTAAAGTTTCTGAATTCCTAGGAACATTTTTACCCCTAACCTGGTGATGGGCTCTGTATTTCATGCTGCAATTTGAAGCTAAAGCTGTGACAAATATATGACACAGGGAGGCATTTTGGAGGCCTGAACTGGGCATGATCTTCTGTGTTGTCAACCAGCTCGAAGCCCTGATCAGCTTTAATTGCAGCCAACTGAAGCCGCTAAACCCTTCTCTGCCACCAAGGAGCTCCTCCAAGGCGTCAGGCGTCTGTCTCTTAAAAAGAGCATTTCAGAGCCTCACATACTCAGAGCCTCATTCAGATGTTTTATTTAAACTCTTAAATCTTTTGAGCTTCAGATGAATAAACAAGTCCCTGAAACGCAATCCATTCTTGCTGGTCAGGGTTTTGCAAGTGTTTTTTACAGGGAAGAAACAAAATGTCATTTGTGTTTCCTTTGGCCATTTTAAGCGTGGCGGGATTTGGGGAGCTGGGAGCTGCATTCCATTAGATCTGCCTGGGTCTGTGTGTGCTCACACACTGGGATTTCAGTGGGACTTCTATCTGTGATTGTCCATGGCTGTTGAATTACCTGATGAATTAATTAAATGTGTGAAAGGTCTGTGGGGCGAATTGCCAGGTCACACGTCTTCTGCTTAAGCACTGGTTAAAATATTGGCACTGGTGGGCCCCAAACAGGAGCCCATGCCTCTCTGGTGGTCCCCAGGTCTCTGCAAGGTGGTCCCCATCATCTTCACACTCTCTAACCTGGACATTCTCACTTCCATCACCCAACCCAATATGTTGGAGTCAATTACTCCTTGTGGTTTGTGGATTTGTGGTTTTGTGGCTTTGTGGCTTTGGTACCAGTGACTGGGAAAAACCCTGAGCTGACCTGCCTGCCAACACCCCAAAGCACCTCACAGTCTGTGCTACAACCTGAGACATGCAAAGACCCTGCAGATGCCTTGGGGGTTCCTCAAAAGATAACAAGGTGCAGAGCTTAGAGACCCAAGAGAACAACCAAATGCTGCATTGTTGATTTTACTGTAGAGTTACCAATGATTCTACACCCCAGCTTTCAAGAGTGTGTCCTGGGTTTATTGTCTATATATCACAGGGACACAAAAGAAAATTATTGTGAGATTATCTGCATGATACCTGAGGTCACGTGGAGCTTCAGTAGCTTGGGATGAGAAGAACCTGTTCTTCCTTTTTTTCTGGCCATAAAGAAGGGATCACTGAGAAATTCAGGTGCAGTTGTCTGCACCAGCAACCTCTGAAGCTGGAGGAGTTTTGTGCATAAGCTCCATTTTGCTGGGGTAATGGAGACAACTCCAGGCTCAAATGGTCTCTGAGGTACCAGGTGAGATCAGTTTGCTCCAATTGTGAAAGAGAGGGGGATGGTCACTGGTATTTGTCAACACAAGCACAAGATGGTCACTGGTATTTGTTCATACAGCTTAACTTGGGATCCACATCACTGTGCCCCAATCTGTGCCAAGGCTATAGGTGTCTAATTAATTGGTTCCCTTGAAGCAAGACCTTTCTGTCCACACACAATCAGTAATGAGAGTAAAAAATCCAAACACAGCTTTGAAGTTTTTTTGGTGAACACAAGTACCCAACCTACCTGTTCACAGTAGGCAGGCTTTTCCCTTTAGAGGCTCTCTAGGGTGCTCCCCATTAACTACCCAAAGAAATGTGGATCATGGTGGCAGAAACATCTCAGATTTTGTCATTAGTTAGATGCTCAAATAAGACAGGGTTTGGGCTGCCTGTCTTACTCCAGTGCATCACTAGCCTTCAGAGGATGGTGAGACATTGACACAGGTTGCTCAGAGAAGCTGTGGCTTTCACATCCCTGGAAATGTTCAAGGCCAGGTTGGATGGGCTTGGGGCAACCTGGGATAGTGGAAGGGGTTTCTGCCCATGGAAGAAGGTTGGAATGAGTTGATATTTCAAGTCCCTTCCAACCCCAAACATTTATGAGTTTATGCCTCTTGGTTAACATGGATAAGGTCTAATTTTATGTATTTGGCTAATACAGGTGTCTGCACCACCTGGTCAACCTGTGGATTCCGGACATGTGTGTTTCTGTGCACGAGTGCAGTGGGGTGGAATGAGAGAGTGGAGGAGGCAAGAATCTTCTGGACATTGTCATAACAGCCCAGAGCTGTCACTGCAATGTCCTGTCCCCTTGTGCCGAAGGATTGTGGCTTTGGTGGCAGAAATGCATTTCCAACTGACCCCAGGCTCAAACCTGAAGGCAGAGTGTTCTTTGTTTCCTCCACACACTGCTCCCTCCCTATAACTGGAAGGTTATGTGTTTCTTAGCTACTGGTCAGACTGGTGGTGCCTGCCAAGAAGCTTTCACGGAATTTCCTCACTATGTAACAAATTTATGAGTCATATGAAAATCTGGGAAATGATTCAACCAGCTGTCTTTCGTTGACTCAAAGATTTTTACAACACCTCGGTGCCTCATCTTTGATTTGAGCCAGCAGAATGGTTTATTGTAACATCAAATGGTCTTATTTTCACTGGAAGGATGCTTCCTACTACCAAAAAAAAAAAAAAAAGGCAAAAAAAGCTGTAAAACTTTTGAAGGCAGCCTGTCATTAGGTGAGGGATGCACAGAGCAACTGTGGTCATTCACTATGAACTGATGAATGTGGCTGGATTTCTGCTTCCCTGCAGGATGGCTGCAAAGGTTGCTGTCACTGAGCAGTGTGGCTCAGCTGCCACAAGTACGGCCCTCCTGCATGGCAGAAATCAGACTTGCAGAAACTTCTGTTCATATTTGGGTTTCAATGGCTATTTCAGTGAATTTTAGCAAATCCTGACTGAGCAGCAACATAACTAAAGCCAGGGAATGTTATTCTTGTTACATAGCTTTTCCAGGTGGGAAAGGCAGGAAGTGGACCAGGACCTTTCATCACCAGGGAAGATGCTCACTGTAGGAGGCAGGCACAAAGAACATTATTTCCATCTTCTTTTTTGGACAAAACCACTCAGAGCTGCTGTTTGCTGTGCTGGAATCACTGGCAGCCCTGAGCAGAGCTGCAATGGGCAGCCCCATCTTACAGGTGATCCTGTGCTTTTTAAAAACCATATAGGGGGATAAATCCATGGCACTAGAGCTAATCAGTGAGTGGGAAGCAGAAGCAGAACAGAAGTGATTCTTCCAGTAAGAGTTAAATTGCTGCAAACAGAAGAAAAAATGGAATTTATTATTACAAAGCTAAACTGACACTACATAAAATATACAAATGAATTTAATTATTAAAACCATGTTTCCAGCATGAGTTTCCATGTCCATGAAAGCAATCTGCCACACAAAGAACTGCTCCCAGTAGCCTCAAATCCTTTGTTTTAGACACTCAATTTCCCTGCCAAAATCATAGAATCATTTTGGTTGGAAGGGACTTTAAAGATCATCCATTTCCAATCCCCTGCCCTGGGCAGGAGCACCTTTCACTAGACCAGGTTGCTCAAAGCCTCATCCAACCTGGCCTTGGACACTTCCAGGGATACAGGGGCAGCCACAGCTTCTTTGGGCACCCTGTGCCAGGGCCTCCTCATCCTCACAGTAAAGAATTTCTTCCTCATCTCTAAATCTAAATCTACATAACTAAAGCTCAAAGCTATTCCATACAAATGGCTGTAGCCAGCAGCTCTGAGCAGAGCTGGAACAAATGCACCTCTCATAGCTGTCACCAGGCACTTTGCAGGTGTAATGTGGCTTACAAATCTTGAAATGCCTTGTGTCAGCACCTGGAGAATCCACTGTACCAATTGGGGAAGGCAAATAAAATATACTTGAAACAGACAGGACAAGAAAGGGTTCAGAGAAGAGCAGTATTACTCTGATTTATTGAGGGGCACAGCCTGTATTCAATGAACTGAACCACCCTTCTCAGTCCAGGGACTTAATGCAGCTCTGCTCTTTGGTATTCAGGTAAGCAGTATAAATCCTGGTCAAAGTTTCTATCCATATTACAGACAGACTTGCTTGCATGAAACTCCTGTTTCTATCCATTTCCAAAGGATACAAACCTGGGAATGGTGGAGGATGAGGGAAATAGAAATTCAGGCCAAAGAAAAAGAAATCCTAAATGGTGATAATGTCTCGTGACTATTTTCTGGTTGGAAATTCTCCTTTTATCTTTCCATCCCCTTCCCATTGAGCAGCTTTGTAGCTTCCATTTGTAACAGGCAGAGAGTGGAAAAATATCTGACTTCGGGGGATTTGGCAAATGTTCTGGCCTTGAACCCATCAGCAGATACAGAACACTTGTAACATTCAAAACAGGCCCTCTCTTTCTTGACCTCTGTGATTTTTATTGCTTATCTGGGTATACATAATCATTTTAAGATGTCTCCCCTTACCATAAAATAACCGTGAATTATTTTTAAAAAGGTAGATAATAAACTTCAGAATAACTCTTAAATGTGCCCAAGCAGACAAGGGGAATGTGAGGTTGCTGTCATGAAGGATAGCTTCTGGCAACTGATCTGAGGGAGCCACTAATGATTTTAATTAGCTTTTGGAAGCACAATCCACCCATTCTGAAGCCAGTGCCCTGCTGGCAGCGACGACGCTTTGGAAGATCGACAGCATAAAACATTTTCTGTAATGAGCCTTCGTACAACTCCATGTGTCAAGCAGGGAGTGATCTGTCTCCAGCAGAACTGCAGTAGGAAAGCTGTAGCTGGAACGTTTTCCAGCTGAGGACTTCCAGCAGGTAACACTCGTGCTCCCCTGGGGAATGGGGAATTAATGACCAGGCACCGAGACCTGGCGCCGTCAGGTGCAAATCCAAAAATCAGCTTTTCCTCCTGGCAAATCACTTCACCTCCTAATTTATTTCATCTATTTAGGTTATAGGCTTCTCAGAGGGATGTTAATCTCTGACTACATGTTTGTACAGAGCTTAGGATGTAGTAAGGGATTAATCACTGTTGGGGCTATCATCCTACAGGAACAGGAACGGTGAAGTAGCAATAAATTGGGCAAAGCAGCAGTAGATGCTGATGCCTTGGAGGTTGTTGGAATAAGAACCAAAGCTGGATCACAGTTCAGCCAGGAACAGGGAATCTATTCTAGTGAGGAAAATGCAATATGAAAATATATTTAAGCTATTAAAAAATAAATGTAAACCTATATGAAAGACCTTTACCTACATGGTTTTAAGATGTAGGAAGGTAATTTAGATTAGATGTTGGGAAGAAATTCTTTGCTCAGAGGCTGGTCAGGCCCTGGCACAGGTTTCTCAGAGAATGTGTGGCTACCCCATACTTGGAATTGTTCAAAGCCAGGTTGGACAGGGCTTGGAGTAACCTGGTCTAGTGGAAGCTAGCCTGTGGCAGGGGGTTGGAATAGATGAACCTTCCAGCCTGTCTCAACCCAAATCATTCATGATTCTTTATCCTTGTGCTCAACAGGTAACAGCTGCTGCCCTCCCAGCCTCTGGAGTATTTTAAGTATTTCAGAAGAGAGAAGGAGGAATCACTAGATACTGAGGTGGAGTCATCAAGTACTTAGAGCTCAACATGAATTTATTCTGAGTGATAAAACAATAGATAGGTAGATATTGGACATATTATTTAAAACTAATCAGATCAAAGAAAAGAAGGATTGACCAGAATTTTCACTAAAAATGCAAACGAATTCTGGGCTTAGTTTTTTTACAACTTAGAAAAAATCTGGGTTCCTTTTATACTTTCTATTCTAAATCATCAGTCCCAGAGCACATGTTCAGCTACTTTGTCGAATCAGGGTCATTATGAATAAGAGCCTGGCAATGCTCCTCTGTTAATGAGCTTCCAGGAAATGTACAATTGTTTTTAGAAGAAGTCTAATGAAGATGGATTTGCAGATCTCATTTGATGCAGCCAGAAAACCCAAACTCATCAACCAAACAAAAGCACGAGAGTAATTTTNCTTTTTTTTTTTTTTTTTTGGTGTGTGTGTGTGTGTGTGTGTGTGTCTGATTATCCTTCCAGGAGTGCTGGTGTGTAATGCTTTCAAACTTTCATTGAACTTTACTCTCTCGCTCCAGGCGATTATTTTTCCTTGATGTCTGATGTTGAATGATATACGTGCACCTGTGTGATAATGGCTGCTTGGATATATCTTTACTGAGCTGGGAAAACCCAGGACCTCACCTCCACACTTAACCATTTGATTTCTTTTATGGCTCTGGTACAGATCCCTGTACTAAAAGCTACCGGTGGAGCTTACATTTGTCAGGGGAAATGTGGGTGTTTTATCATACCAGCTGTTTAAAGTCTCCTACAACTTTGCAAACTGCTTTAAGAGCCCTTGCTTTTATCACTGCTCAAACTTCCAAGCAGTCACCAGAACAAAGGAAGGAACAGCTGGGAAGTTTTAAAAGCAGCAATGTTTGCCGTTGCACTCAGGTTTAAGTACAATAATTAATAAAACTTCCCCTCCTCTTCCACATCATCTCAGTGCACAATCATTTTGGAATAGGACTTCTTACTGGCCCCTTCTGCTGAGTTTCAGCTGTTATATTTCCCTTTTCCAAACCAGCAATCTTTATTATTATTATCATGGCACATCCATATTGCTCTAGTGTCCTGCATCGACCTGCTAAGAGGCAGCATGCCTGGGGTAATTTTGTATTAAGCAAAAGCAAATCTTCTGGAATCTCATTCATCTGAAGGAGAACTGCTGCAGAGGGTCAAAAATACAGCACCCATGTCCAGGAGAGGAGAGGAACACCTCTCTCCACTACAGCCATCAAGAAATTTGGAACCTCACAGGGGTGAATCATATGGGCTCCACCTACAAAGCTGGGCCTCTGAAGGGTGAGTTATCCTGGCTGCCCCAGACACCTCTCCTAGCATGGGATGAATCATCCCATGACCCTCTCCCACTCTCTCCACCAACTAGAAAAAGATATCTGGCATCAGCCAAGCTTGCAGGCAGCCACAGTTAGGTCAGGTGAATCCTGCCTGGGCAGTGCAGTGGTCTGTCCAGCCTGGTTTTCTGTCAGACCTTCCATCACTGGATGGTGATGGATGCTCCTCAAGGATGCAAAATAAAGAGCAGCACTGAGATCTGTAAGTATGGAGCTGCACAGTAATAAAGTGTGAAGAAAATTGCTTCCTTCCCCTCTGTGGTGATTAGCGTCGGCTCTGGAGCACTGGATTGATGGCTGCTGTAATTTTATCCAAACTGAAGCTGCTGGAGTAGATTTGAAGGGTAGAAATAGTGCTGCTGATCCCTGCAAGATGGAGCTGGGCCCTCTGAAAGGATCCAGAGGCTTGAAACAGTGATTACAGAGAAACCAAACTGTGGGATTTTAGCAGAAATAGCAGGCATCCTGTTTTCACACAGTCTGTGCTTGGAGAGGGAGCAGCAGAAAATACAATTCTGAGTATTTCTCAAGGTCATTTACAAGACTTACTTCCCACTAAATACAAATATAGATATAGAAATGACTGATCTTTTCCTTTCTCTAACAGTTAATGTCAGGATTTTTGCCTTTGGCTCCTAGTTCAGGGCATCCCCATGGCAGCTGTTCACCATCCCAGCAGGACCTTCTCTGTGCCATGAATTGAGTCCTCCTCTGGCAGGTGGGATGTGTCCTTTATTCACACCACAGCACCCCCAGCTGTGGCTGCAGCAGGGATCTGCCAGGGCTTGTCCTTGCTCAGAAACGATCTGGTGAGTTCCCCAGGTGTTCATCTCCCCAAATCCCAGGGCAATGCCATCTGCTTCCCACGGTGACATCCCACTTGCCACCAAAGAAATGGGTGTGTGGATGTAGCACAAGACCGTGGCCATTCAGCCAAACATCAATTCACTGTGGCCACACAGGGTCGGGGCACTGACAGGCATTATTGGAAAGGAGAACACTCAAACACAAGGAAAACACCTCAGGAAACACAAGGTACCTGTGTTTCCCAGCAGAGACTTTTCCAAGATAGTGGCAGCAGCACTTCCGACAGACAACATTTACAAACCATTATTAACCAAACAAAGCTCTTTAAAGAGAGTCACCCCAGGGCACTCTGGCCTCTGTTAAAACAGACTTTTCAAAAACATTTATGGACTTAAATAAAACTCATTTCAGAACGCCAGTGAAATTGCCTCCAGGTTGCACTCTGGCTTTGCTACCAGTCTAGTCCTAAAATTATTCACCAGGAAAGGGAAAGATTTTTTTTTTCCCAGCTAAAGGGTTCCCGTGTGTGCTGCTCAGCTGTGAGAGTCCTGCCAGAATGTAGCTGGCCAGAACTGGTGGCTGAGATTGGATGCAGTGTATAGACCAGATTATTATTATTATTATTATTATTATTATTTTTATTATTACAGCCTTGCCTGTAATTTTGCACAGGCAAAGGGTAGGAATTAGAAATGTTGTAGCAGAGGGACTGAGGCACAGTGAGATCAAATGGTTTGCCCTGGGATGCACAGGAGGTTGGTGGCAGAGCTGGGAAATAAGCTCAACTTTCCTAGAACCAAACCAACCTTTTTAGGTCTTACTACAACGTTTTCAAGGTGTCCATCACACAGACATCCAAGAGCCAACCTACACAGAAACTACTGTGCTCTGGAAGCTGTTCCTTATCCTTCTGCCAGTAAATGCAAAAGCCTCATCAATAAGGGGGGAAGAAATGGTTGCAGAAATGCATTTGCTGGTAACTTTCACTCTCTAGCTCATATTGTTAACACACACGACTCCAAATGCTGGATGGCAGATGGAAATACTCATTGGCCTGATGGATTTATGGATGTCTGAAGCCTTGTGGCAGTACATATTGCCTTCAGAACAACATTTTCTTCACCGCGAGCCAAGTCCTGGTGCAGTTGAAGTTATTGGAAGTTTTGCCACTAACATTAATGAGATCAGGATTTGGATTTGTGTCTGCAGAGACAAAAATAACACACTGTTGCAAACTGCAGAGCAGGAGTTGAATTAAATGGGGTGAGATTGAGAAAAAGAGAGAGAGACTGATGCTCTGGTAAGATTTAGGATGCAGTTTTGCCCCATCTCTGTGTCTCCTTATTCTGAAGAAGGCAGTCCCACAACCACGCAGATCAGCATCTGGCCAAGGAAAAAAGGTTTTATCTCCCAGCAGTGAGATGTAACTCCAGCCCCTACCACTGGTGACCAAAAGCTGTCACTGGTGTGGCATTTGCCTGGTGCCCTGTGTGAAACTAGGTGTTGTTCTCTGCCTTGCTTACACCATGTGAAAATTCTTAAATCCAAGTATAAGATGGATACACTGCTGGATCATTCCAGGTAACAAGTGAGAGGAAAAGAGGAAACAGCCTGAAGTTGTGCAAAGGGAGGTTTAGACTGGATATTGGGAAAAATTTCTTCGCTGAAAGGGTGGTCAGTCACTCACAGGTGAGGCTGCCATGAGAAGTGGTGGAATCACCATCCCTGGAATTGTTCAAAACACAAGTGGATGTGGCACCTGGGGATGTTGTTTAGTGGGGACAGTGGCAGTGCTGGGGTAATGGTTGGACTTGGTGGTCTTAGCAGGCTTTTCCAACCTTAATGAGTTTGTGACTCTTAAGATATAGCAGTGCACTGAACTGAACTTTGCCCTAAGAACAGCCCAAACACTTTCTTTGAAATAAATATGTAGAAGAAATAAGAGAGAGAAGCAGAGACAAATGACCAAAGCATCATGACCCTGCCTGACTCACCTGTAAGAGCTGCCCTGGGGAGCATTGCTTACTGTGAGCAGTTCTGACTGGGAAAATAACAAGGAGCACAAGGCATTCCAGACAGCTGACCCTTCTGGGGTGATTTCTAGCCAATTTGGCATAAAAGCAGGGTTGTAAAACTCACAGCAATCTAAACTGGTATCCTGCTGGCAGACAGGGAGGAGAGGATGCTGCTTTGGTGAAGGTGGGTTTTGTAGTCAAAGCAAACAAACAGGAGCTGAGAGCAGCTGGGCCCAGCTCCTGACAGTGCCTTGGTGATTTTGGGGCTGCTCTGAAACCAATAGGAGAGCTCCACAGCTGCATTTTAGGGGTCAGGGTGCTCTGTTACTTCCTGCAAGTCGCCCCAAGGGAAGAAGAATTCCCTTCACCTAAAAACCTCAGAAGCTGAAGCAAAGACCAAGGACCACCAAGTTTACTGAGCACCTTCAGCCTAGCTGGAGAGGAAAAACCCATGAAGTGTAAGTCTTTTCACAGCTCTGCCTTGAAAGGAGAGAGGAAATCCTCCCTCCCGAGCTGCAGGGCTCGGCCAGCTCCAGCTGTGAGCTCGCAGCCGTTCTGATCCCGGGCAGGGGAGGCAGCGATGCTGAAATCCCACCCGTGGCTCATCACAAGGGGCAGGTGTGATGCCAAGAACGTCGTCACCCCCCTCACTTGCCAAGTACCTGGGTGCAGCATGAGCAGTCACATCCTGCAGATAGTTCCATCAGCGATGAGCGCATCCCCCTTGGAGATAGGATGGCTGGACATGCAAACTAATGTGCCTGTGAGCCTTTCATGTGCAGAGCTGTAACAGATGTTCAAAGATCATCCTCTGGCACTGGGAAAGTGTCTAGGACGCCCTGGATAGAAGTTTTCTTGGCACACTTTTTTTTTTTTTTTCAGATGAGCTGAAGGGGAAAAGTTCCTGTTAGTGATTATTTTCTGTCTGTGAGCAAAGCGCTTACGATGAGTGTCCCAGCTCATACATCAAGGAATGCCAACTAGATAAATGCAGCTTTCCTCTTCCCTGTGGGTCCCTATCTCTCCCTAGGCTTTACAAAGACCCAGAAGACATTCTTTTTGGTGACACTAGCAATTAAAAGCCTGCAGCTGGAAGCACCTCACACTTTTTTTCTGACACAAAACTGCGGATCTCGCTGCAAAACTGCAGATCACAGGGGGTCAACACAGGAATCTCAGACAGCAACAATGGGATGCCCCCTGCAGCAGGACCTGTCCTCAGAGCTTGTCAGGGGTGAAAACACAGAATCATTGAAGTTGGAAGAGATTTCAAAGATTGTTGAGTCAAAATGGAGACCACGACCCTGCTCTGATTTGTACGTGTGGGCAGAGCACCTAATGACACCTTTTTGTGACATTGGTGGCCATTCTGTGACACTGGTGGCCAGAGATGGCCACCTCAGGTCACCAAGGCTTTAGAAAACATGGACACTTCTAGGAACACCTAATGGGTGAATGCCACTGGTGCTGGCTGTGGAGCTCATTGCAAATCTGTCTGGATGTTCCTCTGACCCTTCATCCATATGCAGAAGGGGGATGCTCACAGCTCTTCTCTTAGAATCACAGAATTATTGGATCATTAAGGTTGGGAAAGACCTTAAGATCATCAAGTTCAGCTGTCAACCTAGCACCACCAAGCCCACCATTAAATCATGTCCCTGGTGCCACATGCAAATTTCCAGGGATGGTGATTCCACCACTTCCCTGGATGGCCTGTTCCAATGCCTAAACAACCTTCCAGTGAAGAAATTTTTCCTAATATCCAGTCTAAATCTTGCCTGGCACAACTTGAGGCCATTTCATCCTGTCCCTTGTTCTCTGGGAGCAGAGCCTGACCCCCCTGGCTGTCCCCTCCTGTCAGGGAGTTGTGCAGAACCAGAATATTCCCCCTGAGCCTCCTTTTCTCCAGGCTGAGCCCCTTCCCCAGCTCCCTCAGCTGCTCCTCCTCAGACTTGTGCTTAGGTTGATCTTGCCCATCTCCTCCCATCCTCTGCTGTGCACAGTCTCTCTCCAGCTGTGGATATATCTGATTTGCAGGTTGATGAGGCTTTGAAGTCTCTATTTACTCTTTCAAGTGAGTAGTAAATGGCTGGCACAAGCAATCAGGATCACATCCAGCCGAGTCTGAATTCCTGCTGTGAGCCCCTATAGCAACCATTTCAGCTGCCTTACCAAGGACTTCTCATCCCACCACGGGATAATGCCTGCAGGGCACAGCTGCATCCTGCAAGCCTAGGGAGGCAAGTCCTGTTTAATTAATGAGGGCTTTTTTGTTGGGCAGATAAAACATCCTCAGCTCACTCGGTGAGTTTGGCCAGCTTACTGCAGAGCTACCTGACTTTAAAATACTAAAAAGAAGGAGCATTTATCCTCAGGGAGGAGCCACAGCAAAGCACGAGGACTCTTTTAACTGATTACACAGAGCTGGGAACAGCCCCCAGCTGACTGCTGAAAAATGTAGACCCTTCTCATTTTGTTTTTGAGTAGAAACAGAGAAGACACAGACATAGATAAATAGGGCATAAAAGACATTTTTTTCTAGTATAGATCAGAGCACCACAGGAAAAACTCATCCACTACTCCTTCATTTATCAGTGGTGTGTCTTGAACACCATTTTGGTAAAGGGATATTTCACTATTAAGTTGTAAGGGGAAACCTAGCATTGAATGGACATGAATGTTAAAGGGAGTTTTGTCTCAGGTGTCCAAAGAAGGACAGAGCCACACAACAGGCCTTTTATAACTTCTAATAAAATCTGGGAGCAGTTTCTCTCAGTTTGGGCTGCTAAAACAGAGATTTCTCTCCCACTCTTCTGGATTTCTTTCTAGAAATTGGGCTATAGCACTGTAAGTTTGTTTGCAGCTTGATTGAACACAGCATTTAATTCATTAATATTTACAAATTGCTTTAAGATCTGCAGCTGGATAAGTGCTAAATAGTTTAATTGTTGTAATACAGATTAATTTGCTTATCTCCCATGTAAATCAGCTTAAAACATTGCCCTGAAATTAACAGCTCTGGGGTTAACAATGGGCCCAACCACACACTACACTGCAGCACTTATCATATCACAACATTACCCTTATTAATTACACACCCTGCTGTGGTTTTTGGACCAAGATCAGCTACAGTTCAGATATGGGCAGCTGGACAGCACAGGGAGGAGAGGGTTTGTAAGACACACATGTTAATCGTGAAATTAAACAGATGGCCCACTCACTCATCAGTGAAAGTCCACCAGGGGCTGTAAGAAAGAAGGAGATTTCCTATGTAACATAACAATTTGGACATCAGAAGGTTTTGGGTTGCAAGATTTTTCTTTATCCTCCACCTGAAACTTTTAAGGGGAAACGTCAGGGAATTCCATCCGGTCTTCGGATACTAATCCCTTTTTATGCTGGTTTGATCTGTCTGCTGGGAGCTGGCAGCCAGCTCCTCTGACTCCACGTAAGTGAACACCAGGCAGCAGATGGAGCAGCCCTCTGCAGCCACTGAGAAGTGTCTGGGGCTCACAAATCCCCCCTGTCTCCAGAAATCCTCATGTGTGATGAGCTCATAAAGGAGCCAGACCCAGCACTCACTGCATCACAGGCTGGAAGGATGGGTTTAGGAACTGAGATGTGGGGCAGAAAGAGCAAATATTCACTTCTTGCTCATCCATGCATCTCCACTGAAGCCACGAGTGTCAGATCTGGTATTAAAGCTGGTTTCAGATCTGGTATTATCGCTGGTTTCAGGCTGTGTAACCAAGATCACACCAAACTCACTATGCAAGTTTTGCTTACTCTGAGCAGGGAGCACAAGTTATACCTGCTGCCTGATTGCCTGAAATAAAATCTTAAAAACAGGATAATAGGACAACTTAAGATTAAAAGTCCGATTATAGAACCATTGAATTATAGAATTATTTTAGTGGAAGAGACCCTTAGGATCATCAAATTCAACTGTTAACTCAGAATTGCCAATCCACCACTAAACCTCCAAATCCCCCTGCAGTTCTGCATCCAGGGGTCTGGGGCCCCCAAATCCAGAAAGACTTGGAACTGTTGGAACAAGTCCAGAGGAGGCCACTAAGTTGATCAGGGGGCTGGAACTCCTCTCCTGTGGAGCCAGGCTGGGAGAGCTGGGATTGTTCAGCCTGGAGAAGAGAAGGCTCCAGGGAGAACTTGGAGCCTCTTCCAGAGCCTAAAGGAGCTCCAGGAGAGCTGGGGAGGGACTTGGGACAAGGGCCTGGAGTGACAGCACAATGGAGAAAGGTTTCAAAGTGACAGAGGGCAGGGTTAGATTAGATATGAGGAGCAATTCTTTACTCAGAGGCTGATGATCCACTGGAACAGGTTATATATATAAATATTTGTTTCTATCCTGGTATTTAAATGCTTACCAGTGGTTTTGAAACTTGACATCTAATTCTCTTTGAAAAGCTGTTCCAGATTTACAGATGTGGTCAGCTCTGCCAGCTGAAGCTCTGTTTTCAAAAGAGCTCAGTTGCTGAAGGGAGGTCACTCAGACAATGGGCAGATTTTTAGAAGTGCCCAGTGTGGGACTTAGAGATGTTTTGGAAAAGGGGAATAAGAATCAAAACATGAACTTAGGGTATGAAAATCCAGATTTACACATCCTTTATCAGCTGCAGTCTGAGATTATACATTTGGACTTAATAAAAATTTGTTCTACTAAGAAATTATTCATATATTTTCATATATTCGATCAAGCAAGTATCTACCATCTTCCTCTTCTGCAACACAAAAAGCCATGGATAGTCTTTTCTTCCCAGGACATCGTGACATCAATTTTCCTACACAGAACAGTTTGGGGGAAAATGAGATAATTTTTCCCTCTCTGTTAAATATTTACAGAATGGATATTTTATTTTATTTTATTTTATTTTATTTTATTTTATTTTATTTTATTTTATTTTATTTTATTTTATTCTCAAGTGATATGAAATTTTCTTCTGAATCCTGAACATCTTTACTTATCTACAATACTTTTAAAATTGACTGGGATTTAATGGAAGCCTTAGAGATTCTATTTCAAAAATATCAATAAGTGTAAAAAAATGTTTATTTTACTTATATTTTCCAGCTGTGATAAAATAGTTTCTCAATAAGCCCAAATTTGGAAAATGGAGCTGCAAAATGCAGAAAAAGGCACATCTGTGTGAACTTTTTTCACACACATACTAAAGGCACAATATTGATTTAATTTTATGCTGTATTTATTTCAAGTAGAACAAGAAAGCAGAAGGATCTTCCTAATGAACAAATCAGATGCTCAACACAAATCTTTCACTGAGACAATTTGTGCCATAAGAAATATCCCTCCTTCAGATGCCACAAAATCAATGGTTTGGGTTGGAAGGGACCTAAAAGATCATTTAGTTCCATGCCCTGCCATGGGCAGGGACACCTTGCACTATCCCAGGTTGCTCCAAGCCCTGTCCAACCTGGCCTTGGACACTTCCAGGGATGGGGCATCTGCAGATTCTCTGGGAAACCTGAGTCAGTGTCTCACCACCTACACAGAGAATAATTTCTCCCTAATATCTGATCTAAATATCTTCTCACTTAATTTGAAACCCTTCCCCATTGTCCTGTCAGCCCATGCCTTTGATAAAATTCCTTCTCCATCTCTCTTTAGCCCATTTAGGCACTGAAGATCTCTTAGGCTCTAAGATCTCCTCAGAGCCTGCTTTTCTCTGGGTGAACACCCCTGGATCTCCCAGCCTGTCTCCAGAGCAGAGAAGCTCGATGTCACCCTGATTTTCTCAAGTTTTTCTAAGCCTGCTGATGTTTGCATTCTTTGCACAAACTTTCTCATGCACTTTATGTAAATAACTTATTGTTTTGCATTCCTTTATGGAGGACGAGCAACTTGACAGACAGTTGGGTTGCCCAGTGACATTGAGGAGGTGGCACTGTAACCCTCCAATGACACTGGGATTTTAAAAAGATATATATATGGAGTCAGATGTTTTAATAAAGAGTTTTTTCAGTTTGCTTTCACCAGAGCTGCTCCGTGTCCTTCTTGTGTCACCCCCCGGGACGGGGGTGACAGCTCCAGCCTCTGGAGCATTTTCATGGCCCATATCTGTGTTATGCCTTCCCCTGACTGCCAGCTGAGAGGGAACAACAATGGGGCATGCACTGATTCAGTATCACTGCAGCTTTTGTTAAGCACTTTATATTTTCTCCTCCTTTCCCTCTCCTTCCTCATTTTTAGCTTGCAACACCAAAAGGTGTTGAAACAAAAGCTCTCTGATGTTGTCACGTGGCAGAGGGTCAGATAAGATGATCCCACAAGGTCCCCTCAGCTCATTTATCCTCCAGTTCTATGATATGACTCAATTTCCTGGGGATTAATGACCAGGTGGGGTTAATGGTGCTCAGCTGCAGCAGTAAGCCCCCAGCTTCTTTTAGATGGTCAGTGTTCATCCCTGCATGTCAACCATGCATGTAACTTCTGGCCTCTGGGTTTAAGAGCCCTGAAAAAGCCATGAGGGTTTTCCATGGCCATCCTGCCCCAGAAAAGGGCTGGGACCAAAGCCCAGAGGTAATGACTTCTGGACAAGCACTGCTGCAGGTGGTTCCTTTATGTTTTGCCCTGCTAAGTGAGGTGTTAATCAAAGCCCAAGTGCTTCAGCCATAGGCATCTTGCAAGGAATTTCTTTTTCATCAGAGATGTCTTCATCCACTGCTTATTCCTGGGAATGCTGAGACAGCAGGTACCAAGCAGTCCTTTCTCAGCACAGGGAACTCTTCCTGGCACCTCACCATCTGCTGAAGGCAGGGCTTGGCTTTCTGTGCATGCACAGAGCTGTCCTGGCCATCAGCACAGCCTGGTGCCAGGGTGTCAGCACAGGAGTCCTGAAATGCCTGAGCCTGCAGCTCAGTCCCTGGATGGGAACACAGGGGGATTGCTCAGGCAAAACTGGGATGCTGGGATGGAACCTGCAGACAAAATGCCCAGGAGGCAGCAGGGATCCCACAACAGAAGGAAGACAACACACCTCAGCAGTACTCAGCAGCACAACCTGGAGAAAAACTTCACTAGACCTGGAACTAAATAAAACATTTACTGTGCCCAAACCTGTTATTTATCAGGGCCCAGGGTGCTGCCCTTATCCTGGGAAAATGTGTTCCTACCTTGTCCTTGTCCTCCACTCCTGCAAAGTGCACCCATCACTGGGGAAACATTTTCCAGCACAGAATCAGAGAATGGTTTGGGTTGGAAGGCACTTTTAAAGGTCACCTAATCCAACCCCCCTGCAGTGAGCAGGGATGTCTCCAGCTAGGCTAGGTTGCTCAGAGCCCCATGCAAGCATCCCACTCACCTCCTGCTCTGGGAGCTGCTCCCAGCAGGAGACAGGAGCTAAGCTGGGAAGGGGTTTTGTCGCATCAGGAAAACCAAAGCAGGGCCTGTGCCAGCCCCCAGCAAGCCACAGGCACAATTCCTGATCTTCATGAAATCATCAACCCTGTGTCCTGGGAATAGGGGCTCGGATAGAACCCCAGAGAACCTGCTGTGCAAACAGCAGGGAGGGGGAATTTCTCCCCCTTAGCAGGCAAATTATATAGTTTATAAGAAAGATTATTTACCTAAAGGGATTTACCTATTTCAGACCTTGAGATGTGGAGCATCTGGGCCATGGAGCCCCATTGCCCTGCATGCAGGCAGGGGGCACGGGCAGAGACACCCCCCAGCAGCTACCACGGCTCCTGCAAGGCAGGACAGCTGCACGTAAATGTGCAACTCATAAAGCTGGAGGAGCTCTGCAAGCTATTAGGTAATTAAGCAAAGTGAGGGCTCGGAGCGCCCGGCTGCTCCTTCCAGCCCATGGCTGTGCTCTCTTTAGAGTCTGATTGGATAAAGGATTTTTATTAACTTCATATTTTTGCTTCTAATTTTCCTCTCTTTGCCTTTCATATTGCAGGCCCGGAGCTCCTCTGGTCTTGTGGTGATGTTTATTGGCATTGGCAGGTTGCAACACCCCTGCAGGCTTCCCACAGACAGACCCCAGAGTGCAGACCACGAACCGAGGCAACTTCATACGCTGCCTCTGCTGTGAAATTGCTCAGGCACTTCCCTCACGATTTTCCTCTCACCCTCCCCACCTTCCCAGCTGGAGCCTCCTCCCCCCAGCTTCGCCTCTCTTTTTCCAGAAGAGGCAGCAGGCCCAGAAAAGCAGCTGGTTCACAGGGCATCACCAAATTCATCTCTTTGGTGCTCCTTGAGGCTATGGCTCAAGATAGAAAAGTCTCTCTGGGCTGCAGTGGGCATCACCTCTGTGTAGGGCAGCACAGACTCCAGACAAGGGAAGGATGGAAGGAGGGGGGCTTTGAAACATCAGCAAAAGGTTTGGACATCTACTTTTGACTCCACCCTGCTTAATTTTCAAGGTCATGTGAGTCCTGGCACCAGAGGGGTGGCAGTTGCCCCATCCCTGGAAACATTCAAGGCCAGGTTGGACGGGGCTCTGAGCAACCTGATCTCATTGAAAGTGTCCCTGCTCATTGCAGGAGATTGGACTAGAGGATCTTTAAATGTCCCTTCCAACCCAAACCCTTCTATGATTTTATGATTTTTCGGTCAACCTCATCCAACCTGAAAACATGGACAACTTCACTTTGATCCCTTAAACTCACTTTTCACTCCCATTATCTTCCAAGTGAGCTTAAAAATGCAGAAGCTTATTTTTGTTGCCATAGTGCGGGTGTTTTAGCACCTACTATTTGCTTGGAGAGCTCCCCAGCCTCTCTTTGCAGCAATAAGCACCTTTCTGGAAGCTTTCCCCAGCCTGAAATAGTTGTGCCCTGGGATTTATTTAACCTCCTGCAGTTGCTTGTTGTGCCCCATCGAACAATGGGCTCCACTTTGCGAGGAGGCCGGCCCGGCTAAATTGGCTTTTTCTGCGATGCTCACAGGCACATCTGGCAGCAGCAGCTGGCTGCCAGCCCAGCCTCCCCTTTTTAATATCGCCTTGGGGTTTTACTGGTAGTGTCTCTGGACAGTAGGAGGCAAAGAAAGAAGCGGCAAACCTCCAGAGTGCCACCAGTGAATCCCAATAAAAGGCAAGCGGGAAAGCGCCTGCTTGACGAGCACCGTGCCCGGCTTTGGTGGCCCTCCAGCTGCTCGTTATAATAGCAGGGGAGTGGCTGGGTCACTTAATTATTTATTCCAGCCCCTTGTCCTGGTTGCAAGGAAACATAAAAGATGCTTTGTTTCCACGAGCAGGAGATGGGGAGCGCTCCAGCCTCCAAATCTCCCGCCTGCCAACAGAGCCCGATGCACTCCCCCCATGTGGGATCCATTCGAGCCTGAAAACTCGAGGAGGAATGCCAAGGCAGCACCAGGATGTTCCCCCATCCAGCACAGCAGCGGCTGCTGATTTGTTCAGCTCTCAGCTGCTGTGCACAATCAGCGCTAAAGACGCGGGGCGTGCGACGGCTCTAAAGGCTGCGGGCAGGCTCTGGCTGTGCTGAAAGGATGGGCTGTCCACAGGGAGTGCTTTGGGAGCCACACTCAGCATTGTTTAAGCTCCCAGGCATCTTGTCTGGCTCTCACAAGCCCTCATTCCTCCCAAGCACTTGTAAAACTTTCAAGCTGAGCCATTTCCACCCTTTTGGGGCTGCTGTGCTGTTCAGTGGGAGTGCCCCAACCCAGACTCAGCAGCTTCTTTAGGTTCCTGCCTTCTGAACAGACTGGATTTAGGACCCAAAAGGTGATGTTGGACCTGGGCTGGCACGTCTGTGATTGTCTGTTGCTCTTTATGGCTGCAAATAAAAGAAGCACAGAGGGACATGGCCAATGCCTTTGGCAGTGTGGGAGCAGCCTGGAGCAGAAGTTCGGAGCAGCAGCGGCTGCTGCCTCCACCCATGGAAGCAGACAGGTTCATTTTTGGAGAAGGGCTTATCCAGGGCCCCTTTCAGCACACCTGTGCTGTGGCACATGCACTCAGAGCAGCCACAGGTGGTTAACCCTGTGTAGTAATCATAAATTTCCTTAAAATAAGTTTATCTTGAGAAATTCAGTGTTTGGGGGTCTGTTAGAGGATGTGCACTGATAGCAGTCTGCTTTATTGCAAATATTGTGTATAAATAATTCAAATAATTTTAAAAGTTTATTGGAAATGGCAGGGATCTGTGTATCAGGATCTGCTCTGGGTTTTATTGTCACTGCTTTATTCTGAAGAGGAACAGGGTGTGGTGTGAGATAACTCTGAAATATGGGATTACACCAAGAAAGTAATAAATCATAATTTAAAACCATTTCTACACAGTCCTTTGCAATCTCTGGACATTGATACTGTTTTCTCTGATCTGCACATTACTTCAGGGAGGCATTTTCTGCATTTACTGAGGCTACCTGGTATTGCAACTCATGCTTTACAAATGGAAAAGCCCTGACAGGTCAAAAGGCCCACCCAAGTCAGGTAGATGAAGAGTTCAGAGCTGAATTTCAGGTTCTGGACTTAGGAGGAAACCCCCAAATCAATAAGTACATATTAAAAGACTAAAGTGATATGTTTAGCTGCCTGATCTTTTCCCCATGCCATCCATCTCACTATGTCTCTGCCATAGAGAGTCAATGCAATGAGAGTTTTCTCTTATCTGCAGGAAGAAACTTTTCTTCTGGAAGAAGGGCAAAGGCTTTGTCATGTCACATGGCAGCCCCCAAAGGAATAAGCTACAGAATAGCTTGGTGAGTGAAAAACTGCTCAGAAATTACTCAGTCCATGCTGGAGAAGCCAAAACTGAGATTCAGTGACTTCACTTTGCCCTGTAAGGCTCATTTGTCTCAGGATGTCATTTGGGATTTCAGGTTGGATGCAGCACTGAGCAATCTGCTCTAGTGGAAGGTGTCCCTGGCCATGTCAGGGGTCTGGAATGAGATGATCTCTATGGTCCCTTCCAGCCCAAGACATTGTAGGATTCTGTGTTTCTCTGATTTATCAGACTGGGCAGAGCCAAGGGACATCCAAATCCTTCCTCCGCCCTTGCTTCTAGGACAGCACCAGACACTGATGGGTAGGAGCACCCAAAAGAATGTCCCAAAAAATCAGCCTTTCAGGATTTTGGTTTCCAGTGGAAAAGGACCTGCTGTATTCCCATGGTTTCAGAATCACAGCCATCAGATGGTCCCAGCACCACTGGCATTGGTCCTTCTTGGTCACAACTTCTGTCACTGTCACCAAGGCTCTTTGTCCAAGCAGTAAGGTTTTTGCCCAGGTTGTAGAAAATCATTGTTGGTTATGGCACTCCCTACACCTGCAGAGGGTCAAGCCCAGGCTCCAACTGACCTCACCATGCCCATCTGGGTCATCCTGCAGCTCCCTTCCCTATGGATATTTCCACATCTGAGAAACTGCCACCCTCTGACAAGTAATGACTCAAATGAGCTTTAATGATGACAAAGCAAAAACCCCCAACTTTAAAAACACCTTTTTATTGTTGCTGTTTCCTTAAGTATTTGCATGTTCTTAAACTACCAGCTGGTGCAGCCCAAGGATGCTGTGTGGCTGCCTGGAATGTGCTTAGCTCTCTGGAAGCACTACCATTAACAACTAATAAATGTCAAGATAAACTCCATAATCGCCGATTGTTCCATCCAGACCTGAAAACTCCCTGGATTGCTTTACCTTTAAGCAAAACCACCACCTAGATGGATTGACACATATTTTTAGAACCAGGAGGCACTATTAGATTTTGAACTTCAACCCCAAGGGACAGATTTCAGGCAGAGAACATCTAATATGCATGGCAGGCTTGATGGAAAGCAGCCGAGGGCAGGGCTCGATGTGTTGCTGTGAACTGCCCGTGTTCATGAGCTGATCACCATCACAAGGTGACTTTGGAATCCTGGTCACCTGCTGGTCCAGTTAAATTATGGACATCTGCAAAATATAAGCCGAGAGACTCCCCACGTCCTTGTGGCACACCAGTTGTGTTTTATAATGATTCCAAAACAGCTCTGAGTGAAAATAAGCCAGCCGGCACAAGAACTAACACAGGCAGGGTGCAGAGCTGGAAAAGAACTGGAAAAAATTAACTTCTGGTATATATTTCCTATGGTTCCTTTCAGCTAACTCACTGCAATGCTTGAAATACTTCCTTGCCCTATGAATCTGCTGCGGTGTATTTAGCATATTACCAGTATAAAATGATGCAAGTGCGAGTTTCTTTTATCAGCAAAGTCCAAACTGCTTCCCTGCCTCTAAACCAGGGATGGAGCTGAACCAAAACCACAGATCTGATCACTCCCAGAACATTTGGGTGAGTCTGGATCTTCAACCTAGCATCATGTGCATTCCTAACTTGTTAATAGGCCCACACCTAAGTCCTAAATCCAAAAGTTGTTGGATGTGGAGTTTGTTCCTTTTAACAAAAGGGATTCAAAAATTCATTTCTAGGAGACAGGCTATGAGGGAATTTGGTTCTGACAAAAAGCTCATGACTTTCTCTAAACAAAACAGAAAAGAGAAATTGCTCCTTTTGTATTTGGATGGAGATTTCATTTTATTCCAAAATTCTCCTGGCAAACAGCAAAGTTCGGGGCAAACCAGTGAAATTTTACAAGGTGAGGAAATTATATATGTCTCTGGAGATTTGCCTTAAAAGGATTTATTTCTTTATTTATTTATTAAATGAAGGAAATTGTACCAGGGTTGGGGTGTATTTCTGACAGGTACAACCATTTTCTATTGGTTTTGATATCAGTAGAGTGAGAACTAATGGAGAGAGATGAGCAGTCACAGGACAGTTTGCTCTTTATCTTGGTCACATTAGGGACAACCAGGTCCTTGGACAGATCTCTCTGTCAGAGTGGCCCTTGCCAGGCTGCCATGTCTCTCCCACTGCTCCCAAGGATGGTGCAGGAACAGGCCCACTCCTGGGAGCACTTCCAGTAGATGGCTGGATGCAGTTTTGAAGCTGACAGAGTTTAATAGGGTGGAGGTAACCAGAGCATCAGTTTCCAAGCACAGGAATAAATCCTGGCAGAGTTTGTTTTATTAATAGAGACGTAACCTTGGAGGTTAAGGAGACAAACTGGAGAGATGAAGGCTGGAAGAAGATAAAAGTGGGATCTATAAATCCTCTGCTTTTTTACTACATGGGAATACTACAGCAGCATCACTTAATGTTATAGCACTAACCCAAAATCATAATTCTGAGCAAGATATTGAGTTTTCCCTCTGGCTCCCAGACCCAGTCATTTGCTCTCTTTTGCCAATACTGTCAATGAAACATCCAAAGCTCTGGAAATCCCTAAACTCTGAAAGGGAGTAAGTCAAACACGTGCCACAGAGTCTGGCAAAAGAGTTCCTTTCTGTCTGTCATGCCTTGTTATGATCACAGAGCCATGGAATCAGGGAGTCATGGAATCATGGAGTCATAGAATGGTTTCAAGTGGAAGAGACCTGAAAGATCATCTCATTCCACCCCCTGCCATGGACAGGGACAGCTTCCACTATCCCAGATTGCTCCAAGCCCCATCCAACCTGGCCTTGGACACTTCCAGGGATCCAGGGGCAGCCACAGCTTCTCTGGGCAACCTGTGCCTGGCCCTCCCCACCTTCATAGAGAACAATTTCTTCCTAATATTTAATCTAAATCTCTCCTCTTTTACTTTAAAGCCATTCCCCTTGTCTTTTACAATCTGGCTAAAAGTGAGTCAGTTTGTACTGACTCACCAAAATGAGCTGCCTGAGAACAAGGACAGACAGCTGGAAGAGCAATATTTTAAACCTCCTTGCACAGCTTCCCAGAACAAGCTTATAAGACTAATCCTTTTGATTTAAAGATCAGAGTAACTTCTCACATCAGAACACCTTCTGCCCTTGTTTGCAGTACTCAGAACCACTGTGGGTTTCCAACAGGTTCCACAGAAGCCAGAGAGCAGATTTTTTTTTTCTGTGACATGTTATTTTTGATGTTATTTTTATGCATCTGTTTAGCAGAAAGGACACACTCCCACAAATAACCTAACCTATGTGTGGAAATCATGATTTTGTAGACCTTCTGGGTTCAAGCCTATGGGATTTTTGTGCACCCAGAACCCACTGGAAGAGGATGCTCAGCTGCTGATGGTGGATAGGAACCTCTTTGGATCCTCTAGGTGAAAGCCAGACCTCAGAAGGGTATCCTGACCTGATTTCAGAGTTTCTCCTCATCTGTTCCATCTCAGGTCTATAAGACTGAGACAAAGAAGGGAGGAGACTTTAAAACCAATCCTGAGCAAGACAGCATTACTGTATTTTCAGTTCCTCAGTGTGCTCCTCGTGGTAAACCCTTCTGTGACAATAAAATGTCCCCAGCCTCCCCAGGGCCTGTACAAACAGAGGCATCTTGCTGTGTGAAGGTTACCAAGGCATTGCCACTAATATTTCTGATGGATTTTTTGGTTGTCCCTCTTTTTCCCCTCTGAGTTCCCCTCTTGTTTTAGACAGCTTTCATCTCCCTCTGTCCCTTGAGCACTGTCTCACTGTGCATCTGTTTTCCCTTTGCATGCTCTCCCTTCCCCCTCTGTTTACTTTTATAAGCAGACTGTTGTTTTTATTCCATTCCCCTTGGATTTCTTTGAGTTTTTCAGTTCTTCCAATCTTCTCTGCAGCTCTCCCATTCTCTCCATTTGCTTTCCAATCCAGAATGCTGCTGAGGGGGCCTGCTTCCAATTAGGTCTGTTTTGTCTTGTTTACTGGAGTTTCCTTCTCCTCTATGTTTTACAGGAGCCAGCTTTTTTTATATATCTCTTTTTCATTTGCTGATCAGAAGCCAGGACACTACTTCTTCCTCACTGCTGTTGGGTTTATTAATTTAGGTATTCTTCCTTCCCCAAGAAATAAAGCAGATGGTTGTTTAAAAAGGTGTAGCTACTGCTACTGTCTCATTGCAGCTACTGCTGTGGAAATTACTTTCATGCATATTAAACTGCGGAAAAAAGCCCATCTTGATATCCTCTCATTTTCTTTTTTACCTCAAAAAACCTCATCAAATATAGGCCCAGTCCTATTTGCCACCAGATTTCCTTTCTGAAAGACTCACAGACTGTGGTCACTGAGCACCATGGTGCTCATCAAGCCTTCTTAAATCTGCAATTGTAAAGTCAGAAGCATCCTTCTGAGCCAAAAAAAAATTACACAAATTTCAAGTGCAACTTCTTGTTTAGGTCTCCTGCAAGATTTGCCCAAACCAAACCACCTCCAGGAACCCTTCAGACAGGAGCAAACCTGCCTTTTCCAGCAGGAAAATGATATGAGAGGAGAGTTTCTCCTTGGATCTGGTTCATAGACAGTGTTACCTTGTCCTGGGTAGTACAGCAGGGAAAAGTGAGAATCACAAGGGAAGGAAAATTTCATTAAAAAGAAAAAACTCAGGGAGTAATGTGCATTTCATCTGCTCATTTCCTTTTATTTTCAAGGAAAAGGAAACAAAATAAAAGTTTCTGCACTTGGCAGCCTTCTGTCCCCTTAGAGCTTAAGGACTCTTTTCAGCCTTGGGAGCTAAAAGTGGGGCTGACCAAGATGCATAATGGCAACAAAATCAAATTCTACAGTAATAAAATTTGTGGGGAAAATTATCCACCAGCTTAGAGAATTCCAGCAGTGCTCAAAGCCATAAATATTTGGCAACACAAGATATTCAAGAAATCTGAATGGGTGATGTTGGGCCTGGTTCTTTGAAAGCTTTCCTTCTCTCTCCCCTTTCTTGTGCTCTTTTTGTGCTTGATTCTTATGAGCAGAAGTGGTTAACTCAGGAGTTTATGAAACAAGAAATTTGGCTTCCATTCCTGGCTCTTGCATTCACTTTCTTCCTGCTCTTGAAAAAGTCACTTAAAACTAGATCTGTGTGCAGACTCGGGCTGTTCCAGGCATCAGAAACTCAGGATCTCTGTAAGCACATTACATGAATGGATAGGATAAGCCCAAAACAGAAAGGAGACCTTAAAAATACCTGGGGAAACTGGTAGAAAATAGGAAGACGTGCAAGACTCAGAGCTCCAAGATTCCTGTTCCTGGATGAAGGAAGACATGGTGTTCAAAAAGCTAAGTGTTAAAAAAAAAAAATTTAGGCGTGGCATTTTGCGATGTGGTTTAGTGGTCCTGGTGGGATTTGGCTGAAGGTCGGACTTGCTGATCTTGGAGGTCTTTTCCAGCCTTAATCATTCTGTGATTCTATGATTCTATGGCTATCTGGGAGTCTTTAGCTGGGATTTTCAGCTCTGAATCGTTTTCTAGATTAGGTGCCTACGTCACCCTAGCCCAGTTTTATGGAAACCTGCAGGACAATTAATTGGTTTTTGACAGTGAAAGAGGACCATGGAGAATTGTCTTCTCAGACATCCCCTACACTCCTCTGAGGAACTTAAACCCACAACTTAACTTTTGGGGTAGTTTTTTGAGCATCTCTTCAGTGGGGCAGGCAAATGAGTGGAAACCTGCTCAGTTCAGTCAGTGGCCTGTGGGGTATGGTGGGGCACACGTGGCAGCATCAGAAAGTTCCATTGCTACCTTCTGGCTGGGGAAAAGCCAAGCAAAGCAACCATGCCCAGAGAAATACAATAAGTGTGCTCAAAGTACAGCGTTCCCTGGAGCAGGTCCTCGAGGAAGGAGCAGCCTGAGAGCTCTGCTTTGCCTCAGATGTGGCACAGGGGGCTCAGCAGGATGACAGCTTCAAGGCTGGTGTAGTTTCTCTGCTGGAGACTCGAGGCCCACGGGGCTTTGCCAGCTCTAATGTGAATGTTCATAGCCCTCGGCCACAGGAATTTGAAGGATCCCTGTAAAATACCAAGTTGGAAGTAGCACTCAGGTCCTTTTTTAGCTTTAGCTCAGAAGCCTGATTCTGTGATCTGTCTGCACCCCTAACTGCTGGAATGTTTTATGGAAGAAGTGGATATTCATACAATCCAGTTGTGTTGAGGAGGTGAGCTGGAGTCAGGCAATTGTGTAGTGTGTGTGTGTTTAAATATTTCCTCAGAAGTTTGTTTTGGAAAGCCAAAAAAGAACAGCTCAATGTTAATAAATAATCCTATCAAATGTTTATGATGCCAAAGCCATAATATAAATCAATATGTTTAGATTTGAGTGTGATAAATATACCTTAAAACAAATGAGTTGGAAATAATTTCCTTATTTCCTTACCTGCCAATTTTTCTGTAGAAAGGCCTTTGTTTTCCAGCTACTCCTGATAACATCAGAGCCACCTGAAACAGCTCTTGGAGCAGACCTCAGAAGCAATCCAGACCTCATGAATCACATAGACATGTGTGCACAGAGAGAATGGGCCATGCTAAAATGCTGACTAGAAACAATCATTATTGTTTTTAACTGCTTAAGTAACAGGGACATGGTTGGATTATTCACTGGTTGAGTGACAAGCCCAAAATCTTGGCAACCAGCTGTGCACGGGTTTGTTTACTCTGTTTGACCCCCTGCAATGGGATGAGGATAAAGTGAGGGGAAAAAAAGAGAGAATGGAAAAAGGAAGTGTTTTCCAGGGATTGGTAAAACAATTAGATCAAAATTAAATGATGCCTTGCCTCAACACTGGGGGCTAGTCATGGGGCTAGGTGTCTGCTTTGCCACCTTCTTACACAGTTTGCTTTTGTTTCCAGGTAGAGAGCCAGGGCTACATGGCATCCACAGCCAAACTGTCCCCAGGTCACATCTAGGAGGGCAGCAGTGGGGATGCAGGAGAAGGCACAAAATATAGACCTCTGTTTTGTGAAGAAACCTTCTATAATTGCATTTTTGGAGCCCACACCACAGTTCTGTCACATAATGCCAATGGTGGGGTTTCTTTCAGTCATTCTTGTCCTGTGGTCATTGATTGCTTGGGCCAGAGAGCTGTTCCTTCCTGTCTGAAAGCACTGCTAGACTAGAATGACTCCTGCTTTTCCAGGATGACAAGCAGATGAAGTTCATGTCCTAAAGCTATGATGGTTTTTCCTTGTTTTAAAAACATCCAAAGAGCAGATATTTTACTCACTCTGTATTTTAGCTACTGGCAAATGTCTCTAGCCATGCTCAAGAGTTGATCATATCCCTCTTAAGCTTCCAATTTGGATGAGAAAAGCCCTAGTAACAGTTGCTAGCAAAACATTCTGGAATGGATTTGTTGATAGAAGACGACTGCTGTGCTTTCAGAAGGAAAATTAAACTGAAGAACAAGTATATTTAAGCATAATTGCTTTAAAAACAGAACACATGCTGTATTATAATCTGTACTTCACTGGAAAATGGAATAATCCAGAAGGCTGAATTCTGTATGGTACACTGGAAATGTTAATTTGCAATGAGACCTGCTTGATGGTTTTTATCAGAATATGAACATAAAATACCTCAGCACCCCTGGAGAATAATCTGCTTGGACTCTGATAGCACAGTGCAGTAAGACTCAGATGAAATTTTCAAGAACATCATTTTGCAGATCAAGATAATCTTACCAAAACTTGTTTATTAAACAGGATCCAATTCCTTTTTGTGGCTGGATAACTTAAATGTGACATGTGTGCTCCTCACTCAATACTAATGACTGTCTGTGGTGTAGCCTCTCCTTGTTGGGCTGTCTCAGCCATGACACACTGTTAGAGCTATAATAAATGCTAATAACAAATCTTCCCTGGTTAAGTTTTTTATTTTCCATTTGATACGAGATCATCTTTGAGTCACTACCAATTTTCTTCAATTCTGATACTCAAAAAGAGAGTTTTCATTTTGGAAAACAGGAGCTTCCCCACTTTGTACGTGAAATACTGGCAGACTCAGAGAGATCCATTTGTCCAGCAGGTCTGAGCCCTAAAGGTCTCAATAAATGGCTCAGACATCCATGAGCCTAAATATTATTTCAAACCTCCAAATTGCATAACTCAGAAATTGTTTACTTTAGTAAACAAATAAATAAACCATGTCAAACAACTCAGCAGGTTTTTGCTTGCCTTTCCCAGTTACTTTTTTTACCCTCTTCTCATACTACTTATTCTTCATTATTCTTGTGCAAAATGAGGCCACCTCACAGGAATGAACATTATAACAACTCTCAGTGCTCTTGTAGGTCAAAATTAGCACTTTCTAAACATCAAAACCAGATGTAAGGCATGACAGCAACAGCAAACCCCATTATGGACCCGAGTGCTGGAGATGCCAGCAGGTAAATGGGCCTGTGCTGGTCAGACTTCACCACACTGCAGCCTCAATGTGCTAAAAGTAAGCTTTTGCAGTGAAATGCCAAAAGATACCAAATCATGAGCAACTCCAGCCTTCTCGTAGCTCAGAAGGGAGGAAATAATCCATCTCAAGATGCATTGAGCCTTCTTGTGTATAATAATCTATGTCAAGTCTCTTTGGAACTTGTAAACCAGGGAAGAATAATAAACAAGCGGAGGCTGAAAGGGCTTAGAAGGAACCTGGTGTATAGAACAGGAATTCAGCTTTGCTGCCACCAGGCTTTCAGCAGGCCTCTCATGACAGCCTTACACTTACAGCTCATTTCTTATCAGTCCAGTGAGTTTTGAACAATTTTCCAAAATTCTCAGTCGTAATTTTTGAAAGGTGTTTTAACAGAACGTAGCACACGTCACGGTATTTGCTCCCACAAAGAACTGCAAATGTTCCAGGCCAGGTTGGAGGAGGCTGTGAGTAACCTGGTCTGGATGAAAACATCCCTGTTCTTTTTCAGGGGGGTTGGACTAGCTGTCCCTTAGAGATGCCTTCCAACTCAAGCTATTCTATGATTCTAACTGCATTATTTTTTACCACCCATGGAAACAACGTGAGAAAATCAGGATACCCATGGAAATGAGTGCAACAGCTATCTCAGGCAGGTCTGTCAGTGAAACTGAGACTGCTCCCTGGGGAGTGAAGGGCTCAATCTGTTTTAGGGACAGTGGTGCTGGGCTGGCATTAGATGAGGTGTGTTCCTTTGGGACCATGATGGCTTGGGGACAGTGCTGAGCCATACCCTGGGGACATGTTTGACTCACAGCTTTCTCCAGTGTTCAATTTAGATGGCAGCCATGTATTTATTCTGTGCTGCATCCAAAGGCCAAAGCAGGTTGAGGAGAGGATTCTCCCTATCTATTACATCTTCTGAGACCATGCCTAGAGTACCAAATCCAACTCTGGGATCCCCAGAATGTGAAGGACATGGATCTGTTGGAGTGAGTCCAGTGGAGGCCACAAAGATCTTCCAGGGGCTGGAGCCCCTCTGCTCTGGAAACAGGCTGGGAGAGCTGGGGATGTTCCTCAGGAGAAGAGAAGTCTCCAGGGAGACCTCAGAGCCTCTTCCAGTGTCTAAAAGAGCTTCAAGAGAGCTGGAGAAGGACTTGGGACAGGGACTTCAAACTGAAGGACGAGGGGAAACAGCTTCAAACTGTCAGGGTAGAGATTAGGAAGAAATTCTTCCTTGTATGGGTGGTGAGGCACAGGTTGCTCAGAGAATCTGTGGATGTCCCATCCCTGGAAGTGTTCAAGGCCAGGCTGGACAGGGCTTGGAGCAACCTGGAATATGTCCCTGCCCATCACAGGAGGCTGGAATTAGATAGCCTTTAAAATCTTTTCCAATTCAAACCATTCTGTGATTCTATGATTCTATTCACATTTGGTGGAACTCCACCAAAATTTTGTAAGCACTCCCCTGAGGTGTTCACTGTGATGAGAAGCTTTGTTCTGAATACCTGTTAAATAATGTTCAAGACAATGAGGGAACACATGAGATGAAATGCTTAGATATTCATTAACATGTTAATTAAACCCAGGAAGCTGTATGTATTAGCATCAAATTGGAGTGATGGGTAAACTGAGGCACAGAACAGTGGCTTGCTGGCGCCACTCAAGAGGCTGGACCTGCACCATGATCTTTTTTGCAGTTGATCCCTGCTGCCTGGCCCTACAAGTTGTAGCAGGGAAGATCCCTATTGCCAGCAGCAAATATCCCAAGGGTGATAAGTTTATTCCTGTCAGACATGTCTTACACTCCCCGTGTATAGAACCCCTGTCCAGTAAGACCAAGGATTATTTTGATAAGCAGCTGGTCTCAGCCAATATTAGTTTGTGGGAAAGTTTCTTGGATGTAGCAAGTCTTCTCTACAAGGCTCATTAAATTGCATTTTGCTACATTTACTTCACGTGAGCAGTTTCCCTCATATGGATTGACTGTTTATGCTCATTTCTCAGCTGTGTTTATTGGTTAAGTTTCACAGCCTTAATCACAAATGCATAACATCCCTAACCAATACAGAGCACCCACCATTTCTAGTAACATATGGTCTGACCACTCGATAGTTTGGATGCCATGGTTCATTAATTCTCCACAGGAGCAATAAGCATTTGGTATCGTCTTGTATTTTAAGCCAATTTATTGTTCCAAAGGGACAAGAAAAAAGGACCTGTTATAATCTGAGTTTAAACAGCCCCTTGCTTAGTGTTTCCAGATCTGTGCTGCTGTGTGACAATGAAATCAGAGCCACAGGACTTTTGTCTTGGTCAAATAAATGTCACTCTCAATTGATTGAAAGCCTCCAGAGGCAGGACTCTGGTTAATCTCCAATGTCATTCTGACGTGGTTCTTTCCCTCATCTTATTTTGGAGAAGCCCCATCCTTAGCATAAGGACACAAGAAAGAAAGAATTGTAAATTTAACAACACGGAAATTTAGGACAAATTAATTGCTGCACTACACCAAAAGCTTGGGAAAATCCCACTGTTTGAAATAAAAAACCCAGGTTGGTCGAACCTGAACTCATGACCCTCATCAGACTCCTAGAGATATGGAAGGAAGATTTTTAATGGAGAAGAGCACTGACTACATCAGTGGACAAGGGAAGGACTATAAATGTTATCTTTCTGGATTTCTGAAAAGCCTTGATGGTCTTACATTTGCCTCTTTTAAGTTCAGTGAGGTTTGAACAATTTTCCAAAATTCTAGAAGACCTGACTTCTGAAGGAAGTTTTCACAAAACTCATTATGCCCTTTGCTCCCACAAAAAAAAACCTGCTGAACTGGAAACATTCAGGGAATGGTTTTAAACTAACAGAAAATAGGTTTAGATTAGAGAAGAAGAAATGAGGAAGAAATTCTTCCCTCTGAGGGTGGTGAGGCCCTGGCACAGGCTGCCCAATGAAGCTGTGGCTGCCCCTGGATCCTTGGAAGTGTTCAAAGCCAGGCTGGACAGGGCTTGGAGCAATCTGGGATAGTGGAAGGTTTCCCTCTCATGGCAGGGAGGGTGGAATGAGATGATTTTTAAGGTCCCTTCAAACCCAAACCATTCTGTGTTTCCATGATATCAGTACTCTAATCAGGTTTCTTGAGGCAATCTTTGTATTCTGGCAAATTTGAGGAGGCATTTCATGGCACAGCAATTATTACACAGCCAACAAGGTGAAAGAGGGAGGGTTGTGTCCTCCTGTGAAACTTTATTGACTGAGACTGAACAGCCAACCTGATCCACTGGCAGTGGGATGGGTGCAAGCCATCAGCTAAACTGTTCAATTCTTGGGCCTGCTTGGCTGGTTCATTGTCAAATTTCTGCAGTTGCTTCTCATCCTCCAAGGCCATATCCCACCCTAAACCCAGAGGTGCACTCTCCTTTGCAAATGCTTTCATGTGGGGAAGTTAATTCAGGCACAGACCAAGAGGATGAGACATTCTATGGTCTGTAGGCCACACTTCAGGTCAGCCCACAAGATATGCAGGACTGCAGCCAACTTATCCTTAAAGAGAATATTATTGTTTGGGTTTCCTAAATTAATTCCTGAAATGTAAAGTACCAGTAGAAATGTGGTGATGGAGAATGATGTCTAGTGGCTCCAGTCCACTGCAGTCTTTAATTGACTTCAGTCTGAGTCTTTCTCTGCTGGGCTTTGTTTGTTAAAATACCCATTTGTGCTGCCCCTGGTGGGAGCAGCAATGAGATCAAACATTCAGTTTTCAAACAGGTTACTCACAACCACCAGAATGTTTAACCCTGGTGAGGGTGAGGTTGCCTAGGAAGGGAGGTAATGGGTGGCAGCAGGTTCATAATGATGCTTAGACCCCTTCTGCCCCAGTATAACTTCAGTATTTATTTCAAGTGTTTCATATGAATTCTTAGGGCAGGCACTGGGCAAAGTTTTTACCACAGATCTCCCAGTTATGGAGATATGATATCTTCCTCTTTTTTTTTCCTCATTTATGAGGAAGGAGCTGGTAAAATTGAAGTCTATTTGTTCTTCAGACTTCTACTGGCATTTCTGACCAGAATGACATCAAAATGACAGCAGATCAGAACTGATATGAAAAAAAAGACAAGGAAAGTTAATTTTTACTTTAAAACATCTTGTCCAGACTTAATTGACACTTTTGAAAAAGTAATTTCTCTATCTTGGCAACAGTTAAAAGCCCTTGTCTGAAAGACAACTTTGTTTACCTAATTTGTCTTAAGTTCTGTTCCATCTGGCTATAAAAAGAGCTGCTGCCTTCCTTTGAGAGGTGTGAATAAGGTGAGATGTTTGTCACTGTCTCTGTGCCACAAGACTTGAGGGGGTGCTGAGTCCTCTCTGAACTCTTTACCTGCACGACACCCCTCACCAGAGCAACATCCCAAATCTCTCATTTTCCCTCTCATGGCAAGTTTGTACTAGAAAAGCAACCTGGGCATATGACTGAAGGACATGAGATGCTGCATCCAAGCCTTGAGGCCACTGTGCCCCATTTCTGCTATTAAATGATGGATGAGAATAGAATCATGGAATCATGGAATGGTTTGGGTTTGAAGGGATCTTAAGGATCATCTCGTTCCACTCCCCTGCCATGGCCAGGGACACCTTCCACTATCCCAGGTTGCTCAAGCCCCATCCAACCTGGCTTTGGACACTCCCAGGGATGGGGCAGTCACAGCTTCTCTGGGTACCCTGTGCCAGGGCCTCACCCCCTCACAGGGAAGAATTTCTTCCCAATATCCTGTCTAATCTAAACCCTGGCCAGGCTGACAGATGTTGCCCTGTCTGTAGCATGACCTCTCAATCTTCTCAAAGGGATGCTGGATTTATCCTGTCTGTTGGACATGATGCCTGCAAGGTCATGTTTCCAGGCCATGGAGGGACACTGTTTGGACACTGTCATTGGCCCAACCAAGAGCAGGCAGGGTGAGTTCCAGCAGTGCAATGAAGAGATGATTGCACTCCCAGGTGCCTTTTGCATGGCTGGTACCCCTGGGGTTCCAGGCTGTGCAGTCTGTGGTGGGGTATATCCACTCTGCATTCTCCATACTGCCCTGAGGGCTAATAAAAATCAAAGCAAATCACTTCTGTGGAAAATCTTACTTGAGGAAATAGGACTTTCCTGAAGTGATGAGTTCCTTTTTAGTGCATCATTTCTAGGGGCAGTGCTGGAGATAAAGCAGAGGAGGCAATTTTGAAGGAAAGTGTGCACAGTGCTCTGAGTTTGGATGTCTGGGAAATGGGTTGGATTTGGCCTCTAACAAATTGCAACACTCAAGATAACCCTTGAAAGCCCCAGCTACAGGCCTGCCTCCAAATTTTTTGCAGTTTTCAAGTACAGAATGAGTGGCTGTGATAACACACCTGCATGGTGACCTTGAACAGGTTAAGTATTCCACAAAGAAGGAGAAAGAAAAGAGGGCAAACTACTCTTGTTAGTAACAATCTTCTAAAACAAGTGAGAAAAGTTAAGGCTAAATCTCTGAAAAGGTACTACAAATTCTTACACATGTTGGCATAACTCTAAAGTACCATTGTATCATTCTGGAACTTATTGATCTTAAAAATGTGTGTTTCCAGATATTAATGCACATTGATTAGGCTGCCAGTTCTTTTTTAAATGCTGCATAGTGAGCCATAGTGTGAAAATTGTTACCTTTCTACACTAAAAGTTTTGCATGGTGGCCATATATTTTGAATTCCCATAATATTTCACCAATCTTCTTGGCCAGTGAGAAAAAGTGTGTAATGTGTGTTGCTTCTTCACATGAACATTCAAGCCTTTAAAAATATCTCTCTGACCTTCTTCAACTCTACCTCAATAATTTCCTGTGGCAGGGAGTTCCTTAGGGTGATTATATGCTGTAAACAGAAGTATTTAAATGCATCCATTTTGACTTTGTTGCCTATGAAATGGACCCAGAAAACTCCTCTGGTTCTTGATTTATGGGGTTGGAATGCAGAGAAACATCCCAATGGTTTTTCCACAGACCAGTCATTATTTTGTATTCTATCATTACTTATATATAAACATAAACACAAAAAAGAAACACACAACAACAACAACAACAACAACAACAGCCTGCTTATATAAACAGGTTTTCCAGAACCTTTCCAGTCACTTACATGCAAGGAAGAAAGAAAACTCCAGAAAATTATCTCAAAATGTTAGGTGTGCCCAGTGTACACAGTAAATGGACAAAAAGTAGGTGGGTTTCCCCTCCTTTTTTTTTTCCTCTTCAGCTGAAACTGTATTTGTCTGGGCATCTTTCTCTGACACCAAGAGCTTTGGCTGTCAGGTCTCTCTTGCCTCCTGTGGGTCTCTCCCAAACCTGCCACCACCACCACTGAGGTTGGTGCTGGAGTACCAGGCTGAGGGAGAGCACCAATAGCCCAGCTCTGAGATGTATTTTCATGTCAAGATGGTCAAAGAGGTTAATAAACTGTTCAGCAGTGGAGTCATGAGCAGAGCTGACAACCTCCACCTCAGCCTGCTCTGTAAGTCTGGTGGCTAATTGTGACTAGCAGCTGTGCAATGGATTTTACTTTTGTAGGTACTCTAGATGTCAGTAGGTGGGTGAGAGAGCGTTGGATGGGTGGGAGATGTGCCAGGAAATTGATGGGAAAAGACTTGTGGGAAATGAGAACTGCTTTACCTTTACTAAAGCTTTTAGCTTTAGTCCAGACCACAGAGATTCCTTAAAGGAAATGCTGGAAATCTACTGAGGAAATAAAAATTAAGAAGCAGGAACATCTGACTTCCTCATCAGGAAACATATAATCATATCCCACCACGGGGCCACTCTGGAAGATCCACAAAGTTGAGTTGAAGAGGACTGGCCTGTTGTGCCAAACAGAAAGAGTAAACACACAGTTATAGAATTAGAATGGACTGGGGTTTAGTAAAGGAATACTGACTCCCAATTCACCTTTCATGAAGGAAAATGTCTATCATCCCAAATCAGGGATTTCAAAAGGCTTAGCAACTGGGAAGTCTTTCTTCACAATCTCTTCCAAGCTGGCTTCAAAGGTTTTGTGTTTGAAAATCAGAGCCTTTACAGAAAAAAAAAATTGTCTCATTCAGTAGCTCAGCTGAACAAGAACCCATCAGTTCTCTGAAGACCTCAGAGCTTCAGGATTAGCCTTGTGTCAACCCTTGAGCTGCAGAAGCTTCCCACCATGCCATACTTGCATCAGCATATATGTGTTTAATCAGGCTCTTGACAGGTAAAGACTGTGAAAAGAGGACAGTTTGTTCTCCCAAACTGTTCACTCTCTAAGTCCCCTGTTTATTTTGGAGGTGAATGAATAACATTGTGCTAGGAAAGGAAATTAAAAAAGCAGGGTTGTAATTTAGAGTAGAGAAAAGAACAGATTTAGGGTCCTTTTTTTCCCCCCTCCTTCTCCCTCCTCCTTTCCCTCTCTATTCACTGCTCTAGTTCCAAACATCCAAACGTGCTACAGCTGAAAAAGAGGACCTCAAGCTTTCCTTACTGCTGGCAACAAGAAGTGAGTTACAATTGCCAGTCTCTGTATTCTTGCCAAGAGAACAAACTGCTTCAAGGCAAAAAAAAAAAAAAAAGAAAAAAAAAAAAGGAGGTTTATCAAAACCAAATGCCACTGGAAATCCTAACGCTGCAAAGTCCAATTCAAGATGTACATTGAAACCTATCCCCAGCCATTTAAGGAAAGAGAAGAAAATGGATTCTTTAATAGAATATTTAAAATATAACAATTGCTTTGGAGTGAGGAATTCTACTCTCTCTGGTTCTTATAAAAGCTCTAATTTTTTTTTCTTCATCTCTAAGTAAACTCCCAGCAGTTTTCTTTGAAAGTGGATCCTAGGCAGGCACCTCTTTTCCAAAGAGCTCAACATTGTTCTAATGAGATGTGATAGGTGGTTTGGAGTAGGAGCTGGGCCAAGGAGTGGAGGTATCGCTTTATTGTGTGTTTGTTTTTCTTTTAAAATTCAGTGATCTGGCTACTCTTCATTTTCACTTTAATGCTTCTTATTATTTTGTTTCTAACCTGTCCCCTGGATCCAAATCAGATCCAGTCTCCTTCCCCCTTCCAAGCATTCACTGCAGAATGGAAAGGGGGAAAATTCAAGGCTTTTTATTTTTAGACTAGTGACAGTTTTGAAGACCAGAGGGAACAAGCCATTTGGACCATCTATTGAGATTGCTGGACACCACAGACCATAGAATTTCATGCAGTGATTTGTCCATTTCATATGGGAAATGGAAAACACTTCCTAGGAAACTACCCAAGCATCCAATCCTGCAGGAGCCATCACAGCCTTGGGCATACAAACCTAAGGGGTAAATGTCACCCCCACAAGATGTGCCAAGTTTTTGCCTAGAACACTTTCAAGTCCCAATTCAAGACTTGCCATAACTTTAGAAGATACTTTGTGATGTGATGTGCTTGTCTTGAGTGGTACCTTCAGACCATGGTTGTGGCTCCTAAATTTAATTTGAGAAAACATTTGATCTGGCCTGTTATCCTAAGAATCCACAAATGTCAGCTGAGAGGCAGGTGGCATTGGCTCACAGGGACACAGCCATCATCAGCAGATGCTACCTTTGTGTGAGACCAGAGTCTGCAGCCAGACCAGCTGACAGAATATCCCAAAACTGTGCACAGGCAGAAAGAAACTGCAGAGTCAGGCTCTAGTTTCAGATGAGAAGCAGGGGAGTTCCTGGTGCTTCTCTGCATGAAAGCTTTTCCCACCTTACTCCAGCCCGTAGGGAGGAGTGTGTGATTGTAATCCAGCCTCAGCCAAGAGCAGCATTCCCCATCAGGAATCACAGCTGGGAAAAGGCAGCTGAAAGAGGCAAAGCAGTGGAGAGTCACTTCCCAGGCTGGCTGGGAGCTCAGAAGCCATCGCCCATGTCATATGCTGGAACTCAGGGCAACAGGCTGAACCTTCTGAGTGAATCTCAGAGGGCTTCCCAAGGCTGGCTACAGCCACAGAGGTCTAACATAGGACACCTGGCAAAAGCCCAGGGGGAGACAGGCCAGCTCCACCCTGCAGACAGTTTAAATCCCTCCTTAGTTTCCCCATAGACAAAGTAAGCAGCTTTGCTATCAGATCATTTTTCAGATCCTGAATGTTATATAAATTTTTTCTGAATCTATTTACACTGTGACTTCCTTGAAGTTCACCAGATCTGCAAGGCAGCAACAGCCCTTCTAATACAAATACAGATGCAACACTATCTCCTATACACTATTTTCCTGCTTATTGCTGAGAATTTTTCCTGATGGGTGTAGGCACATTGTTTATCTGTGGCATTTTAATTGATGTCCACTATCCACACCACACCTTTAATGTGTGGATGTGCTCATTCTTCCATTATCCCATTGAAGTTAATTGAGAATCAAATCACCTGTTTCAAAACCTTTTTGATTGGTGCTGAAGTCTCATTTACTCCAACCCTTCACCATACAATTGAGTGTCTCCAGAGATTCCTCTGCACATGTTGCCTCTCCCAACAAAAACAGAATGAAACAATCACAGTGCTTTCCTCCACCACCCAACCTCATGGCCCTGATGGGGAGAATGCAGTTAAGACCCAGAGAGGAGAGTGCCAGAAGAAATAAGAGGTTCTGGATGCAATCTTGGGGCCTCGTATGTTGACGTGAGTTCCAAGTTTTGCTTCCTCTGTAATTGTTACCCTGATGTTTATATTTTCACTTATTAAATCTGTGTCACGTAATAAAATGTGCTGTAAATTAAAGGCAGAGTAGGGGCTTTTTCATCTGCTCTCTGCTCCGTGTCAGCACCAGGATGTTGCATTATGGAGCCTTTCCTGGTTCACCAAGCCTCCTGCTCCATTATGTCAAAAACGAAACTGGTGAAACACTCCCTTGTTATTAACTGTTAACGTCTGATTTTTCAGAAAAAAAAGATTTTTTTTTTTAGAAAAACACAATGCCCTGAAATTGAAATCGGAGCTGCAGCACATTAGCAGCTGTTAACACATCTCCCTGAGCTTGTCCACCAGCCATGGAGCAGCAATTCCTTCTGCTCCGCAGCTGAGCCGCCCTGCTCTGTTTCAAATGAAAGCACAGCTCAACTTCAAAGTGGGCATCCAGAGCAAAGCTTCCTCGGCATCAGAGGTGTGGACAGGCCCTCACCAAGAGGCACATCAGTCTCGACATCCAGATCCCAGTGAGGTTTCCCCAGGAGCTGATCAGGATTTGCATGAAAGCAAGAAATCAAGGGAAAGGCTTGCCAGGATTTATGTGCTGGATTTGAGCGTTATCTGTTGACTTAGCATGGATTTCCACCCTCAGGTCCTGACTGGTTTTCCCCAGATTTATGGAGATAGGACATGAGCAAAGGACATGAAGCTGTGTCAGGGAAGGTGTAGGTTGGAAATTAGGAAAAGATTCTTCACCCAGAGGGTGATCGGGCACTGAACAGGCTCCCCAGGATGGGGGTCATGGCCCCAAACCTGCCAGGGTTCAAAAACTGTTTGGACAATGCTCTCAGGAACAGGGTGGGATTCTTGGGGCTCTGCTGTGCAGGGCAAGGAGCTGGACTCGATGATCCTTGTGAATCCTATCCAAGTCAGGATATTCTGTGATTCTATGATTCTGTGACCAACAAAAACACTTCCTATGTCTGTGGGTGCCCTATGGAGGCAGTTTAGAAGGGTGGCTGGCTTGGTTCGGGTGCCGCCTTGGGATGGGAGCTGTCTCCTCAGGAATTTCCACAGTGAAAGCAATTGTTGATATTTCAGTGATCATGTATCCCCACTAGAATCTCTACAGAGTTTAAATAGAGTGCCAGCAGCAGAATTACTTCAGGAGTTGAATAAACTTTAGGAAGCTCAGGAGACCATGGAAATAAATATTAGGACATCCTTGGTGGCATCTCAATAGAGATTTTTTATATGCTTATACTACATGTCTTGCCTGGATCCAAATTCAGATCTGGGTACTGATCAGACTGTGGAGGTCTTAAATCCACACTGCAATAGATCCCTGCCTAGGTTGTGACACCCTCGAGCCCTTGGGAAATTGACTTGCTTCTCATGTTTAGTTTAAAGCACAGATGTGTGATGTACGTTATGGAATAATTCATGCTCATATGAAATATAGATGTAATAAGTAGAGCATGTATGGAAAAATCTCTGAAAGTTTTAAATCCACAAGCAACTGCTGGGGAGAGATTGCTTCACAGAATTACGAAACCACGGATGGCAGCAGAGGGGAAACCTAATTAACAAACTAAAAGACGTGGCTCCAGCAGAGATGAACCCCTTCCTGGGACTGATTGGGGAACACCCGGGTGATGATCAGTCAGCAAGTGCCCACGAGATAACCAGGGTCATTAGCCCCTTGCATCTGAATACCAGGTTCCCGTAACTCGGCATCCAAATTCATCACTTCCCAGAAACGGCTTTGTCCAGTCCGGCACAGAGAAACGGAAACCTAATGAATACGTGAAGCAACAAAGGAATAGGAGAACCTCTGCCTCAGGCAGAAAAGTTGTATAAACATTAGGTCTAATGTAGGCAGCATTCATGACTAGAGGAGATTTGATGTGGTAGAGGTCAAACCAGAGTTCAGCAAGCGCCGATCCCGGGCTCTTTAATTGGGGCTATCAAAATTGTATCTTGATCAAGAAATAAAATCTCAAATTTTTGATTATTAATTTGGCTGTATCATTTTATCACCTATAACAGGTGCATTACAGCTGAGAGGGGAGTGGGAAGCTGCTGCTAATTATTTCTTGGCTGCTGTCCCTCAGCTGGTATCAAGATCCAGGAATGATGGGGAGAGAAAAGGAAACTACCTTCTCTCCCCTTTGACCTGTTCTCAGGGCCCAACTTTAGGTGATGGTAACACCAAGACCTAGAAATACAGGGAAGGAGGATGAGTATTTCTCTTTTCTTCATCTTTTGTGTCTCTGTGCTCTGTTCCAGTGGCACAGCTGATATCAGAAGCTAAGACAGCAGGGAGCTATAACCACAAGGTGTGGGTCTGAGCTGGGCTGCTAGGACCTGTGCCTCACTGGAAAGATCAGCAGATTCATTGATAACTTAATAGATTCACAATGAAATTTGATATATGGAAAAGCTGTGTCCATTCCACATCACCTCTGAAGAGGCAGCGATCCATACCATCCCTGGAGGGCAGTGCCATCCTTCTCTGCCTGTCCTTGAACACTTCCAGGGATGGAACACCCACAGCTTCTCTGGACAGTCTGTTTCAGTGCCTCACTGCCCTCACAAAAAATAATTTCTTCCTAAGAGCCAATCTAAACTTGATTGTGATCTGAAAAACCACTGAGCAGCAAAGGGGTCACAGGTTTACCTGTTCATTCAGCTACAGGCTCCTGTCACAAACACTATGCACAATGATTTTTTTTCTTTTCCATCCCTGAAGATGCAGTCTTGGATCTGACATGCAAGGAGTTGCCTCCTTTCCTGCAGCATTATTTTCAAAAGTGATCCTGTAGAATAAATGGTATTCTTTTTTTCTATGTATCTTACGGCCATGAAATGAAACGTTCAGGGATGTGTCCAACTCATTAAACTCCAGTGGATTTGATTAGAAACAAGTGAAGGGAAAATGAATAATTTTATTGACTGCACAGGGAGTGAGAGGCAGCTGAGTCTGTCTTAAATATGCTTGTTCTGCAAGCCTTGGAAGACTGGAAGCCAGTGGCTCTGAATACGTACAGGGGGAGGAATTCAGGCTAAGAAAATGCCATTTCCTATTAGCTTTTCAATGTAAGAATCACAGCATGGGAGAAAAATATCTGCCTCTAAATCAGCAGAAAGAATTCCATTGGAGCTTAAAATGAATCTGAGCTGTGAATCTGGGTTGCTGGGTATGGAGAAAGAACAGGTTATATAAGAATTTATATTAAAGCCAGTTAAATGTGTCTTCCAGTGCCCAGGCAGTGATCAAGAATGCATGGTTTTAAATTTGTAAAGGAAAATTCAGCAGGTACTGCTATAGTCAGGGTCTGGGTTTAAGCACTCCTATATTTATGCACAACAGAAGTGTGGTGTTTCCAGGTAAAGCTTAATAAAATTAAAAAAAAAAACAGGAGACAAAGTTGAAAAAAGTGAGGCTAGTGTGAGTTAGAGACACTAGCAGAGATGCAGAGAAGTCAAAGGCCTTTTTTTCTGTTCCTTTTGGTGCATTATTCTTCAACCATAAAAAAATAATAGGGAAATTCCTCCTCTCAGGGAATTTTTATGAAGAAATCTGAATGTGGTCTTGAAAGAAACTCCAAGTTTCAAAAAAAATAAAATAAAAAAACTGGGGAAACCTGAGAAGTTAAGGGCAGTAAATCAACAGGAGTTGATGATCTTCACCCAAGGGTATATAAGGAAATGAAGTGTAAAATAGCAGAGATCTGAGTTTATGCAATAAGGGACTATTCCAGAAGCCACTGAAATCAATGGAAAGACTCTCCATATTTGTCTGAAAACTGGATCAGACCTTCCCAGATTAATTCAGAAAAACAATGAGCGCCCACAGGAAGCTGTCCATCACCCCCTCAGGCCAGGTGTGGGAAGCACAGCAGCGTGAGGAGGGCTGTGTTGAGCAGGATCAGCCAGACCAGGAGCAGTCCAGACCATATGGAAAGCTCCCTGTAACTAGAGAGCTCCAGCTCAGCCAGTGCAAGGCAGCTCCGCGGGAGCTGGCCCTGTAATATCAGGAATGACATGTGACAGAGCGAGCACCAAGCCAAATCCTACCACCCACACAGCCCCGGGATGCTCTCAGGCCCTGGCCCATCCCAGTGGCACCATCCTGTTTGCAGGACCACGGGCTCTTGCAGCTGGGCCACGCTCCACAGCCTGCAAGACGGGGCAGATCTGAAAGCTGCTCTTTCTTCCCCAAAATCACCGCTGGCGATCATTTTTCACAGCTAAGGACAACATCTCCTGCTGCTTGGCGATAGGGCCTCTGCACAGGCGATGCCTTATGGACAACTTCAAGTTTCCAAAGCAGCATGAGTGCGGAGCACAGGCCAGAGCTCCCTTTGCAGACACTGGGAAGCAAACACTCCCAGCTGCCAAGGGTTTTACTTTATTGTCATTTAAGTTGGCTCCTTCGGCACAAGTCGCTGGCGGTCTCACAGTAGCAGGACTTGAGTAATAATAGTATTTCCAGTGTGCTCACCTCCAAGCAAGGCTTTAGACTGCTGGGAGAACAGGATGAGGACAGTTTGTATTGGCTGTTCCTTCTCTCTTTCTCATCAGACTGTGATTCAAACAAGCATCAAACTACAAACTCCATCACTCACGTCCCCCCTGTGGATTTTCCATGTTGGCTCCTCAGCAAGTGGGACTAGACTGCCATTTATCAGCCCTTGGAGGTGCTGAGAGGGTCTTCTCATCTTGGAAATTTTGAAACAAAGTCATCCACCAGCTTTTTAACAGTCCCATGGCTTTGCTACATGGGGGTTGGGAATTGATATATTTTTTTCTGAGAAGATTTTTTCAGGCAGCTTGCAAAACCTAGACTTGCCAGGCTTCTCTCAGCTAAATACATGACAGTCCCTCTTCCTGAAACTTTCCTCATGCCCAGAGATATGCAAAACAAATCAAGGCAAGTGTCTGGAAACAGGGTAATGTTACAGAGTTCCAAAATCACCCCCAAAGTCATCAATGTACTGTCTGAAACTACCTCTAAATGTACTGTTAATATATCCCCTGACTGCAGAGATCCAGTGCACTTCTCCATTTGCTGCTTTGAGAATGCCAGGAGATCCTCCCCCACCTTGCTCTTCCTTAACATTGGCCTCCACATTTACAAAATACTCTTTTTTCTAATTTGGAAGCAAAGCCATGCCATTGTAAAGCAAGGATGTTTTCTTACTTTTCTGGGACCCAGGAGTCTTTACCTGGAATTAAATCAAGTTGTCTTGCATTTAGTTTCCTAGACTGTTCTAAAAATTAAAGAGAAAATAAAGCATTTTTATGGTAAATAATACTTCAGTCAATACCTTACCCTGATTAGGCATCAATCCTCACATCTTGAAGAGAGCTTGGAGAGATGGAAAGGACTTATCATTACTGCCCTAGTTTGTTCTTTTCTGGCTGGAAATGGTTTTACAAGACAGTGGAATGAAAGATCAGTTATTGCCTTGTTAGTTTGATGATGGTTTTCTACCTCATAACAAAAAAGGGTAATGAAAATTTACACCACTAGACACAGCCTTGAAGTTTCCAGGATTTTTTGGACTAAGTTAGTGAGCCTGTTTGATGAGAAAGAAGCAGAGACTTTATGCAGTCCATTGGGAATTAGGATGAAATCTTTACAGTGTTGTTTTGGGTCTGGCTGAGCTGCAGTTCATTTTCCCACAGCAGCCCTCACAGTGCTGGGCTTTGCACTGGGAGCTGGAAAGGTACTGAGAACACACCAGAGTTTTGGCTACTGCTGGGCAGGGCTGGCACAGCATCAGCTCTGTTTCCCCAGATTCTTCCCATCAAGAGGTTGGGAGTGGGCAAGATCCTGAAGGCAACACAACCAGGCCAGTGGACCCAAATTATCCAAAGGGATATTCCATACTATAGGACATCAGCTCAGATATGATATCTTTTCAGCTAAGAAAAGGAGGAAGGGGGGACACTCATTTCAACAATGTTTGCCTTCCAGAGCAACTGCTCCGTGTGCTGAAGCCCTGCTTCCCAGGAAGTGTCTGAACTTTGCCCACCGATGGGAAGTAGAGAATAAAATTTTTGGGTTTTCCCTTTGCTTGTGCATGCCCAAAATTTTGCTTTTGCTTCAGTTAACCTCCATATCTCAACCTACAAGACATTTTTCATCTTATTTTCTCTCCCCTCCCCAGCTGGGAAGGGGAGTGATAGAGCAGCTTAATGGGCCAAGGTCCACCCACCCCAAGTGCATTTCTGGATCTGCAGAAATTTTCCTTCCCCCTGGTTTGTAATGAGAGTGGGGTGCAGTGTGCAGCTGGTAGCGTGATGTTTCCCACAATGTGGACTGGGATATCTAGATCCACCTACAATCTCAGTCTTCAGAGCTTCAGACCCACCCATCCCACCTCCCAGAACAAATCCCTGGCCTGCAGGCTCTCATCTGCACCATGCCACAGACATGAGCCACAGAGTTCTACCCTACAAGAGAAAAGCCCAAGAGTTCATGCACTGGCTCTTCTGGCACTAAAGATCTATTCAAATTCATCCACAGAGCTTTTCAAGAGGGACAGCCCCTGCATAGACCCACCAAGATCAAATACTCCTAGAAAGTTTTCCAGGTAGGACAGCCCTGGATAGACCCACCAGGAAGATTTCCCCAAAGCCAAGGCCTTCAGCTTTACAGAGTCTATAGCTGTAGAGCAGGGAGTGATGCCAAAATTTCCAGACAGTTTCTCCTGGAGCCAAGAGCCTGGAAGAGTAGATATAATCTGGGCTCAGCTCCCAGGTCCACAGCAGGGAGCCTGGAAGCTCAGAGAAGCCTGGCCAGAGCCAGAGCTCTCCAAGCGCGCTGGTTCCTTGCTGAAAGGCTGTGACTCAGAGCCCGAGCAAGGGAGACAGTCTCTAAGGGTGGGGAAACATCCCAAATGCCAGTTGTCCTTATCTAGACCTAGCTGGACCAGATCATGACTCAGGGAGCTGCGTGCCAGCAGGATGGTGACTGTTGTAAAAACAGTGCTTTAAGTGATCTCTTCTCTTAGCAATTGTTGGGACAAGGAAAATCTTTGTGTCGAAAAATCCCATTTCTGTTCAGAACCATCATGTTTCAGGAGCATGGTAAGCAGAAATTTATTAGAATTTCAAAATACTCTTTGGGTTATGTCCAGCTTAGCCCGAAATCAAATTTGAAAGATAAATAAATAAAAGTTGGAATTGAAAAAGAGAAAAAAAAATCCCGAAAATTTTGAAACATTATCTTTTGCCAGAACAGTATCTGCTCTAGGCATTGATGGAAGGAATTGACTAATTTGAACAAAACAGCTTTTTCCCTATGTGTTTCTAAATGAACTGATACAGCAATCCAAAGACAGAAATGTGGACTGGGTTCCTCACCAGTGTGTGAGTCCAGTTCCACTGACTTCTGGCAGGATTTCCTCAAAGCAAGTTTTTCAAGAATGAGTGCAAAACCCACCAGCTTAATTATTCACAACTACAGTCCCTGCTTTATTAGACTTTATTACAGAAAAAAAAAAAAAGAGGGAGAGAAAACTAATAATTTATTTTGACTAATCACAAATTCAAATCAGTTCTCTAGAAAATGACATGCAAACAGCTCTAGTCAACTTAATAAGGTTTGGGAGGGAAGTCAGGCACTGATTTGGCTTCTTGGAGCTCTGATATCACGCTGGCCACAGTGCAACAGTTAGAGGAGTCAGAGATGCAACAAGGTGAATTTTTTTAGAAATTCCTGCCAGTGGAGACAGCTGCCCTTGGGACTGACACCCCCTGAGGTCTCACTCACACAGAGGAGTGTGTATTCACTTGATAAGTGGATGTGTTCACACTCTCCCCACTTGCTGCATTGGCTCTGACACGTTGTGTGGACACAGTGCTCAGCAAGCAAAAAGTGCCTTTCAGATAAGGGGAGTCCTTCCCTGATAAGCTCTGTATGGGTCTGGAAACTCTTCACTCAGCAAGGAGAGATTAATGGTAGTGGCTAATGCAAGGTGGGCAGGGCAGGCTTCCCTTCATGTTTTTCTGTTTAGAAGTTTTTCCCTCCTGCTCTTTGACAGGTCTCCACCACACTGAAAAATTGTATATTTAATGGAAATGCAGGCTCCACCAGCAGAAAAGAAAGGAGATCTTGTGGGACAAACACAATACTAGGAGGCAGGAGATGTTAGCTCAGGTTCTGGCTCTCCTACAACCTGCATGTATGATCCCTAAAAATTCATCCCAATCCTCTGTGCTTCTGTTCTCCTGGTAAATGAGAAAAACAAATTGCAGACTTCCTTCCTCTCTTCAATTTGTTTAGCCTGCAAGACTCCTTGGAGCAGCCCATGTCTCCTATTACACATTGATGCAGGGCCTTCCCCAAAGGTTGTGGACTCAGAGAAGATTCCTAAGTGCTACTGTAATAATGAGTCATTTACCCCCAAACTCCCTTAGCAGGTTATTGTAGATAATAAATAAGGGAAAGACTGACCTTTACTGAAAGCTGAAAACTTTTTGAAGGTTTAAAAATCAGAGCATGCCAGGACAGGAATGTCAATTCAGCTCCCTACAGAAAGAAAGACAATTATCTCCACTTCAGAGATCGAAAACTGGACAGCAAGAACAAATGATAGTTTCCCAGTTCCCAATCCCCTGTGGAGTTTCTGAGAATTAACCATAAATCTTTGTTACAGAGCTCTTACTAACTGGTTTTCTTCTTTGTATTTCAAAACAAAAAAAAGCCAAGCATTTCTCCCAGGTTCCCAGCAAGGTCAGAATGAGAGGGTGAAGTGTTTTTTCCAGTCCTTTAATTATTTTTTTTTTGTTGAGAAATATTTACAAATTCTAAATCTAGTCAATCATGGGTCATTTTCTATTAAGAAAATGCTAATTTTCTTAATAGCATTCTTAGCCCAACCACTGGGCTACTCTCCTATTATTTAATGAGACTGTGATTAACAGAAATGCAATTTGAAGTCTCCTACCTCACAGTACAGGCTGGGCAGAGAATGGATTGAAACCAGCCCTGCCAAGAAGAACTTGGTGGTGTTGGTGGATGAGAAGCTCAACACGAACTGGAATGGGCACTGGCAACCCAAAAAGTTCATCCTCTCCTGGGCTGTGTCAAAAGCAGCAGGTCAAGGAAGGGGATTCTGCCCCTCTACTCATCTCTGGTGAGATTCCACCTGGAGTTCTGTATGCAGCTCTGGGGCCCACAAAGTGTGCAGGACATACAGAGGAGGCCATGAAAATGCTCTGAGGGCTGGAACACATGTGCTATGGAGAAAGACTGAAATTTGGCATTATTCAGGCTGGAGAGAAAGGGTTCAGGGGAGATCTTAAAGGGGCTCCAAGAGAGCTGGAGAGGGACTTTCTGCAATGGCATGGGCAAAAAGGGAGAATGGCTTTCAGCTGACAGGTGGCAGGGTTAGATGAGATATTAGGGAGAAATTCTTCCACGTGAGGGTGGTGAGGCCCTGGCACAGGTTGCCCAGAGAAGCTGTGGCTGCCCCATCCCTGGAAGTGTCCAAGGTCAGGTTGGATGGGACTTGGAGGAACCTGGGATAGTGGAAGGTGTCCCTGCCCATGGCAGTGGGGGAGTGGAATGATCTTTAAAGTCCCTTGCAACCCAAATCATTCTGTGATTCTGTGATCCAAATTCTATAGTAGAACGTGTGTATATTTCCATACATGTCTATGCATATACTGATAAACTTATATACTCTGAATTGCAAATATTTGTCAAGAACACAAAATATTGTAAATGAGGACAGCCACATCATTCTTTCCAAATACATTAATAGCCCTTGCAGGATAATATATATGAATCTTGCCTGTATGCTTAGGCTTCTCCTGTAGTTTATTTCCTGAATAAGGCATCATCTCTGTAGGAGTCACAAGGCATCTTTTACACTGCTAGGTTCCACAACTATAATGTGGTCAGGAACTATGAATTTTTTAGGTACCATTCAGGGGGCATTTTATATTCATTATTCATGAGAAGAGAAGGTGGGAATAATGTTTTTGGCAGACACTTGCCAGGATATGGATTGGATTCACGAGAAGATGACTTTTCATACAAGTAGTCAACTCCACTCAATTTAAACCATGGCTCTTGGGAAGCATTTAAAACCCAGAGCTTTAATGGAGCTGCACTGTAAGCAGCACAGAGCAAACTGTCCAGAGTGTGTGTGTGTGTGTGTATAGAAATATATATCTATATTTACATATAGCCAGATGCTCAAGGTCAAAGGCACAGAGGTAGCCCCTTGGGGACTGGAGCTATGAAAATGTTTGCTGAGACAACTGGCTGCTCAGAGCTCTGCATCCCTGAGAGGCTGCTCCAAACTAGAATTTGTCCTTGGTATGAACTACAAGCTCTAAGACATTGCCTCAGCACCCATGGCAAGGCACATCTGAGGAGCTCAGGCAGCAGATGCTGAGAAAACAATGGTGCAAGTGGATTGGGGTTTAAAGTGTAAAGTCAGCTCTCCCTGCACAGCTGCTCAGGACCTTTCAGACCAGGACACCTCCTTCCCAAGGAGCTACAAAGCTCTGATCCTTACAAATGGTGCACACAGAGCTACATGCTCAGCATGAGTGCAATAATCCATCTGTGTCTCGAGGCAGCACCTCGTGAGCAAAACTGGGGGGAGAAAAACCCCTCCTGTAAAAAGCACAGTGCTCAGTGAGAGCACTCAGGGGTATCTGGTGCATGGCATCAGACAGGACTTGGGGATGGCATTGGGAGAGCTCAGCCTGGAGAAAAAGAGGCTGAGGGGAGACTTCATTGCTCTCTACAACTCCCTGAAAGGAGGGTGTAGTGAGGGTTGGTCTCTTCTCCCCAGTAACAAGTGACAGGATGAGAGGAAATGATCTCAAGCTGCACCAGGGCAGGCTTAGATTAAATATTAGGGAAAAAAATCTTCATACAATGGGTTGGAAAGTATTGAAAAGGGCTGCCCAGGGCAGTGATGGAGTCACCATCTCTGGAAGTGATGAGATTGACTTGGTTGGTCAGAGCATTGTGCTGAAAACACCAAGGTATGGGTGCAATTCCTCCATGGGAATATGTTCACCTAAGAGTTGGACTTGAAGATCCTTGTGGGTCCCTTCCAACTCAGACTGTTCTGGGATTTTGTGAAAGAAAAGTGTAGATGTTGCACTTTAGAATGTGGTTTGATGGTGAACATGAAGGTGTTGATGGTTTGACAGTGGACCTTGATGGTGCTGGAGGTCATTTCCAGTCCTGGGGGTTCTATGATTCCATGGAAGCTGAAATCAGTCTTGCCTTCTTAAGGTAGACAGTGGAAACCAGAGGGATGGAGAGGCACACAAATTTCATCACCAAAACAGAGGAAATGACTCCTCAGGACACTGCAAAGCTACAGGAATTCTCATAATCCAATCCTCCTGGCCTCCATGTCCAGACTGCTTCCTATCTGCCCCAGGCACTTGGCTTTTGGCCTGGTCCTGAGCAGACTCAGCTTTGCCTTTCAGAACATTTACTATGCAGTCAAAAGAGAGAAAGACATGAAGCAGCTTGGCAGTCTGAATACAGTATTAACAGATTAATATGTTATTAACAGATTTTGGAAATAAGTAATCTGACTATAGTTCCAAAGCCTTCATTTGCCCTGCCTAACTTTAAGCTCTCAGTGGAGCCACAAAAATTAGTAGCATAATTGCCTTCAACCCCTGTCTAATTGAAGAGACAAGCACAGACAGAGGTGATGTGACTCTTAACTGGGCTGGAGATTTTCTCTCTCTTCTTTCTTCTACAATGGAGCATTTTGAATGATCTTTCTGTGATTGTTCCTCATTTCAGCCTTCTTGAACTTCCTCAGCCCTGCCAGAAAGTACATCTTGGATGCTCTGGGCTATTTCTTTAGAGATTCATCTCTGTTAAACACTTGGACTTATTTTCATCTCTTCTCCAATCATCACCTTTACTTCATTAATGCTCTAGATCCAACCCAACCCTTTCCTTACTCTGACCAAATCCGGTTTAACCTCTGTTATCAAATCCAACTGTAATTTCTGGGTGGGACAATAATGGTTTAGAAAATCTACTTTATCTGGGTGGCTTCCCTGAAAGAACTTGGAATTAAAATTCTCCCTTACTATAAGGTCAAATACACTGCAGGTCAGCCACATATCCTTGCTTTGTGGGGCATTTTTTTTTTCCACAAATTTACTCTCAAAAAGACGATGAAAGCAAGTTCATGGGAAGAGAACAGATAAGTGTATTATTAAAATGAGTTGTTAAGATTAGTCCTGTACAACTTGAGCTTGTTGGTGAGAGCTTCCACCAGCCCCCTCCAGGAGCAGTCAGAAACCAGAGAGCATCTGCCTTGGGACCAGTCATGTCTCCATCCGATGCTGGCGCCTGTCCTGCTGAGAAAGGGGGCTTGTCTTCACTAATTTCATGATGTCACCATTAGAGGAGTGGGAAGAACTATTTCCATGAATAATAATATGCCATGAAGGGCAATCAGTGCTCAAGAGCAACGTCCTTGATTGCTGTCCAGCCAAGCAACCCAAAGAGCTCTCTCCTCCTTGTGTAGGAAAACGAGTTATTGATTTGCACATTGTTGCAGAGGGCAGTTCTTAATCATAATTAAGCCACTGTGAAAAGTCAAAGCATTCAAATCATGCGAGGGCTTTCACCATTACAATCTGGCATCCATATGTTCAATGGCAACTCAAACAGACTGCTTTAATTTTTCTGTAGTTTTTTTTTCCCCCTCTGAAAACTCAATATCATTTACCCCTTTAAATATGTCAGTTCTGTGATTTTGGATATGCAGCCCCATATTGTCTTTCAGCAGGCTAAGTTAAAACATAGCACTCTATTTTGATGCACTGTACAATAAGAAATAATTTCTTTAAGAAAAATAAGGCATGACAGTCACCATTGTGTTGTCAGATAGTCCCACAAACTTCCATATTTCAGTCTCAATATGGGGTGCTTCAGAACCTGACCAAATTGCTCAAGTAAATTCTAAGTAAAAGTAAGAGGAGCCAAAAATTCCCTTAGTTGATTGTTAATCTAGGGCACTGGATATATCCTCAGACATTTCCAGGCATCACTTAAATACTTCTAGCTGAAAGATTTAGTGTTCATGTTCATCTTGGGTTCAGTCAAGAAAATTTGAAAAAAAAGTCTAAAATCTCCTCCTGAAGGGAGTCTAAAAGCAGTTGAATTCTAGCAGTGAAGATCAGTCCCTCTCATCAAGAAAAAAGAGCTAATGAGTGAAAGAGGGAGTTTGAGGGCAAATGGGCTTCTTTTGGTCTGGAGTGTATTTACTATAAAAACTGTAGGTATTTTTCAATTTTTCAGATAACTGAATTGAATTAATCTTACAGTGGGAATGGTAGCAAAATACCTTGGTGGTTTTAGGGGGAGGACAATCATTTTATGAAAGGATCAAGACTCTTCCTGACAGAAGGAACAGGATCCCTGAAACTCTGCACCCCAAGTGCCTCTGTATGCAGGCCATGGCAGTGAAGGAGCTCCTCTAGCTGCTCCTCCCAGCCTAAAGAGATGTTAAATCAGGCCAGAAATCACTTCCTGGACACACCAGTTTCTTTCCACTGTTTCTTAAGTGATCAGAGTGTGTCTAGGTTAGATGGACAGAGCTAGGCCAGAGGAGTCAGATGATCCGAATCCCATCAATGGGGCAATATTTAATTTCTCTCTATCGAACCTATCAACTTTTTATCCAAATCAAAAATTAGAAAAAAGCTCCAGGAATTTTTTCAGAGGTTCCGGAGTACAAAGTAGAACTGAAGATCATGTATTACAAGTATTACAGAGGAAAATGTGTCTTAACTTGTCTGAAAATCACTGGAATACATCAAATTCATCAGTTCTGCTTTGGGCCTTTCTGTCCTGCTTTCCTTCAGTTCCCAAATACCTCCCAAGGTGTCCTGCAGAGCACGTTCCCCAGGTCCCTCGCTTGCAGAGCTAGCCAGCTTTTCCTCAGCAGCACATCACTCAGCAAATCCAGTAGGAAACAGGAAAACAAATGTCATTTTTTTGTATATGCTCTTGAATCCCATCCCAATGAGGATCTTCTATTGCCTCTATGAGCTGTGTGAGAAGGGCTGAAATAAGGTCATTGAAAGGATAAGAAAATAGAAATTATTAAGTTATGCCAGCCTAAAAGCCCCTGAAATGTTATTATTTAAAAATGTTAAAATGTGAGTAGGTCAGGGACACATTTTCAATGCAAGAGAATGCTTAGTGATTGACAGTCTTAATTAACAACAAAGGGGAGAGCTTTAAATCATCTCAGACTACATTTGAATGGGTAAAATAATAAAAACTTGCCACATTCACCATCAGTTCCTTAGAAAGTAAAGTGGGAAATTTCAGCAATGTGAAATTTCCCTGGGGACACTGAAGGATTGAAGAGCCCTGAGCTAAACATAAAACCTAAAACTCAGTTCCCTGGGTAGGACCCATGGCTGAGAGCTTCTAGAGAGTGATGCCACGGGACATCTCTCCAGCACATCTCCAACTCTTCATGGTAATGAACTGCACAAAGTAAAACCCTCTCCCTGGCACAAAAAGGAGATAGTACTTAACCACACAAATTCCTATATTTATGGTGGTGCCAGCCTGACTTAGATGATGTCTTCGTGGCTCACCAGCAGCTGACAGACCATATGTCTCACCAGAAGAGCCCTTTACAGCAGTCTATTGGCATGACAGAGTCTTCCTGGACAGATTGGAAGCACCACCTCCTACATAAGACCTTTGCAAACATTGGAAAGTCAAAGCTGAAAATGCATTTTTCTCTTGAAATCCCTAAGCATATAACACTATGCACTACTCCAGCATGGATAAACAAATTGCAATCCTGATTTCCTCATGTGAAGCCCAAGCAATCCATGGAAATAGAAAAGCCTCCTCCTGTGTTTTCATAATGAATTACATTTGTTAAGAGTACTTTAGCAAATTCATTGATTTGATATGACTTAGAAGGACAAAGTTTTCCACTTTCTTTTGGCTTTTTACAGCCATGCTGCCACATCGAAAAGACTCACGGAGGGCAGAGGAGTTAAAATGAAGGACAGCGGAACTGGCAGCTCCTCTGGCTTCCCATTCCCTGCAAAAACAAGAACCAATCTGCATGGCAGAGTCCTCTGTCTTACCCCCAGCCTAAAATACTATGAATAAGGACCACAGTTCTCTGTTCACTCAGGAATGCCAGATATGAAACCACAATCAAGCTCCGATCTCTTCAGCACAGCATGCTCCACATGCCAATCTACGTTTGTTGAAAAAAAAAAGATTCTGCTGGAATAAGTTTCTATTATAAGCTTTCACTGTGTACATTTTTTTGGAGTTAGTATATAATTCCTACAGCAGAAACCAATATCTTTTCTGTTTTACAACTGCACATAAATACAACTGCCTTCCATCTAAAAAAAATAAATATTCACAATGTCTGTTCAGTTTGCCTTCTCGCAGCATCTCTTTCCCTCTGCTCAAATATAATCACACTTTCTAACCCAAATCACTCATGGTGGGGGGAGAGCCAAACAAATCTCACATTCATAAACTCAGATGACAGCCACCCTGAGCCACAGGAATAGCACGGAATTTATTGGAGCCGTTAGCCCAGTACAAAGCAACTGGAGTAAACAGCGACTTCCAAAGCAGGCAAAGTTATTTGGAGCAGCTCCAGCATGCAAATGGTAGAGACATTGATAGCTGGGGCAATTATTATTTCCTTTCCCCACACCCTTTTCCTTTTTGCAGCTTGGCCAAATGAGTTTTTCTGCAGATGCTGGAGGCACTGGAATCTGATGAAAATTATGTTGTTTTTTATGGTCGCCTTCATGTTGTCAATACAAGAATGAAAAAAATTTCCAGCTTGCCTGTCACTGTGAGGCGACACAAGAATGACATGGAGCAGTTCTGGTCAAAGCAAACTAAAAAACTCCTTATTAAAACATTTGATTATATATATATATATCTTTTTAAAATGCCAGTGTCATTGGAGGGTTATAGTGCCACCTCCTCAATGTCACTGGGCAACCCAACAATCCGTCAAATTATTCATCCCCATAAAGAAATAAAAACCAAAAAGTTATTTACACAAAGTACGTGAAAAAATTCAGTACAAAAAATACAAACATCAGAAGACTTAATAAAACTTAAGAAAATCAGGGTGACACTTGCCCATCACCATGAATTCATGGTGGGAATAGTGTTTACACCTATAATAAGTTCACTGAGTCTTGGTTTCTTGGAATTTTGAAGCAGGTTGTCTGACCAAGTGATTTGTCTGTGTGGAGCACATAGGATAAGAGCCACTTTGTCTGGAATCAATTTTTAAGAAAAATAACCTAGCACCCATAAATAAGAGCTGAACCCAGATGAGCCCAAGTTTAAAGCTTAGACTTGAAAAATAGGATAACTATTACTATTGCTAATATTATTACTGTTCTTAGCAGCCTCACACCCACAGTTACAATGAGAAAGCTGTTAAAATGAGAGTTGTGCAAAAACTGAACAGAAAAATAGTCTTTGCCCCAAATAACACACAATCTTATGCAAGAGACTAATAGGGAAAGTTCAGGGACACGGGGAGCAGTTGGTAGCCTGAATGAGATGAAATAAGGGGGACTCCAGAGTCACCCTCTTTTTCTGTCTGGTTTCTTTTCCCTAGCAGACCTCTTGTGTCAGGGAGTCTCCCTTTCCACACATTCACACAGCTCCAAGCATCAGCTCTGCTGTGCCTGCAAATTTGGGGAGGCTTTCAGCAAGTTTCTAAGTGAGAGGAATGCAAGTGGATAAGACAGGCAGCCTGGCCTTATTTGTGCTCTTTATTCTTGTGTTGAATTCATGTGTACGTGGGATTGTGCCATGTGTTTCCAGTCAGCCCTCGGACATGGGGCTCTGCACAGGCAGGGAAGTGAGAGGTGTCAGCAGCAAAAGGTGCTGCAGCTGGTCCCTTCTGGCTTCACTGCTGATATTGATGGGCTTCTTTTGTGCTGGGAAGATGAGGGAAGCTGCCCTGGCAGGACAAGTTGAAAAATTGTTTGGTTTGATGCTTTGGACACAAATCTGAGGATGAACCAGTGTGCTGAGCACTGAACCATGGCCTGCCTGATGCTGTTTCAGTTTCTAGCTCTTGTTGATATCCTTTAGGAAGTCTGGGAATACACATACACATTCCCATGGTGTTTTGCCCTACCTGATACTTCTGCTTTTTCACCATATTCTGTAGTTTTGCTGCAACCCAGACATCCCTAACCCAAGTTCTGTTGCACAGTTGGAACATTTCAAAGACTTTTGGGCAAGACACAATTATGCAATTGTTCCATGGCTCCAAGGGCTAATATGGATTTGTTATTCATTTTGTAATGCATTATTAATTGACAGCCTAAAAATTGTCCCTCACACAACAGAAAAAATCTCATTCCTAAAACCCTCATAGAAGGTATATGACAGCACACAATCCTCTAACACATTTACTTAATGCAATGTGACCTCACAGAGTAACTTAATGGACATTGTGGACATAACTGGTAATTCCACAGCATTCTGCAGTGCCAGCCCTGGTCTTGCATCAAGGATTTATAAAGACCAGGCTGTGACATTTTTCCAGGATAAAGTCCAATATTGTGCAATCCAGTACCTAAAGGGGTGATGCAGTTGATGGAGGCAGAACAGAAGATTTCTACATCAAAAGAGTTGTCAGCACCTGAGCAATTGTCATGCACTCAGCTACTTTTATACTTTTCCCAGGTCCAAATTTTATAATATTTATCTGTTGGCAGGAAGCATTTCTACTACGAAATCAAACTGATCTCTTCTGAAGAGGTCAGCTAGGAATCCAGTTCAGCTCACCACCACTAGCTGGTTTTATTTGCATTTTAAAACTGGACTTAAATGTATTCTGTTAGGATTTGTGACTTCAGGTTTTGGGGAGTTTTTCAACATAGAAAGCTGCTGTTTGTATTTCTCAAAGCTATTTATCAGCTAGATAAAGGCCAGAAATATGACATGTAGTGTCATCTGGAGATGTTGGTATGTTGGAAGTCTTTTGGAACCATACTTGTGGGCTGCAGCAACAGTTGATAGCAAAAACCACTAAAAATCTCCACCTAACAAGGAGAAAGACTTAGAGTGGCTGAAGAGTAACTTCAGATGAAATTATGCCTTTCAATCACCTATTTTATCTCCTGGGGCTGCACTGGGAACTTGGCTCAGATGCCAACATTCCCACTGTGGAGCTAAACAGATGAAATGAATTCCAGGATCAGTGTCAGGCTATCTCACTGTTTGTCATGAGCAGCCCTGAGAGGCCTCTGAAGACTGAGAGTCACCAGCCATAGCAACATGGACTCTATGAAGCCATGATATTCTCAGATGGATTCCTGAGCCTCGACCTCCTCAACACTCAGCAGAGCTGTATCCTCCCTGCCACAGCCAAGCCTGCCCCTTTCACATGCTTGGGCACTTTTTCCATGAATCTCCTGTACACAGTCCCAGTCTACACTCTCAACTGTTTATGCCTCAGGCTCAAGCCATTCCTAATTCCTTTCAGGGCTCTTGGTCCCATTTTCCTGGAAGTTGTAGAGTGAAATGCTTGGGTTGGAAGGCACCTTAAAAATCACCTCGTTCCAACCCCCTGCTATGGGCAGGGACACCTTCCACCATCCCAGGTTGCTCCAAGCCCTGTCCAACCTGGCCTTGAACATTTCCAGGGATCCAGGGGCAGCCACAGCTTCTCTGGGCAACCTGTGCCAGGGCCTCACCACCCTCATGTATTCACAGTTGGGTTCCTGGGATGCCTTAAATCTTCTCAATCAGTAAAGTTCTGAATTTCTCCTCTCAGCTCCTCTACCTATATATCTGGTTTGGGGGTTTTTTACACCTAAAATGTTCATTCCTACCCTGCCTTCATGTCAGATCCCCACTGGATCTCAAACTCAGAGTTTTCCATATCTAAAATTTTTGTATTAATTTGTTCTTCATCTCTTCATTCGCCCCTAGATTATACTCTCTTTTCACTTTTATATGATAGCCTCCTTGCTAAGCCTGAATTTCACACAAACAAAACAATTCCCCTCTCTACTTCCACGTCTTCTTTATTTGCTTTCAGGAATACAGAAAATATTTTTGACAAAACTTAGAGATTTCAGAATTTCAAGAGGTGAAGCATGAAAGAAGCACCATAAAGCAAGGTCAGTCAGCTTAGGAGTCGTCTTTAGTCATATTTATCTTGACTAATGCATCCCTAAGGATTGTAACACACATACACAGAGCCTGGCTTTGCTCAACAGGCTTAGAAAAGGTGGCTGAAAATAACCTGACTGGCTCTTGTCCTGCAGGTGTTCAGGCACTGTTTTAAAGCCACCTTTTACACACTTGCAAGAGGAACTGTTTTAATCAGACCAATAATGCAAGAAATAAACACGTCCTTTAACCACTAAAAGGTGTCTGTGCAGTTTGTAAAAGTCACCAGCACCTTGAAACCATTTGAAACTCAGGCTTCATCACGTTCCCCCTTCAGCAAAGTAGTTGCTGAGTTAATGGGCACGATTGAATCCAGTCTGGGCTAGCAGGGTGGGGAATATGAGGAGCTACTCCTCAGCCAACACAAAGCAGGTCTTCCAACTGTATTTCAGGTGAGACTTCTGCTGAAAATTCCAATCTCCATATTTACAATCCCCATGTGCTGTGACTCCATATACAAGTATTAAATTCTTCACTCATATTGAAAAAAATTGATTGCCTTCACAAACATCAATGTTTTTATCATAACTTTGTACTATTTTTATTGTCTTGCTCTGGTCAGTAATGTCCCTATACCTTAGAAGCCATTAAAATCTGCAAAATATATCAATTTATCCTCACTTCAAGTGAAAACTCTTTCCAACAGGAATAGAAAAGATGAACTGCACCTGTTTCCAGATTAAACTTTGCATTGGACTGTTAAGAAACTGTTCTTTTGTCAACAGGTTCTGTCATTCCATCTTTCTTTCGCATTTCCAGGAGCCCATGACTCCTACTGATGAATTCTTCACAAGCACAAATGTTTGGGCTCAGTGCAGGAATTACTAAGCAAAGTCCTTTATGATGAAGATCCTTTATGATGAGCCATTCCTCAGGAAAGAGACAATGTGGAACAAGCATGTTGTCATCTCTCAGCTTCAATAAATATTTGGAGCCAAACTCTCATGAAACAATAAATTCCATATCCAAACATTCCCATAGGTTGATTCCAACTGAATGTCATCCCTACCTTCTACTTTCCAGTCATTTTCCCCATTTTAACATTATCCATGACCTTGCTGAGGTGCTCCCTGTCCCATTAAAAGCCATTAATGACAATGTTCAGCAGTATCAGTCCCACTATTGACCCCAAAAGTGCCAGCAACTGGTCACCAGTTGCACATCCTGCTGATGGCCATTGTTCCACCAAGCTCAGTGGTCCAGTTTTCCCACCAACTTTTCAGCCCATCCATCCAGTTCACATCTCTCTGAACTTACAGTCATCTCACCACAGTGTCACTGCTGCCATTTGTTCCCCATTTTTGTGTTGCTTTAGGAGAACTGGGAAACAGAGCTCTCAGGGCAAACAAACCAGGGTAGCAGCAGTTGGTTCAGCTCACATCCAGCCTTCTGAAGCATCAGAAGCTATCAGATACCTTGCCTGTTGTAAAGATGCTTGGCATCCTAGGAAGTCAGGAGCTGGCTTTGGAATGACTTGGGGTGTCTTTACCTCTAGAGTTTTCTTTTGTGATTCCAGATGTGCATCTGATAAGCATTAGCTTTTATTTTCATAGCTGTCAGTCTAATGGCCTGGCAGTGAGTTGTGCCAGAAGAAAGCTGTTCTGCACTTTTTTTCAGTCCAAGGGAAAGTTCTGGGGAACACTGAAGAAAGAAGTCATTCCAGGAGTCCTTTGGCCAGAAAAGATGAAGCTTTAAGTCCAAAATATAGCTTGGGACAACATTCTTTGCTTAGTTAAATCCAAAGATCAAAGTTGTTGCATTTCTCTATCATTTTGCAACAGCAAAAGCCTGGATCCACTTTTCCTCCTGCTGAACTAACAGCACTGAGGGTTCATCTCTGTAACCTAAACACTGCCAGGGGACACTCTGGGACCCTGAGGTTAGACCCTGGCACACTCTGGTCACACCCCTATGGCTAAATTCCCTTAACTATAACACAGGGTGTTGCCTCATCTTGCCTATAGGAAATGGATCACAGACACAAATGTTGTGAGTCAAGAGAAGTAAAAAGGCAAAAATCTTTATTTTTCACATGGTACATCTGTATGTACATTTTATACATATATAAAACAACCAAAATCAAGAGTCAAGGCTTTGGATGCACCCAGCATTGCTGATGATGCAGCTGACTTCAGCAAGGGCCATTAACTTAATGCTGAGCACTTTTGCCTCAAATAAAACAGCTCAATACAACTATTTTGGGAGAAAATGCAGGCACAGGACTCAAGCACTTTGGAAACCTATTCTAGGCTTCATCTCTTCCTGTGACAAGGAACAAATCAGAACATTTTTTGATGATACTACTTTTCCACTTAGCAAAGCACTATTAGTATAATAATCTACTAAAATATATAAAGAACAGGAAAAGCAGAAAACATTGGCAATGCTATCTGATGTCGCTATTATTATTTTATTATATAGGTATTAATTTTGGATTTGATCCCCAGGAAATGAAATTTAGAAGCACAGATAAAAATGGCAGTTTGAACAGATCATTCTGGAAAGTTCAAGAGCAGCAAAGTGTGAGACAACAGCTATTAGGCATTATCTCCAATAACTCCTGAAATAAAGGTGAACTTATGGACAACTAGATCAAATTCAGTGCCTATCTCTGAAAACAGGGGGAAAAAGAAGTCTTTGGCATGTGAGTTAGGCTCAACATAAAATTCTGGGACAACTCCTAAAAACTTCAACATTTTTTCTTCATTTAAATGAAGCCTAAGAGCAGTTGTATCTCAATTTGGAAATTCACATAAAATTACAAAGCATATCAGAGGAGAATTTGCAAGAACAAATCAAGATGAGTTAAATATCTGTGTGTCATATCCAGTTTAATAAATTTTGGACAGTGTTTTATCTGAGTTTCTCATGTATAATTTTAAGTAACATGGACAGAACTACAGTGAAGTGGTTCTGCTGCTGTTCATAATCACAAAGCAGTTAGTAACTGTCACAGTCAAAGTGGAAAAATATATCCAGTAGTTTTCCTCAAGTATCTGATCTGGCTCTGTACAATGTATTCATTAATGACCTGAATCCTGAACCAGGCTTGTAATTGCTAGAAAGTTTGTAGTTAATCCTGGTTTGAGTTTGGGAGTGGACAGATGACCAGCTTGCTAATCTTTGCTATTCATCTCTTTACTGTAATACAACCCAGATGATTATGGCAAGGGAAAAAAAAACTAAAATAAATGTATTTTAAATAGAGTATGTAATGCTACCCAAATGCAGGGTTTGAGGCTTATTCTGCAAAGTATTTGTTCTGTCCATTTGTTATATCCTGAATAAACACAACTGGTTTTCTATGCTGCAATACTTTTCCCTTGAGATTTACAGGGCACTCTTCAGAGCCAAGCAGTTTTGCAAACCCTTCACAGATTTTTAAAGCTGAAGGGAACCATTTTAATTACGTAGCCTTATCTCCAGCCTCATACATGAAATAGATGAATACGTGAGAAACAGGTTCAAGACATCCCAATTTTTTTTTTAAAGAGCAGTAATTATCTGGAACTGATGTATTCATCTTCCTCTCAGGCCACCACCCTGGAATCTTCTTCTGCCATTTCCAATTTACTGAGCTGGGCATGGATTTAAGCCATTGCTGACCCTGGAGGAAAACCACAGCTACGCCACAGACTGGTTTAGATTTAGGCCAGGGAGTCCAGGCCCCAACTTGAAATGCAGAGGTCAAACTTCAGTAACCAGAAATAATCTTCAGAGCTTTAAAATGGCAGGGATCCAAGGATCCAGCTTTCTCCTTGGTTTGATAAATGCTGCCCTGAAGTAAATCCTGGAGGATTTGTGTGCTTCTCACATAACTAGAGGTATTCAACATCTTTGTCAGCTTCTAGCAAAGGCAATCCCTCCCTGGCACTGGACAGGCAGAGTGGGCATCTTTGGAGGGGTGGAGATGGGATTTGGTGCCATGTAACTGTGATGGACAGACTCAGGGGGTACCAGAGCCCTGTCCCTCTGTCCATTTGCCACAAGAAATTGCCAGACACCAATCATGCTCTCACATTTTCCACATGCAGGAAAGTGGAGAAGTCTGATGGCCTCCAGCTCTCACTCCCTTTTATATCCTGTGATCACAACAGAGATAATAAAGAAGCAGCAAGAAAATTTTATGTTTAGGGTAGATTTTAAGTATGAAGGTGGGCAGCACTATTTTTTTGGCAAAAAATGGGGAAAAAAGCCCTTCTGGACGAATCCTGGTGAAGGGCAGCCTACAGAAAGAGAAATCCCCGTTCCCCTCAATTCCTCATCATCCCTCCTGCCTTCCCACAAATTTCTCCCTGGTTAAAGTGCTCACTGCAGGCAAGCAGGGTCTCAAATTTATGTCTCATCTGAGCTGTGGCTCTTCCGAGCACGATGATGCTCAGTTAACACAGTGCCATAACACTAGATCAGGTATCTGAGGGGGAAACATGCCACCTCTGGAGGCACAAATACAACTTCCTCAGCACCTGGGTGTTCTTGGAGAGCTCTTAACTTACTAATTTGTTTTTTAATATATACTGCTATTCAATAATGGTAGAGGGGGTCACTGGGTCTGGGAAGAAAATAAGAAACCTTAGCTGAGCAGAGACATGGCTTCAGGATGGATATCCAGAGAAGCAGCTGAATCACACAGTCACACAAAGCTCACAAAACTCAAACCCTGCTGGGATTTGTCTTCCTCTCTGAGTAAATTATGTGACATGGAGGGAGTGTCCTGCAGGAAACCTAAGCAGGGGATTCCAACTTCAAGTCAAGGGGACAGCATGGAAAAACAAACCCAGGTATGAGAAACATCCTCTGTTTTCAGCTGCAGGTTTGAAGATACCTTGGCTCTCCCCAGCCACTGACATGAATTGGTTTGGTTTTCTGGCTTCCTTCAGAGCTTGATATGAGAGACAGTGCCTCTATCCCAAAGGGGAAGCTCTGCTTCCTGTTATTCTTGCCTGTCTCAAATCCTCATGCTGTGTGTCCACACACATGGCAGAGCAGCAAATCCACTGCAGTAACCCCAAAGCACCTTTTGGGAAGATATTGATTTTTCCTATTATCCATTTCCTCTTCAGACTCAAACAAGGAAGTGAAAAACCCAAGGAAAATATAAAAATCAGTCAGCCTTGCTGTGGATACACACTTGGGACTCCCCTAGACTGAAGTGGGATGTGTGTCTGTGCATATCTGGAGCCATAATAAGATCCTTCAGTTGTTGTGAGATGTAAAGCTTGCACTGAAGGGCTTTAATCCAGAGCCAGTTTTGGATGCAAACCATCAAATTATCCAAATACAACAATTCTTTGCTTTGGCTAATTACACAGCTAGAAAGCTGCTCGAAGGTTTCCAAGGTCTGGAGGTGTCTGAGGCAGGGAGCTGCTTGCCTCAGTACTGATGATGTGGGAGAAGGAAAGGAGAGCCTTGTTCTTGTTTGCCTCTGGACTTCCCATTTTACCTGAGACTGGAGGCAGAAATGCTGTGCTGCAAAAGAGGTTCTTAGCTTTGACAACGATTTTGGGTCACTTCTGATTTCATTCAACTGTTTTTGACCAGCCCTAATTGCACCAGCACATCTGGAAATGCTACACTAAGGCCCTGCCAGCACTTTCATTTATAAACCCTCCTGTTTTCATGGGTTGGTAACTTTTCCTGAAGAAAAAAAATAAAGGAACAGCAGAAGGGATGAAACCTGATATAAAAACTTCTCAGCTGGGGAGCAATTTTTGTATGTGTGTTGCAATATTTCAAGGAAATCAAATCAACCCATTTTGAAAATGACAAAAGAATTCATAGGAAGGGGTGGGAAGGTAAAAGAGCATTTTCTTGAGTTTGCTTTTTTCTTTATTTGAAGCATATAGGGAAAAAATATTTCAGCTATAAACCATTTCTCAACTCTGACCTGTGGCTTGGATTAGAGGCTTTGGATGACTCTTTCAGAGGACAGCAAAGAAAGAGAATGCTTGCCCACAGCACCTGCTTAGAAATTAATCTGAGGAACAAAAACCATCAGTATGTCCCTATTATTTGGTGCAAGGTGATGTGAATTGCTGGAAATGCTGGGAGCAGTCAGGATCTCTACTGCTTAAAAGAGAATATGGGCTTTTTAGTAGCACTATTTGACAGAGGAATTGCTAGAGCACCATCCTTCCAGACATGGAGAGAAGCATTGAGCTCTCTTTCCAGACAATCCTTCCTGGGGTTTACTCCAAAACCCCTGGGGAGGGAAGGTCCCACTCCCCAAAGCCTGCATGTGGTGAACACTGAATAATCCACAGGGTGACTCTAATTCTGAGGTGAAGGTAAATACAAACACCTGTGAGTGGGTCACAGGATCACATGGTGGGTAATGAAGTTCTGCTTTCACAGCCATGAAATGGATTGGCTAAACAAGAAAAACACAGGAACTGGGTCTTGCAGGACATTAGGAAGGTACTGCTGAGATGCTTGAGAGAATCATAAAATGGTTTGGGTTGGAAGAGACCTTAAACTATTTCCAACCTCCTGCCATGGGAAGGATACCTCAGGTGGCACTAAGCAGCTGAATCACACAATACTTCCAAATATTTACTACTAACTGAAGAACTTACTGGACTTCAGTGCTTCCACAACAATTTTGTGCCCTCTAACTACAGTGACACCCTCAGACACCTCTACCCAGCTACCTGAATTACCCAGAGCCTCCATCCAACACTCTGCATCAGGAACCACACAGTCAAAGAACAGTTCTCATTCCTTGGTCTCAAGAAGCAGGAGAAGGGAGCACAGTGTTTTTTCCTGCACCCACTACACTGACACAGCACACGTTAAAAATACTTGCAAAAGTTATTACTGCAGATGACCCTTGATCCACAGATCAGCTTCAGTTTCATCAAAAACACATGAAGGTATATCTGAATTCTTGCATTGTTCCAAGTTATGGGGCAGATTGTAACCCAGCTTGGCTGCAAATAAATGGCATAAAAATGTTATTTGCAAGTGACCCCCTTTTTCTCTTGACTACTGACAGCCCCCCTGCCTCAGAGACAAAGGTCCAGCTGAAGACATTCTCTATTCATCCCTTCAGGATTGTCCACACACACCCTGGCTGTAACAGAATCTTGAATGCATGTGAGCTCTAAATCTGGGTGTCTTAGGCTGGAGCTTATCAAAGTTAGTAATTTTATGGAGATGACTTCCATTCCTCATCCACAGCACCCAACAGCTTCTACAGCATAGCATCAGCCTCTGTGTTGCATTATATCACATTTGCAACAAACACAGCCACAGGTCAGCTGCCACATGGCAGCTTGCAAAACATAATAATTTGCTTGTGTCCCTGAAACCTAACCCCTAAAAAGCTCAGATGCAAATATGCAATTTGTATTCTCACCAATTCAAAGACACTCAAATTCTAATGTAGGTTGATAAGAACTTGATGGAAGAAGAAGGTTTTTATTACAGTTTTTTAAGCCTGTCTCTTGTCTAGATGGAGCTGAAAGCTCTGTGGAAGCACACTGGGAATTGTATTCATTACACAAACCAGCCTGGCTAAAATCAGAACCTCACTGACATGTCTTCACTTGGGTGAGCCAAATTGGAAACTGTGGATTTGGTGACAACCATTGCACAGGTACAAAATTATTTACTTATGGAATAATAATCAGGTCACCTGTGACCGAGAAAGATAAACTGGAAATCAGGATGGTGCAGAGAAGGGCACTGGGTTCATCTAAGGAATGTGGAACTTCATACACAGGAGGAAATGCTTGTTTTAAGTATCAGAGCAGAAGCTGAAAGTTGATATGACTATTTAAACTACAGGACAATTTTGGCATGGGGACAAATGGGTACTAACTGTCCATGAATACATTTCAAATGGACATTAGAAAAGAGTTTCAAACTGTCAGAAGAGTGAGGGTTTGAAGCAGCCTTCCCATAGGAGTAGTTATGGCATGAAACCTTACCCCTTTTATGAAGGAACACACCAAATTTATGAACAGATTATGTTACGTGGGAGGCTGAGGTAGCATGTGGCTGAATTGGTTGATCCGCAAGGCTCCGTTCAGGCTACCTCTGAAAAATTTTGGAATTCAATTTTCAAATGCCCTTTATACTTTCTGTATGTAATACTGAGAATAGAAATACTTCCATTTTGCAGCTAGAGCCTTCTATTGTGTTATTTCTACCTTGGACAAATAAAGGAATTGGAATAACACAGTAAAAACTGATTTTGTGACATTTCAGACACTAAAATAGAAAGATAAAATAAATCAGTCCATGTGCATTCATAGGGTGATTTACACCCTCTGTAAGATTTTGGCATTAGACCCTCAGGAACACCTATTTTTATTTTGTTTACCTAGACCTTGAGCAATGTGTGCCAGACTCACATGTTATACACAGGGAATGAACACAAGAATTATTGCACAATTCAAAGCATGTCAGTGGCAGGAAAAGCAGCACAGAGGAGAAATACGTGGTAAATAATGAAATAAGCTAGTTTCAGCAATTAAGGCATTATATCTGTATTAGCCTAGAACAGTTGTCTAGAATCAGTCATTCTGGAATGGGACCCAGTTCACTTAGATCCCAATTCTGTGACAGACAGCAAGCCAGACCATGTATTTTCCTGAACTACTCATTTTACAGCCCATAAGTTTGTTATATGCACCTTTATTTAACCAGAAATTTTTGTGGACTCATATGTACCACTCAAATTCTGTTGTGATCCAAATCCTGATCTTTCCCAAGTCTATATGACTTGGTATTCATCAAAGTTTTCTCAAGAGGGTTTTAGAGTCAGAGGTAACAAAGATGAGGTATTGTCTTCCTCCTAAGAATCTCTAAAAGCTGCAGTTCTAAAATCAGTTCTCTCTCTGTGGTTATGCTATGCACACCTCTTGCAGGAAGGTACTGGAATTTTTCAGGAAACACACAGACTGACTAGACTGAATTTTGGGTTCCCCACCTCCCAGGTCCTACAGATTCCTGGATCAGAGCTTTTGTCTCTACATAGCTCAGCAGCTCTCTCCACAACTGAGCATCATCTGTGGTTAAAAAGCCCATGCAAAAAAAGTTGTTTTCAGGCTACTTAGAGACCTCAGCTCCAAGCAACAGAATGTCCTGGGCCAGTGAAAGAACACTGACGCTTGTTAGATATAAAAAAGAAAGGATGATGATCTAATTCAAAATCATGAATGTACAAAACAGAATGAAAAAGACCCTTCAGATCAGATTGGGCCTTTGGTCATTGCTCTCCAGTTTTCCTCTGACAGTTTTGCTGCCTGAGCATTATTAAGGAACAAGATCCAGGAAGCAGCACAGTCAAAAGGGGTTGTTCCATAAAAAAACTTCTTTTTTAATCTGTCTCTTTTTCCACTTTCATCTACTCCAGATCATGGTGTAAGGCTTCTATTTTTATTTAATGAAGATGTGCACCACTGTTTATCATACACAGCTACATCCATTGGCTGGCAAAGTGCTAAGGACCATCATAAAATTGTGAAGAACTTAGAACTCATAATGTCACTTCTCATCTGCATCCAAAAATTCCATCAGTTTTTCAGAAATGAATTTCTGTTCCAGAAACTCTCCCAATTCCTTTATATCAGCTTATATTTTTCCAGATGTTTTGTGATCTCATCCTCTGCTAATGTCTCCAAGACCTTGCCTACTGTCAAAATCTAACTTTATTGCAAGCCTGCAACTCCCTGATTTCACCTTAGTCCTCTTCTTTAGGAATGGGTTTTTACATTTGCATTTTTCTTGTCCCTTAGTACTCTTTCCCGTTACAATAAGCTCCTTAGTTTTCTTTAGCTGACCAGTATCCTCTTCCATCATCTCTTTCATGAAATTCAGGTGTGACCAGCTGAGCCCAACAGCTGTCTCCTCTTCNCCTCAGATTGCTTTGGCTTTCAGAATCTTTTGTTTTAATTTCTGGCACTGTATTTTGTTTCTTCCTGGAGACCTACTTATCACTGATGGTAAAGGACTGAGGCTGAAGTAATGATGATACATTAGCTAAGACAATCCACAGACTGACCATTGTTTACAGAGCTTTTTATGTCCAGACAAGACTGGTAATGATAAAAGATAATGAATATCAGGTGTCTTCTTAGTGCTTTATATGTCAGTGAAAAACTGCTCCGTTTACTGTAATTTTTATCTGGAATATCAGACCTGGCAGATTGTTCAGAAGTTCTGTGGTCATGTGAGCTGGCAGAATGTGTTCATGTGGATGAGATGGTCACTAACAACTAAGAGATGCAGTAGCTGAAAATCAGCTAATTTGTCCATCATGAATGTGTCCAGACCCACGAGTATACGGAAAAACAGATTTGCACTGAGACATCCCCTCTTCTCATCATGGAGGTGAGAAAATTTGGGCCAGTCCTGACCTGGAGGAGCGATTTGAGTCCAGGCATCTTGCAGTCCTCTAGGATCCCCAAAATTTGTCATTCACTTTGGAAACATCTTGCACAATACAAAAATAGTCAAACCCAAGGGGATACTCAACAACTTCAAAAATGCTTGACACTTAACAAATTGCATGGCCCTTTTGTAATTCATCCTGTCAAATTCTGTGGACAAGATATATTTCCATTTTAAAACTGCACATTATGTGCAGTTTTAAGAAACATAGTTACGCTTATATAAAACTTTATTTTTTTAATAGAGAAAAAAAATCTCATTTTAAAGCCAAAAGCTGACAGTGTAGTTGTTGAGTAGCCTTATAATTCTTCAGCTCAGGTAAGGACCCCTTTACATCAGGCCAAACAGAGAATTTGTGCTTTGAAAATTGTTTGACTGGGTGCAGGGATTGTTGTCTAAACAGGAACCAAGGATCTGCATAAAGATCTTGTTCTCTCTATACCTTTTCCTTAACTAACTGTAGGGTTTAGTTCTTCATGGGCTCAGTTTAGCATCTTTCCTGTGGTTCCAAAGATGAGTAAATTAAAGGTAGAGAGATTATATGAGGGAGCATAAATATTTTTAATATTCAAGCACTCAATTTATTTAACAAAACCTGAATTCCTCCCTCCAAGCTTTTAGTTGCACATAGGTGGTCACCACTCTCTGTCACTGCTCTGTTGACTCAGCAGAAGAAGCTTTTGAGTCATTTGGGTCACATGGAGTCTGATGATGCAGATTCAAGTCTACTTAGCAGTAGACTTGGACAACTCACAGGGGCTGAGATCCTGCACCAGAGGATTTAGGTATCACAGCTCTCAGAGATGTAGGACAATGTTTGATTCATTGCTGCTCTGCTTTGTAGGAAATTTCCACAAGAACTTGCACAAGGACTTTTTGTTTCTTTGTTTGCACTCCTCCTCTCCACCCAACAAGCATGAGGTTCCTAATATAGCTTTGAGGTTCCTAATATAGCTTTGACTCAGCTTCCTATTCCACCTGAAAAGTGGGGACATTGGCACTGTCCTCCGTAATTTGTGTGATTTAAAACAAATGCACTGAGGGCTTTCAGCTGTCACTTGAGATAATGGAAGTTGGTGGCAATCTGGTACCAATAGACATAAATAGTCTATGTCTATGTCCCAGTAGATGGGACCTCACAGGCTTATGAGATTTTAGTAAATTATTTGAACAGTTTAGATTATTCTACCACTCAAATCAGTGACAGAGTTTCCTTGGTTGGCAGCAGGATAAGGATTGTGAAACAGATAAGTGTCCTTGAATAAGAGCCCCATATATCTACAAACATTAGTCATTTTTAGCACGTGAGTTATACAGAGAGCTGAAACTGGTGATAACTTCCCTTCTTGCTGAGTTTGTGCAAACATTTCCTGAGGCTTTCATTTTTACCACAATAGAAGGCTTTTAAAGCTTGAATGTGGATAACTTGAATTATTAGCATCGGTCCCCCAGCCCAACCACAAGCATGTCTGAGCAGCTCTTGCTGATAACACACTGCAACAACTACATTTTCCTCACACATATCCATAAAATAAGCTGATACTAGTGATCACCACCACGTAGGAAATCACTGGTTTGATGGGAGTGCTGCCCCTAAATAACCTTTCAGCTTCTTCCCTCCATTTTTAGCCTGACCATTTCAACACACAGTGAAAGCAATTTCTCAGTGAAACCACAGGTTAACAGCTATTAACCACTTTGTTAATAGGTATTGAGGGCACCTGAGGCCTGTGGAGTCAGTGGCTCTGTGATGACTAAAGCAGCAGGTTTGGTGCTCTGTGACTGCACTTCAGGTGGGAGGGTTTCCTCACTCTCGTGGCATGCCAGAATGGCTCTGGAAGCCATCCTTGGTTTCACCCTGGCTTTCAGCATTGCATAAGCAGAGGGACCCTGCAAGTACAGGAGAGCAGATCATAAAACAGTGACTTCATTTCCTTCCACACGTGAGCAGAGCAATGCTCCATCCCAGCTGAAGGCCAGCAGCATGTTTATAACTCAATGAATTTTATATTTCCTTGCTCTCCTCCAGTTTCTCTCAGTGGCCAGCCATGGTATTCTCCTCCCATCTCCACACAGGCCATCAGGAAAATGCTGACCACTCCATTAGGGACCTGACTGCTAGCCCCACTCCTGGCCCAGCAGTTCCCTTGTCAGTATTCAGTTATTTCCCCATCACTTTTCCTGTCCAAATTCCTCCACCTGAGCTTGCATCTGCCCACATATCATGACAGGAAAGGTGTCAGTGAAGACTTGGCAGATTTCTCAGTTTAGGCTTGAGCCAAGCACAGAAATCTGTTCAAGGAGCCAGCCCAGGTTTGCTGAAGGCCACCACACATTTATCTGCACCTCTGTGTCCAGGCAGCTGAGGACAGCAAGGGACAGGTTGTAGCCACAAAAGTCACCATGATTTGTCATTCCTTTCCCACAGAGGTTTCCACACACAATTCCAGATTTCACAGAATCATTAAGGTTGGAAATGACCTCTACAGTCTTGGAGTTCAACCATTCACCACCATATTCACCCCTAAACCATGTCCCCAAGTGCCACATCCACCCATCTTTTGAACACCTTCATTGATGGTGATTCCACCAGTTCCCTGGGCAGCCCATTCCAATGACTGACCAGTCTTTCAGTGAAGAATTTTTCTCCTAATATCTAATCTAAACCTCTCCTGGTGCAGCTGGGAAAGTTGTCTTCCAATTTAACTGAGAAGGTTAAGGGGTTTCATATTTGAATATTTTTTTCTTTTCTCTTTTCTCATTCTTCTCTGAAGAAAGAGAAAAAAAAAAAGGGTTTTTTTCATTAATTTTCTTTTTAAAAATATTCCTTTTTCCCAAATAGATCTTCTAATAGTCATCATTTCGGTGAGCATTTTCTTTCTATCCTAAAAAATTATGGTAAATATTGCATTTACAAACATTTCTGCAGTACTGCTATAAAAACAGTGGGACTAACAAGAACAACTGAATATGTTTGTTTAAGTCTCAGCACGACACAGCATCCACAATGCAAAAAGCAAAGGTAAAGGTACCTGCCACTGTAATGTTTAAGAATGAAACCACTTGAAAATGAGGAGGTCAGGAGTTTTTTTAAGAAGAGAAAGGCACAGCTAAAAGGCTCAAATGACAGCAGTTACTATGGAGACTTTTAAAAATGAGGTACCATAATGATTTACAATATTGATCAACTAAAATTCTCCCTAAAATTTCCTCTGATTTTATCTCCTTTTAAAAGATCAGGTTTTTTTTCTAAAAGGGAGGAAAAAGAGAAGAGCATTCTATATTAGGTTAAATATTAATACATTAATAAAGCAGGACAAGAAATAATTTGAGGAAATCTCGGCCAAAACCAGTAAGAAACACCTCAAGAAAATGTTATAAATGCTTTTATTTGAAAACCAGCCTGTCAGAGAGCTCAAAGAAATAACAATTGATTCAAAGAAAAGACAGTTCTCAGACAAGATAAAACACAGCAGAAAAGCTCAACACTTCTTTGTCAAGAAGCAGGGAAAGGTTCTTGCAACAAAATGTTCCTCTGTGTTGGATTAAGCTCAAGAACTGTGTCAAGATGAAGTGTTATTAGCAGAAATTTTAGAGCAAGCCAATAAAATTTAGCAGTAAGAAATGGCCAAGATCAGATGTCATTCACTCATGAGTTCTGAAGAAATTCACATACAAAACATAAAGCTTAATAATTGTGATATGGGATCCAACACTTACATAGAACCCCGTGCTAGAGGAGAAAACTACAGCAGCCATAAAGATATTTCCAAAAGCTCCAAACATAATCTTGGGAATGCCAAATAATATTCAAACTTCTCTTTAATGCACCTTGGTAGACATTGTATTAAATTTCCCTGGAAACATTCAAGGTCAGGTTGGACAGGGCTTTGGAGAACCTGATCTTGTGGAAGGTGTTCCTGTTCATTGCAGGGGGTTTGGGCTGGGTGGCATTTAAAGGTCCCTTCCAACCCAAATCATTTTGTGATTCTGTGAAAGTGCAGAATTAGTAGACAGTAGATCTGATAAAAGGAGTACAGCACCACATTTCTTAAAAGCCAGGAGTCATAAATTTATTAGAAACCTGTGAAGGAATAAAAGGGGATGTGAGTTTGGGAAGCCAGTCCGACCCCTCAGATTTTTCGAAAGCTGTCAACAAAATCCCCCAGCAAAGTATTTTTAAAAAATTAACCTTTCACAGTGCAATAGAAAGTATCTTGATGCAGACTAATGGTTGAAAAGTTGAAAATAAGTTTGTTTGGTGGAGTTTTTTTGTTTGTTTGATTGCTTTTTTCTTTTTTTTTTTTTTTTTAACAGGGAAAGATTTTTTTCATGTGGCTGAAACGAGAAGGCATCTGAGTCTTGTTGCTTGTTTTGCCACTCCCTCAGCACCAGATTTTGCTTAAACTTCTCTTCGCCTTAGTTTCAGGGTACAAAACAGAGAGAACTTTTCTTCCCTTTACTTGGGGCTCCTTATCTCATTGCTCTGTGCAAAGCTGTTGTAAATCTGAATATTAAAAATGCAAAGAATTAGAGCTCATTAATATTAGCTAATACTGCCTTCACCACACATAACAATTTGACTTTGGGAAGCCAAGTCTTCATAAAAAAGAGAAACCCTTCTTTGTACTTGGTGTGGATGGATTATGATCATTCTAGGACTCTAGTTATGTTTGTTGGCATAAACTTAGACAAGTTTCAAACAGCCAAAGTAAAAATAAATCTTATTATTGTACATTTATACTAAGCAGGGTTCACAGTTTCCTCTTTATTTTTTTTAGATTGCTATTTTGATTTTTTCCCCTGAAAAACAAATACTGGAATATAATGTTATTTTAACTTTGAAATTTATGGTCTTCCTGACAACAGGTAGTCACAGTTGCATTCTTGCAAAAGAAAACAAAATTAAAAATATAGACACAGGAAATAAAATTAATTTTAAAATATATGAAAACATTTATTCTGTGCATCAGCCCAAGTGAACAGACAAGTCTCTGACTGATACCCACCACAGACTGCAGTTTCTTGAATTGATTGATTAATAGGACAGAAATGAGGAGGTGTGAATTTATTTTGGACTTCAACGGGGTTGAACAAGGTTTGGCACAGTTCAGCTGGACTTAATCTGCATTTTAAAGTCTATGAACAGTGACCACCTACTGGCACCCTTCAATGTGTTAGGTCCCATAGAAAGGAAACATTTTGCACCAGACTTCATTTCAACTAATGTTCCTGGATTTATAAAGGTACTAAAAAGGCAACAGCAATCTGATTTCAAACTAACAAAATACCATTTTTCCCTTAGTGGGATCGAAACTCAACAGAAGACTCAGGGAAGGAGGAGGAGGGTAGGTGGGATTGGAGAAACAATTTCTCATTGTTTGGAGGTAGATTGTTCTTTTGAGGGCAACATTACCCTGAAAATAAAATTAAATTCCTTTCGTGTGTTTTCACCATTAAGCATCAAGATTTTCATTTAACTGCGTGAAAGGTAGTAAAGAAGTAATAAATAACAGTTCAAATGGGAAAAAGCTGCAGCGGAGAAAAAAATGCTGAAATGCTGAGAATTTTATCTGAGCTAAAAAAAAATGGAAGCAGAAAGATCTCACTGTATTTTTCAGCAAGGATAATTAAAAACAAAGCCGTCTTTTAAGACAGAGCACACATTCCCCACCATCTCCTTTTTCTGGCAAAGCCAAGAAACACCCTCTGAAGTAAAATAACCATAACAAGAAAAGGCATCTTCTTGAAGAAATTTTGACTCATAGTTTACTGCTTTATAAGCAGTTCAATAGAAAGATGTTCCACGCCAAGGCAACAAGTCAAGAATTCACATTTTTAATGCTAGTTTAGTCTCCTATGTGATTATTTTTACAACATCTGCAATTAAAGACAGATTTTTCAGCTCCCTGATTGTGACTGGATAGAAAATGGTTTGCACACACACAAACACAGAGGGAAGGAAAACACCACCTCTCTCTGTAATGGTCTTCATTAAAAACAGCTTTGCCCAGCTTCTGTTTTATTTCATTTTGATGATTTAAATTTTTCCTGTCTGGTAAGTGGTGTTTTCTTTTTCTTCCTTACACTTCACTGGTCCAAAGGAAAAATCTGATAGTCCAAACTCTGGCATTTTCAGTCCTTTTTTCAGAAAAGGGTTGTCGTGCTTGCAGGAGAACGATGAGGCTGGGGTGAGAGGGAGAAAGGGAAAACTTAAAACCTGCAGAATCACTGCTCAAACTGCAGGTTATTGACACTCATACAGTTTTTGGGGGAAGGTCCCAGTAGCACCAGAGACTGGGAGTGGTAAAACTGGTCACCCCTTTGCACCCTATTGCACCTGTTGGAGAGTTAGTGGCTCAAGGCACGATTTCACCTTTCAGGCTCCTTTAGCTCCCCACAAGCCTTTTTCTACACTAATCTGCAAACTTTGTCCCTGTGTTTTTCTCAGTTCCCCAGCATGGCTTTAAAATAAAAGTATGTCACTGACCATGAAATTGCCTACTGTGCCTTTCAATGCTTCAGCACTTGAGTTGCCAGGACTTGCATCTGTCTTTGCAAACCAAAATTGCTTTGTAGAAGAGAAACAGCAGAAAAAAATTCCAGGAATCATTTTGTCGATTCATTATAGCATTTTTATAGACATTGACTTGATTCCAGGTAAAATATAACCTTACAAGAAATTATCATTACTATTAAACTACACTCCAGGTCAAAATTTCTGTGAATCCATTTCTTTCAACAGAGGCTCTGGAGATAAATTTGTTTCCCTATGATCTAAAAGAGAGGGACACATAAAAGTTATGTAGCCTTGAAGATTCCTTCTTTCATTACCCTTCCTAGACAAATCTGACTCCATTCAAAGGATGTGTTTATTCCAGTGCTGGATTGGTGTGGACAGGAGCCTGGCTTTGATTCTGTTGGAAACATCCATGGCACTTCAAGGTGGTTCAAGGAGGGCAAATATATAGGGGGCAGGGAGGGGGTAAATTTAGAGTTCCCATCCTGGTTGCTTGCTAGAATGGGAGTAACCCAGAGGTTTGGCAATGTGTCAGGTGGGAATGAGGATTTTGGGGCTGCGCTGGGTGGAGAGGAGTGGGCGTTGGCAGAAAGCCTTCACTTTCCGACCCCAACACCCCTGAATGCCACCAAAGATGAGATTATCAGGGCATTGTATTTTTATCATCAGGACCAGCCTTTAACTTGTTGGGGTGGCCCAGATCTCAGTGTTCAACAGTTTAATTTGTTTTGGTTTTTTTAATAAAACCAAAACACCAATTCCCCCTTGCTCCTTTAATGCCAAAGTGTCAGAGGCATAGGCAGCACAAAGCTGGACTGCCATGCTGCCCAGATGTCCTTTCCTGGGATGGGTTTGGATTTATAACTTGTTAACCCACGTCCCAGTGGGAAGGTGGGAGGCTCTGTGTCCACACAGAGTGTGTGTGTGTGTGTGCGCGCACGTACGCGGGAAACGCTGGAGCTCCTGGGGCTCTCCAGGACCCTTTGGAGGAGAAATCCAGACCTGGAGACAAAAAAGAAGGTAGCATTCATGCCCAAGAACATAGTGGGGTAAACATATTTTGTAAATGGAAGTTTGTGACTCACATTGTATGACGGGAGCTGCTGTTTACCCACTGCCGGTCAGATGCCGGCGTTGCCAGAGGCTGAACGATTCAGTGGTGATCACTTATAAATAGTGCTGACCAGAAACAGAAACAGTGCTGAGTTTTCATTAAAAAAAAAAAAAAAAAAAGAAGTCTTGACTATTTTTTTATTTTATTTTAGGGATAGAGTTAAAACTACTAGAGTTAAAATATGCTTTTATTGATATTTCCTCTTTTTCCTGCTCAACACTTTTGTATCCCTCTTATAATTTCGTTTTGTGGTTTAATTTATTTAGTTTAATTTTATGTTTAAATTGCCTTATTTTATTTTAATATTTTATTTTGCATTTTATGTTACCTTGTTTTGCCACTGCAAAAAAGCAACAAGGGTAGGAGAAAATAGAAGAAAAAAAGAAATAATGAAATGCGGGTAGATCCTAGCATCTGGTCATATGTTGAAAACTCAAATTCCCATTTTTTAAATTAAAACAGGCTTCAAATTAAAACTCCCATTTTGTCAGAGAAAAAATTTTGTTATTAAGAAAAAAAAAGTTTTTAGAATTTCTGATAGTAATAATTTCTGGGTGTTAGGGCCCACTGGTAGATACAAAACCTAATGCCCCATTTCCCTGGAGAGACAGAGTAGCTCAGGAAAGCTAAAATTTAATAGAAAAAGTAGGATAACCCCTCCATGCATGAACATTTTCTGAGAACCTCTCTGAAATTCCCCACTCTGCAGGTCAGCCCTGGATGCCACAAGAGAAAGAAAGAGGGTAAAGATGTGAGAATTCTGGATTTTGCTCTTCAGCCAGTGAGAGCGTCCGTGATGGAGCAGCTGCCTCTGTGATACTGGTTTGCATCCTCCTGCCAAACACAGCCAAATCTCTCCATCATGTTGTTCCACACTGAAATGAAATACTGCGAATTCCAGGTCAGGCACTCGCTCTTTTTGAAAGCTAAAGTGATCGTTTCCCTGTGCCCAGTTTTGATTTCCTGAGCATAAAAGTGATGTGTGTTCTCCAAAGCGCTGGCCCACACAAGCTGGGCATGTACCCACAGGTTTTGAAGGTTTCCTTTATGAATCTCATGGAGAAGTGTGGCTTCAGAAACCAGACAAAAGTCTGCCCTATGTCAGTGGGAGCTTTTCTTGTGCAAGGACTCATGACCACAGAGCATAAAAGCCTGGGGATCTTTATTTTTGCTTCTTACAAGTTGATAATCCATGGAACTTTATGAAAATTACAAGTTTTTCTTGCAAGACAGTGGGCAGATGACCAGTCCTTGAGAAAGAAAAAAAAATTGAGTGCAGGGGATGGGAAATAAAAAGAAGAAAATCAAAGACAATATACTTATTTCTGAGAATGAGCAGTGGAGGTGTGGGCACTTCAATTCCAGCTCCTTCCCAGCACATCCTCAGCCCATCAGCCTCTTTCCTCCTGAGGCACGGGACTGTTTTTTTTCTAATTTGGCAGAAAGTACAAGGAGGGAAAGCTGGTATTTTTTTTTTCCCCTAAAGGAACAGAGTTTTTCCTGTTCCACAAGGTGGCAACATCGCTTCAGAGCTTGCAGCATCCTGCAGGATGCAAAGAGAGCCATCCTAACTTTTCAGCTATCTCAAACATGTTGTTTTGGACAATTTTAAATTAAGGAGGAAAAAAACCTCATTGTTATAATTTTCACCATCTTTATGTTTTCTAAACGTGATATAAAATTATATCTACCATTTTTTGTACTTTTTACTGTGTGTACTACCTATAGGATCCCATTTGCTGCAGCTCCTTCTTTACTAAGTACTCCTGTACTTAGCACAGGGAAAGGCTGGTTTAACACTTTCACTGAGTGGAGGCTCAAATCTTAAATAAAAATGGACAAAATAAGAAATGGAATCAAGCCAAGCTTTGATCTTCAAGGCTGATAAGGAACCAAATTTTATTTAGCATATTTAGGCAGAGTTTAACTTTACATTTAAGTAACTTCTTAGAAGTCAAACTCTGTGTCTTACAGACTATCGTTTCATATCTCTCCTTCTTATGTTCCTAACCCCTATTTATTTTCCTAAGCAATTAGTTCTGCTGTCTTAACACCTCTGCATTTCACTAATGGCTGCATGGCTATTTCTTCTCTGGAAGTTGAAAGGGAATCAAAGAATCCTATCTTCCTAAAAAATTTAACTTGCCCCCTCTGCTTGGTCTGCACAGTAATAAGGACATAAAAGCATGACAAATATGAAAAATAAAACAAAAGACAATGGATATTGTGAAGTTCAAGGCCCCTTTTTCCCACTTTGGATCATGACGGCTCTGATATAAAGGGTGTGAATAATTTGCCATGTGTACCCAACATCCTGTTAGCCCCCTAGATCAGAAGAAAAATTATTTGTGGCCATTCAGTTGGTGAAGACCAGAAGAATCAATCCAAGGGTCCTACCTTAATGAAAACAGTGTGCCCAGGTGGCCAAGAAGGCCAGTGGCACCTGGCCTGTACCAGTATTAGTGTGGCCAAGAGGACCAGGGCAGTGACTGTCCCTCTGTGCTGGGCACTGGTGAGGCCACACCTCAAATGTTGTGTCCAGTTTTGGGCCCTCAGTTCAGGAAGGACATTGAGGGGCTGGAGTGTGTCCAGGGAAGGGAATGGAGCTGGGGAAGGGTCTGGAGCACAGGTCTGATGAGGAGCAGCTGAGGGAGCTGGGAGTTTTCCAACCTGAATGATTCTATGATTCTATGATCCTGTGACTTCACCACCTTGTATCTACTTTGGCTGTGAATCCAAGCAAGGTTCCTGTAACATTCCAACCACACTCCCTGCCTACTACATCAGCAGCATTTTCTTTTACGAGCTCTTCAATCTCTTCAAGTGTGTCTGCACTAGAGCAGCTCAAGAGATGTCCCAAGACCATGTTATCCAGCTCTGGGTACTCCACTATTTCAGGGCATCTTTATGGCCTCCTGTAGAGCCAAATGAACTTGTCTTGCCACGTCTGTGCACACTGCATCACTCCCAGCTGCCCTTGCAACCACAGTGTCAGGCATACTTAGGAACAGTGGTTCCCTAAAATAACACCATGTTCTTTGCTACCAAGACAAGTGGGAGCAATGGGCAAGCAAAACTCAAGTTGCTTTCATGCTTCTCATGAGTGTTTGGAACCAGATGGACTTTAGGGTCCCTTCCAGCACAAACCATTCTGAATTTCTATGGAGCATGGTACTGGCTCTACAGAGCAATGTGGCAAATGTATGCATAATGTATTCAGAGATCAGGTTTATTGTGGATACAGGCTCCAAGTGTGGGAACAACCCTTCCAAATACACTTCCAGGCTTATTCCACGGTGTTGTTGGCAGTATCAGGCCTGGTGCTGGTGAAATGTTTCTACCTCTCTGTAGATCATTGCTGCTGCTACCCCTGAGATGAGAGCTGAGCACAGACAGTGTCTTTCACTAACCCCTCTGCAATCACCAAGTCTCTTTGCTGCTCAGAAGTGGACTGGGAGTGGGGGCTTTCCTTTGGCTGTGCCTGTCTCTTCCCAAACCAAGTTTCTCCACTATTCCATGGAAAGCAACCATATGTTTGTTTTTAGTTGGGCTGCTGGGCCCAGAGATGCCTTATTAATGGACACTCATTTGATTTGTGTATAAATGAGTAACTAGAGAGGGCAACTCAGCTCTTATTTTTACAGCCCTGGCTTCTCCAAGGAAACCTTGGACACTGATCTTGATTAACAGCACAGACTGCAGCTCAGAGTGCCGATACAAAGCTGCTCCCCTGTTAGCAGCTGCACAGGCTTTAACTTTTCCTTTCTTCCTCCTATCCTCCCCCCTATTTTTTTTCCATTGTAACTCAGAGTGCATTTTTGCAAGATATCCCTGAAATTACTATTACTACATTGCAATATTAGATCAATGCAGTGGTAACACACTCCAGATTGTTATGGCATTCGCATCTTGATGCCTTCCATACTGTCTTGTGGAATCCAACCTAATACCACGATTAAAATGCCGTTTCCATTTCTCTAAGACACTCTGCCTGCTGCCATTACATAAACGTCTGCCTATCTCGGGTTTTATACTGGCACCCAACACCGGGGTCTTTGGGAGCCTAATGAAAAGAACCTCCACTCATTAAAGGGAGATGGAGGTTCTTGCCAAAGCCTGGGATTAAATTAGAGTCTGTTTGGTTTCTCTTCTCACTGACATCATTATGAATCAAGAAAAACACTCCATTCAAATTGTCTTAGAGCAGTGCAGAGTTCAGAATCAAGCCCATTCAGTTTAACACCAGCCTCCCTCCATCTCCTCTGGCAGCCTGTTTCCATTCTGCAACTCACTTGCTGAAAACAGCAACCCTTGGTGTAATACGGTTCCTTCTCATGGGAAAGCAACAAGCTTCAGAGACAGGAACTTTCCAAAAGTCACCCTCAGGTGGGACGGGAGAGAGGATAAAAATTACCAAAAGGACAAAAAATGAAAAGGACACATCTGAGCTGCAACAGACTTAGTGCCACAGTCTTTGAGGGTGAGGAAGTACCATGGCTGCTGCCAATGAGAATAGTGGGCTTCAGATATTGTGTGACCTTGGACTGACTGCAGAAGGAGAAGTAGCAGCCCATCTATGGTGAGGCACTGGGACATGCTTGCCAGAGAACTTGTGGACACTCCATCCCTGGAAGTGTCCAAGACCAGGTTGGATGGGGTTTGGAGCAACCTGGTTTAGTGTAAGGTGTCCCTGCCCACAGCAGGGGTTAGAACAGGATGATTGTGAAGGTCACTTCTTACCTAAACCATTCCATGATTCTATGTCCCCTGTTGAGAGCTGCAGCCCCAGTCTTGCACCCCTTTTCACATCCCTTTGAGGATTCAGAGAAACAAAGCAGATGCACAGGGGGAGGCACCACTCACACCACCAGATTTTCCAAGCCTTTTCTCCAAAGGACTGTACTCAGAATAGCTGAGAATTCTCACTCTTGTCCCACAATGAAAGCAGATGAGAACAGCTGGCAGAAGAGCCTTCATTTTTTGGTATCTCCAGGGACAGGAATAAACTTCCCATGAGATTTAATGTCCATCAGGAGCTGTGCTTCTGTAGGCATGGCATCCACAGGCTGGTAAGAGCACTTTGACACTATCTTGTTCAAGAAGCTCCCACCACACTGAGAGCCAAGGCAGGAAAAAGGAAGCCCTTGATGACAACCCAACAGGTCTTAAATCCATTTTCCACAAATGGGAAACTACTGGCTTCAGTGGGATCCCACAACACAGTTAGTATTCAACTGAGAAATCTTTGTTGGTGGTATAATGCCAAGATTTCCTGCATCACCAGTGAAGAAAAATAAATACTTTCAAGGGACTTTATGGGTCTTGGGTGGAAAAAAAAGGCTGTTCCAGAGGGATGGGATGAAGCTGGGCCAAGGAGAACAAGCCATTTGGGAAATCGAATGGAATTTAAAAGACCTGTCCATTAAAATATTTGTGTTTGTCCACAGATTTTCAAAAATCCCTTCCAGAAGGGTCATACTATCATTCCACACAACATCACAACAGCCATCCTGTGCCATTTTCACTTCAAAGCTGAAAAAACCACCTGATTTTCAGGACTGACTCTAGAATGTTTCCTGTCTGCCCTTCTGACATTATTAAATGAGGACAGGTTTCTTATTTTTTCTTAATGAGGGCAAATTTCTGGGAGAAATTATGATAGTAGTAATAATAATATTATTTCAATTGCACTTTAAGTTGAGAAAACTCATAACAAGCAATCAGCCAGCAAATCATTCTCACTGATAACCTGCATGGAAAGCTGCTGGCTAAGTTTAATGGAATTAAATCCTGGTCCTACCTTGAGTCACTATGGAATACCAACATCTTGTCCTCAGTAATTAAGCATGTAGAAGAGAGAAGCTATTTTTGGCATCACCTACAGGCTACATGGAAGCACTTGGACACACTAGAAAGTCAAGGGCAGCACAAGGCTGACGTGCTGTAAATTTATCAGGCAGGGGAGGAAACTGAGGCAGAACTGAGTTGTGCACTGCAATCACTGTAAATCCACAACACTCAGACCTGCATGTTCTCCAGCACCAGCCCTTACAGCACAAGCATCACTCCTCATGCACAGCAGCATTTCCAAGTAAAAGCAAGAGATCAAAAGCAAAAGACAGCCTTTCAGATATTCCATTTCATCTGTAAAGGCAAGCATAGGAAGATTGAAATTATTATTTTTTTTCTTCTTGCCCATTCGATTAACATGTGTTTGTCTGTGTTTCAGTATTTTACCACATATTTATATGAAATCCCTCTGCCTGTTTTTTTTTTTCCCCTTGGCCTCTCAAAGGCTTTCACTCATGTTAGACCACTCCAAGAAACTTGCCCACAGGACATCATCCTCATCTGCACAACCCCAAACCAGTTCCTATCCCTCAGTCAGGCAGCATCGAGTGCATCTTGGCTGTCTCCAAGAGGAGCAGATGCTTCTACTTTAACCAACCCACAGATAATCCCCAATCTCCTCAATGAGCTCAGGAGTGTCAGAAGCATGTGCCACCCAGTTGCAGCCATGCCCCTGCCTCTTTTCCCACTTGGGAAGGTGTGGTGAGTCACAGCAGATGACGCTCAGTTCTTCTGGCCAGCTCTCAGGATTGCGGTTTCCAGCGATAAATTCAGCCCGTGGGCAATTTACTGAGGAATTACATCGCGTCCTTCCACCAGCATTCAAGCCCCAGGAACTGATGAGGTTCAGTGCAGAGCATTCAGATTTGGTTTCTTTTTAATAACACTTACTGAACGTGAACAGCGCTAATAATCCCCAGCAGTCATTAAAAGCTTTTTATCTTCAAAGTGCACTACATATGCTAATTAATGCTCACAACCATCCTGTGATGGTATTATTAGACCCATGTGGCAGCAAGGGAAATGGAAGCAATGAGGTTAAGTAATTTGCCTGAGGTCAGAGGGAGCTGCTGATGAAGCCACAGGCAGAACGCCTCATCCTCTGCTCCACCATGCATCTTCCTCCCACAGCCCCGGCTCTGGTTTGTGCTGTGTGGGCATGAGAGAGGTACCAGGAAAAGGGTGAGAAATGACATTTTGTCTTGCATCCCTACAGTACCAGCCTACAAGTCACATCACTGTTGTGTGAAATGCCACCAGCATAGGTCAGTTTTCAGGATAAAGTTACTGGTGCAGCCTCCTAAGCCAACAGAGGCCTAAGCCTTCCCCTCATGTCCTCTAGACCTAGTGACCCTAAAATTGGGCATCCCACAGCTCCTTCCACCACCTAATGGCCCACGATGCCTCTTTTTAAGGAGTCTGTGGATATTTTGGCTACATTTTATTTCTAATAACTAAACTTACCATTGAAACCAGCTGGGACAGTGGGGATATACGTTTGCTTCAAGTCTCAACTTCTAAGTCATAGAATCAGAGAATCTCAGAATGGTTTTGGTTGGGAGGGACCTTAAGATCATCATGTTCCATGCCTTGACATGGGAAGAAACACCTTCCACTATCCCAGGTTGCTCCAAACCCCATCCAACCCTTGAACCCTTCCAGGGATGGGGCAGCCACAGCTTCTCTGGGCAGCCTGTGCCAGGGCCTCACCACCCTCACAGTCAAGAATTTCTTCCTAATATCTAATCTAAGTCTTGTATTTTTGTTTTAAACTGTTTCCTCTTTTCCTATCACTATCTGCCCACGTAAAAAATTCTCTTTCACTCTTTTTTATAAGCTCCCTTTGAGTACTGAAAGAACACAAAAAAAGGTTTCGCTTATTTTGGAGAAGGAGCCTTCTCCAGCCTGAATGAACATGGTGACCCTATCCAAAATGCCCACGGGGAGTAGTCCTCGGCCTGGGCTAACTCCCTAACCATTCTGAACATTGGTGATAGTACTTTTCTTCTAGGCCAAAAAGATTGCCAGAGGCAATTTCAACACTTTAATGGCACAGACAATCAAGTCTAGTGCTTAGGCCAAGGCTTGATACCATTCAATTTTCTAGTACATATGCAATCCATGCAGCCAAAGTACAGCTAGAGTCAGCAATGTGGATACCTTGTCCTCAAGGATTTTCCAAGATAAGCTTCACTATCTCTTAACTGTCATCATATAAAAGAAAACAAGATTGAGAGTCATGATTTAGTCAGGATCATGCACTATGTTGGCACCACAAACATAAGCCCCACTTTGACCCACTGGCCCAAAATTCAAGACCAGATTATTTGGCTTTGCCTTTCCAAAGCACAGGTACCTGACCATTAACCTGAGCACACCAGCTTGTTTTGCATCCAGCCCCTTTAGGATGGGTCCAGCTGCCAAGAATTTGCTTTTAGTCCACATGATTAGAAGCTGATGAACTTCTCCTTCTATTCTCTACCCATTGAAATAAACACAGAGCTGTGTTTTATTTTTAAAATAAACAAAGGCAGGCTGGACTGAAACCATGGTAGGAATGGCCCTAATTCTGTTCTTGGCTGAACTGCCACTCGTAGAAGGTTGTTTTACGCTTATAGGGAGAAATGACTTATTAGTATCAGAATAATAAACTCCTTCCTTTTATGCTTCAAATCAAACTGCAATCTGGCCTGTGCAGAACACATTTCCCACTCCTCCTCCTCCTCATTCTCTTCTTCCTCTACCACAGGCTTCAAACACAGAATCCAGATGCAAGCTATTTTTCCCCCAGCCAAAGGATCTGACTTTTTGGCAAGCTGTGCAAGCTGTTGTGTGGGTGGTTTAAAACTTCCCTCTGGGCCTGTCATGTGGTTAGGGCTGTCTGGGTTGCTCTGAACTTCTGGACACCATTTTCCTTTGACTCACCTTTTATTCCAGCAGAAGCTGGGACCAAGTGTGTCTAGCAAATGGGGCTGCACAGAACTGCTCTGTGGAGACAGGGCACTCACACTTATTTTTGCTCATGTCATTATTTTTGCTCCTTTGGCTGGGTTCACTAGGCAATGCTGTCAGGAGGAAATCCCTGCAAATAGCTGTCTCCCTGATTTCGCCTTGAGCCACTTCCTACTCAGTTTCTGAGTGTCTCTTCCATGAAAATTCATGCTCTGTCATGTGCTACTAGTTAAGTCAGCAGCAAAGTGTGTTCTGAGTCTATCAGGAAGGTCAAATTGCAGCTATCAGGGCTGCAGCTCTGCCTTTCCTCTGCACCAGCCAGCCTTTTGTTAGATGGTGTCCAAGCAGTAGTTTGCTTCTGCATCCTGAAACAGATGGAGAGATGGTCCCAGTGACTCCATAGTACCATGAGTCAAACAACCATGCCAGAATTTATCCCTTTTCCTTTTCTTTAATTTAAGTAATAATAGTGTTCTGCATCTTCCTAGTTAAAAGAAGATACAGCTCTGGTAAAGCAGCCCCAAATATCCAGATCTGCAAGCAGTGTGCTCCAAATTGAGTAAACCAGCCCCTTCCATGTCATCTGAACTCTGTTTGACATCAGCAAGCCAGAATTCTGGGTAGGTCCCCAAAACTGGGTGGGTCCCCAACGGTATCATTTCATCACAGACCTCTGAGTGTGTGGATCCCTCACACAACAGTCTCTGCAGTCAGGATCATCTCCACTTTAACTGCTTCTGAAAGCAGAAGGGATTATTCCTCTGTGAGCAACCTTTGCTATTTCCCTGAGAAAAGCCCCTGATAACCCAGAACTGCAGTGATAGGATGACTGGCACTGCTCAGAGAGGGCTCCCTGTGTCCTGTGACAGGGCTGGGAGTTGTGATCCAGGGCAGGGCTGTCAGTGCTGATACCTTTAGTGTATAATTGGTATATATTGGCAGTGCTGAATTAGCAGTTGGACTTGGTGATACTGGAGGTCTTTCCAGTCTTACAGATTCTAGAATTCTATGATTATATGTATATAATGCATCACTAACTCACCAGTGAGAGTATTACAGGCAAATGAAAGTAGGTGGGGGTTGTATGTCACAAAATACCTCTTCCTTATGATGAGCTGCCTCTAGAGCCTCACAAACCTCCCCAGGAGCAAGCACAGGCTCTTTCAAGGGCACTTCAAACCCTCAAATGTCCAAAATTATTAGAGCTGGTCCTTGTGATTCTTCCAATGCAGAAAAAAATCTATTTAATACCTTGAAACCAAACCCACAAGTGTTCTGTACCACCGAGGAAGGTACCTGAGTCTCTACCTGAGCTTGCAAGCAGCGTTTTTGGACTAGTTGCTCAGCCTACACATTAAATACAGTCTTGCCTGTAAGGATGACAAAAGAGCTTAGAGAGTCACCATAAATATTTTAAACAGTAAAATGTTTACAACCTTGAAATGAATTTGTCTCTTCACGTGGAGAAAGATCATTTTCTAAGAGAGGCTGACACTGTGTCCTGCAGAAATGAAAAAAAAATCAAATTCACCAGATCACACAATCATTATAACATAAAAAACGTAAACACTGGCAAACAGGCCATGACAAGTTATTACTGCAACATGCATGAGCAGGAAAATTCTTATGCTTTGGAGCAGCTCAGAAGCCATGGAAGTCAATTCAGGACATGAAATACAGAAATGAGCATCTTCGACTCAAGTTATGTTCAAGTGAAGTACATAACTAACCACAAATCTTTGCCCAAAGCTACTTAAATGATGCCAATCCTATTTTTTAAAGCTCTTAAAATGTTTTTATTAACTTCCCTCAGTCTTCAGAAAACACACTGATATCTACTGTGCCTATCCTTTAGCTCTGGGCTCCCAGAAAAATGGTTCTTCCCAGGTAATTCTACACAGTTCAGAAGCAAGGTGAGATTCCAAGGGGATTTTTATTTCACTACAGAGGTTCCCATTGTTTAGGGAACCTTCAAACACACTCCTGTATACTAGAATTTAAATGCTTGGTATCTAGTGCTTGTCTCCACTGATTTGTATAAGCATGGAATCACAGAATAATTTAGGTTGGAAAAGATCATTAAGTCCAGCCTTTTACTGAACACTGCTGTGTCACCTAGAGCAGAGCACAGAGTGCCACATCCAGTAATTTCTTGACCATTTCTAGGTATGGTGACTCCACCACTTCCCTGGGCAGCCCATTTGAATGGACTAATTGTTAACAACTCTTTGTGTGAATAAATTCTGTCTGATGTCCAGCCTGACCCTCCCTGGTGCAATTTGAGGTTACGTCTTCTTGTCCTGTCCCTTGTTCCCTGGGAGCAGAGACCACTTCCCCCTCAGCTGTCCCCTCCTGTCAGGGAGTTGTGCAGAGCCAGAAGGTCCACCCTGACCCTTCTTTTCTCCAGGCTGAGCCCCTTTCCCAGTTCACTCAGCTGCTCCTCATCAGACCTGTGCTCCAGACCCTTCCCCAGCTCCATTCCCTTCTCTGGACACGCTCCAGCCCTTCAATGTCTGTATTGTCATGAGAAGCCCAAAACCGAACCCTGGATTTGAGGTGTGGCCTCACCAGTGCCCAGCACTGCTGGCCCTGCTGGCTGCACTGTTCCTGGTACGGCTCAGGTGCCACTGGTCACCTTGGCCACCTGGGCACACCTGGCTCATGTTCAGCTGCTGTCACCAGCACCCCCAGGTGCTTTTCCACTGGGCACTTTCCAGCCACTCTTCCCCAGCCTGCAGCACTGCAGGACATGGCACTTGGCCTCACTGACCTTCATACTGCTGGTCTCAGTCCATCTCTTCAGCCTGTTCAGATCAATGTATCAATAATATAGGTTATACAATTACAGAATATAACAGAATACGTCAGGTTGGGAGGGACCACAGGAGATCACCAGTCCAACCTCCCTGCTCAAGCAGGTCATCCTAGAGCATATATTTGTAAATAATACTTTACATTTATATAATATTATATTAATCATATTATATTTATAAAAGATAGATTGCACAACAGCAAGTCTGGATTTGGCTAAGCACAGATCCATTCCCTTCACATCAGTTTGACTTGATAGATCGTGAAAGCTTATTTCCTTTCCAGCCTTTGGATTCAGAAGCTCAACTGGCAGCATTCAGATTTGAAATCTGGCCACAGTTCCCTCAGTACTTCCATTTCATCACCTATAAAATGGAGGATACCATTTCCCTACAGGTGTTTTATAAGGCTTAACTCATTCATGTGTGCAAAGTGTTGAGATACTTGAATGAGCGGCACCATACCAGAACAATGTCTTATTTTGTGAATACAACCTCCAAAACTTTTCACACCCTCTTAGGCCTTCCAGTACTTCCTGCTTCCCACCAGGCTGGGACAACTCCTTTCAGGACACTTATGTGCCCTATCCTGGCTGTGGAAACAGTAGGTGGTGAAAGGAACAAAAATGAATAGAGGTGGGAGGAAAAGTTATCCAAATATAGTGGAACCTCGGCAGAAGCTTCAGACAGGGGTGGAGTGAGATTTAAAAGGCACTTTCTTTATTTTTTTTTTCTTTTTCTCCCCTAGAAACCTGGTTATCAATTCCCAACCACAGCAGTGGCTTGGCCACATCGTTTTACACAGGAAGAACCAAAGGACTGTCACCACATCTCTGAGAGTGGTGCAGAAGGGCCTCTGCTCCCTCCTGGAGGTTCCAGGGGACAGAATGGGGAGGTAATGGCTGAGGCCCTCCTGCCAAAATTCTCTAGCTGTTTTTAAGCTCTTCTAGCTGGTGGAGGGTTAAACCAGCGAAAAGACAGATGGGGAATTTGAAAGGCACAAATGTGGTTTCAATCTGGTTCATCCTTTCTGCTCATCTTGCACCAAGTTCTTCTGGGGCACAACAGCAGCATCCCTCTAACTCCTCCCTGTGCCCAAAATCTTCTGATCCTTCTCCCTGCTCAGACAATGCAGGAGCAAGTCCTGAGCAGGAGACAGTCAGTGAATATAAGTACTTTCCCTCACCCCCCTTCCCAGCCCTGACATAATAACAAACAGCTCTCCAAAAAGCACTTAAATTTACGAACAGTTTATAAATTCACAGACGTTGATTTATAGACGTTGGCTTGACCCAATATTAGACACTTTGGTTTCTTTTCTGTTTTCAAAGTGCTGCTGTTATGGCTTGGGTTCTGAGCGCCGTCACACACCAGAAACAGCCTCCAGGTCCTCCCCGCGGGCTCCTCTTCCCTGCAAGGACAGGGTGGAGCTGGGGCTGGGCTCCCACCCTGCCAGGGGTGGCTCTTCCCCTGCTCAGCAGGACGGCTCCCAGCTGGTTAGCAGCAGTGATGACAGGCTTTCTAGGCAGCTTCATTTCAGCTTCCCTGTCTGCAGGAATGGTGGCTGCGACAGGGGGTGTGAGGAGGAGCCCGTGCCTCTGTGTGTGGTATTCCCTGCCTACCAGCCCCCAGTAGGAGCATGGAATTAACCAGGGGAAAAAAAACCCAAACACACATTTCCCCCCTCAAAAAAACCAAAAAAAACCTCTCCATACCCTGCCTGCAGCCACTGTTAATTGGCTAAAAGAAATAAAAGTGAGCAAATTTTTACTCCAGGAATGTTAAAATTCCGCCCTGAAAAAATCGCAGGGCTGGTGTGTCCAGATTTCTCCTCCTATGGCCACCCAGCATGAACAGAAAACCCCATGTGCAGACCATGCCACCAGGTGAGATGAGGGTGAAGGATAACCGCCTTCCACCCTGTGGAATTTCACAGTCATGTCTGGCTTGGAAATCCAAAATTTGTGGTAACATACGGAACTGTGGGCTTTGATGGGAGCCACGAGGGCCTGGCTGGGGGATTGAAACATGTTGAGAGGCAAGAGAGACCAATTCCTCCCCACCCCCTCTACACAGACACACATGAACACACAAATAAAAGATATTACATCTATCAATCCCTGCCCTTTCCTACTTTCTGCCTCTGGGCAGGTCACCCGAGTTCCTCCAGGTGTGACAAACAGAAGTGATGGTTCATCCTGCATCCTGATCTCAGAGCAACTGATAGTGCAGAGAGTTGCCTTTCTTTATTGGAGAGGGCAATTTTAATTACCTGAAAGAAAGCTGTAGCAATGTGGGGATTGGTCTCTTCTTCTGGATAGCAAGTGGACAAGAGGAAACAGCCTCAAGTTGTGCCAGGAGTGGTTTTAATTAGATACAGAAAAAATTTCTTTACTGAAGGGGTGGTCAGGCATTGGAACATTGCCCAGGGAAGTGATGGAACCACCATCCCTGGAAGTGTTCAATAATGAGTGGATGTGGTGCTTAGGGACATGCTTTAGTGGTGGCCTTGGCAGTGATGGGGTGTTTGCCATTTTGCCTCACTCCTTACAGTACCTCAAGTTGCTCACTTTGGTAAACATCCCCTCATTCACTCCCTGACAGACACTTTGCCACCAGGAAGAAAATCTGGTGGGGTCACCTGGAGTGCTGCATCATTTCAGATCTTTATCTTGGAGTATGGAGTCCATTTTACTTTATTTCTTTTTCCTCATACAGATAATTTTATAAAAGGCTTCACTAATAATAATTATTATCAGTGTTTAAAAGCCTAGGGATTGCCATAAAGATAGAATTTTAATGTAAAAATAAAAAAAATTAAAATTAAGGAATCAGTCTACATTTTTCTTTGAGAAATCCATGCATTTTTTAAAAGTTGAAAGAAAACCAGAACTCTTGTTTTGTTTTGCGTTTAATTAAATAAGACCAGCTGTCACCTGGACTTCTATATCTTAGGAACCTTCTTTTCCTTGCGAAAAAAAAAAAGTACTGGGGAAACTGAACATTTAAGAACATGTTGAATTGACCCTGTACAGGTGTGGATTGCTTGCAGCATTTTGCCTGTGAGCAGCCCTTCTCCATTGTTAATCCTGCCCCAGCCATGCTTTGAAGATGTCTGTCACCCTGCTGAGGTTTTGTAACCAGTAACCAACCAGAGATGCACCATGTGCCCATGTTAAAAGTGCATTTTAACTTGTGATTTAATACAAGGTCTGAATTCCAGCCCACAGTTTCCTCAAGAGTCAACAGGCTTGAAACCTTCACTTTCACAGCTTTCCAACCCATATTTATATCAAATACCATCCAACCCACCTCAGGAACAGGATCTGTGGCCAAGACAATGGACTGGCTTCCAAGAGACCTGAAGGTTAAACCTAAAGGCAGCAGCTTCTTCATGTTAAATTTCAGTCCTACTTGAGTCTTGGGGAAACCACCCCTTGGAAATCCCAGTCCCACCTTAACATTTTTTCAGTGTGGAGAAGGATTCAGTGGAGCAGTGTCCAGTTGTCTCTGGAGATCCATCAGACCCACAGTAAAGAGAGGCACACACCATCAGGCAGGGGCAGAGGGGCTCACCCCAAAGCTTGTTCAGGTGCTGTGCACCCATGTGCCTTCCAGAAGGGGGGGAAAAATCCTTGTGAAAAAGTGCACATAAATGAAATTGCAGCAGCCCCCATTCCTAATTGAAATAACTCAACTCTTCTTTTCATGTGTGCCTGTGTTTAAAGAGAAACCTGAAAGGCACAAATTCATATTATGGACTAATAGCCTGGAAAATTTCAGTTTAAAAAACAAAGCTGGCTTTGAGTTACACAGGAGAGGCCTGAAAAAAAGCATCTGAAACCACTAGCTTCTATTTTTTCCTGCACTTTTTACAACATAATATAGGTGAATGGATTTTTATTTTATTTTATTTTATTTTATTTTATTTTATTTTATTTTATTTTATTTTAAAAACTAGGTTTAAAAAAATAATCAACACAAAAATCCTCTCTCTGGCCTTCATGTGCCAAGTTTCAGCCCAGGGCAAATTTTTTACAGCTGAATTATACACCCTGAAAAATAAGGGGCTTATAATGACAACATTGAAGGTCCCCTAACTATAGTGGTATGAATGGGGAGGGAGGTATAATAAGAATGGTCCATAGTGTGTAGCAGCAGCAATAAGTGAAGGAGCCCTTACTCAGCATGAGGAATTCTATATATCTTGGAAGGCTTTCATGAACCTAAACATTATTGCTAAGAAAGGAATAAACAGTTTGAACTGCTGTTGCCATTCATCCAGTGCTCACACACTGAGGAATACACAGAGTTGTTCTCTCAAAGCTGGAGTGAAATATTCCAGACATAATTCTTTCTTACTCCGGGGCTGGAGAGGATTTTGAGCTGCTAGAAGGGAAGCTGGACAAATACTTTTGCTCTGGGAGAATTTTTAAAAAATTTTTATAGCAATGATGATAATAGACTGTGTACCTACAGGACACAAAGGATCATTACTGGCCAGGGCTGGTATCTGTAAGTGAAGTGAAACCAAAAGAAGGAGGTGAACAAAATCACTTTTGTTTGCTTTGGGTCATTCCATCTTGAACATGGACCAAAACTGATGACCCAGAAAACATACAGAAAATAGTTTCTAAAATTTTTTCTTTGCATTTTTAAGACTGCTACTTCCAAAATCAAATCATCCATCAAGTTGGAGGCAGAAGCGGGATTTAGGCAGACAAGGGAAATAAGGTGTCTATGCCAACACAGCCTGGGCATCTCCTAACAAAAGGAGATCAAATGTCAGGATGTCCACACAGGAAATCCTTTCTCTGCAATGTCATTTTTTCTTCTGCCCTGTAATTACATCAGATCAATCAAAGCATTGAGCTTCTGTCACTCATCTTTCATTTTAACTTCTGCTCATCTATGTATGAACAGACACACAGAGTCTGACTTATAAACAGCTGTACCTACACTTATCTCTATATTAAGCATCTCCCCACTGTATTTTTATTTTCTGTTCCTTCATATTTTCTATACCAAGGATCATGTCAATATTCATGGCAGAATTTTGCCATTTTTTGAAAGGAAAATTCATCTGGATTTTTTTCAACTAGCTCAGTGACTCCAGTCCTATTTAACAAAAGGACATGACTTTAACACATGATTCTCATCTCAAAGTGGGCATCCAGAACAGTTGTCCTAAAATATATTTCCAGCATTAGTGACTTCCTGAGAGACTATGCATTGCTAGCTCAACTCCACACATCTACTTTGTAACCACCTAACATTAAATAAGAAAATTTCTTCTTTAAAAATGATTTTTTATGGTCCTGTACCACAAAACTGCTGCTGCCTTTCCCCTCTCTCTCATTTAAAACCACAATTATCATCAACCACTGATAATCTGGATTTCACCACATTTTCATACCAATATGATACAATTTCAGAGTTGTTGTCAGGACCGTGATGGAGATTAAATTTGTGTCTCAGCACAGAAATTAAGATTATGCCATGGTTCTTTCTGTATTACTTAATGAACACTTTTTTTTTTTTTTTTCTTTTTTTTTTTTTAATTTACTCCTACTGGAAATCAAGTCCATGAGCATAAATTGAACTTGCAAATAAGTATTTAACAGAAAAAGTCGTTTATAGTCTTAAATTCACACTGCTCAAGTAAATCCAGTCTTTAATCTCTGGAACCCATCTTGGACAAACGTTTCTAGAGTAAGTGTCAAGTTTCTGGCAGTAAATTTGGAATAATAAACAAAAACCTCAGGTGAAGAAACTTTCTAAGTCCCAAAACTGCATGAGTTACAAAGTTAATGTTATTAAGAAGAATTCCTGAGCATGATATTTTTTCCATACCTGTGAAAGAACTAAAGTTTAATGAGTTTGCAAAAAGTTTGGACATGGAAATAAGTAAAAATTACATATAGGTATGATCCTGAAGGTTTGGACATGTAAATTAGCAAAAACTACATATGTGAATAATCCTAAAAGTAGTTTCCTTGAAAGAGCAGTGGATGAGTAGCCAAGCATTTAATTCTTAATTTTGAGACTTTCCTCCCAAAATTTTCCCTAAACTAGGACAGAGATTTAACAAGATGCTGGAAAGATAAAATCCAACACATCTCTCTTGAAAGTTTTGGGAGTTACTTTTTACCTTGTATCTCCCCACAAGATTGTTAAAAGAAGATAAGACATAAGGGGAAAAAAGGACTTTCAATGCACTATCAAAGTACTTTCCTCTTTATTTTATATAAGCTTGTAAAATTATGCTGCACTGCTGCTCTTCAAAATAGCAGCAAATTTTAGTAGCAGATATTTTGGTTTGAAATTTGTATGTTTAATAAAAAATATGGGGATTTCCCTTCTAAATGAAGTGGAGCAGGATATATGTGCATTGACAATATGTTCCAGGTTATATTTAACCAAAAAGAATTTTCAAAGCTTTTCAGTGAGGCAAAAATATTTTTCCTGAATGTCTGAAAAATCTTGGAAAGACATTTTGGAGGGGAAGGAAATGTTGTGAATTGAAATGCTGAAAAATGTTTGGAAAGATCTTATGAACAGTATCCTGCCCATGTAAAGTCAAATGTCTTTGTGGAGGCTCAAGTGAAGCCTGACACCAGCCACAGGGACAACTTGGGGGCAAGGGCTGCCCAAAACCTCTCACAGCTTTCTCTGTATGACTACAGAAAGTGGCTACTGCAATAATTTTTTAAAGCCCAGATCAAGCTGCCCATCTTCCCCAGGCCTCCATGAGTGGTGGTACCCTCTAACCAGACTCCAAAATGACATCCAGCAGGCTAAAGTCAACTTTCATATAACCACAGAAATAGGATGGAAGAGGGAGGTTAAATATACATAATTCTGTTCACAATGAAAAGTCTATTTACTAAAGTAATTTGTCCATCAGGCCTTTGTGTCACAAACCCTCTTGTTTGGGTTGTCCACCTTGCCTTGCTCTGCACATGGTGCTAAATGTCCAATCCCAAAAAAGCAGGTCTTCTTCACAAGTTGAAACTTTTCACAGTCTTGGCCTCATTTTGTAGCAGTGTGTGCCCACAGTAGCTCACAGGAGCTACTCAATTTCGTTCAGCTCCTTTTCTTTACACAGGGACTTTGGCCTCCTTCCTCTCCTTCACAAGAAAAGTGATTTTCCTAACGACACGGGCTAGACAGATGACAGATTGTCAGGACACAGCACATGTTTTCTTTAAGTGAGATTTTTATTTGTTATTTTAAGGTTATTTCCAGATCTCTGACACTTATTCCAAAAACTCAGGTAACCAAGACGGACTTCAGAAACTGAAGTTATTCTTAGACTAATCAGCCACTGATCTAAATCCACAACACTAATCTCATAATTTGGCACCACAGAGCTTAACCAGTCACATCTGGATAAGGTATTCTGAGCTAACAGCCATATTAGGCCCCAATGTTTTTAACTTGTTTACCCTGGGAAGTAAAACACTCAGGCTGTTTTATTCTGGATGCAGTGAGACTTGCTTGGGTGGAGAGAAGACAATAGTGACCCTCAACGAGACAGGGCTGAAATCACAGCTGCCCTTGGAACACAGAGCTCTGTATTATTTTGTAGCACCATAGTATTTTGTAGGATTTTGTAGACTACATTTGTCTCTTAAAACCTATTGCACCCTTCAACGAGGTGTTAAAATAGACTGGTGTCCAACAGCCTCTGTTGGGTTCTCATGTTCAGCAGATCTGTGCATGACATTGTCACCGACAGGGTCCCACAGCAGAAGAAATGAAACTCCTTCCTTTTGATTGCACCCACTGAAGACCCTAAAAGAAACCCCCTAATACCACCCGCTCCATCCTTTCAACACACAATCCTGAGAGAAAACACAGTTACTATGATTGTGATTGTTGCCATTACAGTGGAGCATGAGGGCTGTGCCAAGCCCAGGTCCCAGCCGTGTCAGTGCTGTGCAAACAAACACGGGGGGCATTCATGCTCCAGGCAGAAAGAGACAAAGGCAATATTATTACCATGCCCATGAACTGAGGCACACGGATTATCCAACTTGCCCAAGGTCACACAGGAAGTAAGTGGCAGAGCTGGAAATTGAACCCAGATTTCTTGAATTGCAGGCCAGGATTTTAACCACAAGGCCATCTTTCGTCTCTCTCTCTTTCTCTCTTTCCCTGCCCCTCCCCAATCTTTCCATTTTAGCACACTTTTGAAAAAAATTGCTTTTAAAAATCCATTCGGCAATACTTTAGGTATGCTGTGGCCTCCACAACTGTATTTAGCACAATTATAGGCTAAAAGGAACTCTTGCAAATTATGTGCAAATAGATACGTCTTTATGTAAATCCAAGTTCTTGGAACAGAAATCTACAGCCAAAAAAATACAAAGGTTTAAGACAGGGAGGAATTAAGCTCCAAATTTTTTTCCTCTTCGAAGGTTGGTAACTGAGGTACAACACTCTCCAGCTAAAGAATGGAGGGCACAGACTGGATGCCTGGGGAGCAGTTACACCAGCTCTAACAAAACTGTGTTTTTCATAGAAATGTGAAAGCAACAGAGAGTAGGTCATTGTTTTAGAGGATTCTGCCATGTGTATGATTTCTATATACACATGCATCTTCTAAACTGCACAACTTGTGCAAGAACACTGACAGCCAGGCAACTTCCTGACAGTGCACAGCCCTATAGCAGACAGGGGAGCTGAGCTTTGGAGGGTCCTTTGGTCCAAACTATGCATCAGGAGCAGTCTGTGGCTTGTGAAAACTTTAGGGAGTATTAGGTATCCACTGCACATGCCAGGGACTGCACCTGGGTCTCAGTGCCCAAACCTCTTTTCGGGCAGTGTTAGATTTACCAGCTAGAAAGGAAAATTCTCTGAGACTACATTTAAGTTTAATGTCTTCTGCTTAAAATCCTTAAGCTTGGTCCACATGCTGGCCAATGTCAGTATATGAGAATTAATTTAAATATTTGTCCAAACAGAGCTGGATTTTGTTGGGGTAGCACCAGGAGCAGTGGGGGAAGAGGGAAACCATGAGGTTAAACAGGGAATTTTGTAGAAAGAAGACAAAGAAGGGCCAATAGTTCATTCCCTGCCCAGGAAATTTTTCCTGACAGGCTTTTACTTGAATATATATATGGTTTTCTGGAAAATGTCAAAAACTAAAGGGACAGAGCATCAGTCTGGTTGGAAGCTGGGCGCAATTGCATTCCAGGGCCCCTTGCTGGGGGCAGCATGGGGGGGATCCAGTGCAGGATCAGTGGATCTACTCAGCTAGCAGCTTTCCTGCTTACACCAGCTCAAATGAGCATCATGGCCTGTGTTTCTAAGGGAGAATCACCTGGCCCTCTGCTCATGGTGCACATGGCATTGGCAAACAGGACCAAATAGGAGTCAGCAGTGCCCTGGCAGCCAGGAGGGACATCCATGTCCTGGGGTGCATCAGGCACAGCATCACCAACCAGACAAGAGAGGGGATTGTCCTGGTCTGCTCTGGGCTGGGGCAGCCTCACCTTGAGTCCTGGGGGGCAGTTTTGGGCACTGCAATTTAAAACAGATATTAAACTGTTGGAGAGCAACAAAGATAGTGAAGGGTCTTGAGGGGAAGCTGTGTGAGAGCAGCTGAGGGCCTTTGGTCTGTTCAGCCTGGAGAAGAGGAGACAGAGGGGATACCTCATGGCAATTACAACTTCTTCATGAGGGGAGAAGGAGGGGCAGGCACTGATCTCTTCTCTGTGGTGACAGGACCTGAGGCAATATTTTGAAGTTGTGTCAGGGGAGTTTTAGGTTGGTTATTAGAAAAAAGTTCTTCATTCAGAAGGTGGGTGGGCACTGAACAGGCTCCCTAGGGAATGGTCACCAAGCCTGACAGACCTCAGTGAGCTCTCAGGCACAGTTCTTGGGGATGGTGCTGAGCAGGGTCAGGAGCTGGACTTGATGATCCTTGTGGGTCCTTTCCAGCTCAGCATATTCCATGATTCTGTGATTCTCTTCACAATGAGGATCACTCAGGAATGGCACCGGTGGCTTTAGCAGAGCAAGCCAGCCCTGTAATATGGTAACCTTTGGCAGTACTTGGACACGGGCAAAGGCTGTGGAGTTTAATTTCAGACTGATCCAGCAGCAGGCAGGAGTACCAGCAATGCTGGCTCAGCACTTCCATCAGGACTGGCTCAACTCGCTCTAACTCATTCCTTCTGGGCTCTTTTTTAAAGTGCCAGCTGGGACCGTGCTGCTAAGCTGTCCTCTGAACAACAACACTGCTAATAATAATAACAATATTCAGGTCTTACATAGCATTTTTCACCTTTAGATCTTGAAGTGATTTACTATGGAAGGCTTTGGAGGGCTTTAAGAACAGATTATACAGACATCTGTCAGGAATAAACCATATTTCCTGACCCTGCCACAAAGCAGTGGAATATTTTGATGCTCTTTCCAGCCCAGAATTTCTATGATTTCCCCCATTTTGTATAGAGAGGATGTTAACTCATGTAGCAACAAAAGGTGACCTCTGTGGATAACACAGATGCTGCTTTCAAGCCCCCATGTCAGCCCAAGATATCATATATGGTAAAATAAAAGAATTGAAGCTCTCCCCACCCTAACACTGTACCCAGCAATTGTGGGTGGTCTCTGTGGGAATGCACCAGGAGACCTCAGACTGGGCAATTATAAAAAGACAACATTTCCAATGGTAGGAAACCAGATGTTGTGAGGGAGCCTTGAAGAAGGCTTTTGCCAATGGCAAAAGTAGGATTCATCCTTTGGGATGGAGATAGCCCACCATCTCTCTCTTCTGACAAAGGGGAGTTGGACCCAGTAATTAGACTGGACACTTGACTTTTTGGTTGCTGAATATAGATAAGAGACATCAAAACCAGCCTGGGAAGGGGGAGCAGGATAATCTCATGGTTTCTTTGCAGAAAGAGAGCTCCCACGAGCACCCAAACATCTCAAGGAGCTCATTTCAAAGTCAGGCTACAATGACTCTGAAACAACACTTTACCTGCATTCTCATAAACATCAGGAGAAGCCAAAACTGCTGTCACAGAAATTAGTTAGCAGAGGAGTTTAAAAAATGGACCTTGGAAATGGCAGAATGGAGATAATGACAACAGCCTATGCATTGCTGGTGATGGTTTTGTTACAGTGATACCCTGATGATGTCTGGGTGCAACTGGAATAAAAGAAGCAGATCTCAGTGTGCTCCAGAAAACTGCACCTTCCAGGTGAGGAGAAGCTGGACTGACCCCAGAGCTGCTGTGAAAGGGTCCCAGAGATTCCCCAAATGTCTAACAGGGAAAAGGTCAATTTTTTTTAAGTGTTGGATCTCAGGGATTATACTATTCTGTTGCAGGCTTTTGTGGTGTTTTAAAAAAAAAATTTGTTTTTTTTTTGCTTTAGCTTGTTTTTGTTTGTTTGTTTGTTTGTTTTTGTTTTTTTTTGTTTGTTTGTTTGTTTGTTTGCTTTTGTCTTGTTTTGGTTTGGTTTGGTTTTATTTGTTTTTTTATTTTTTCCCCAACAAAAAAATTAACTCTTTTGCTTAACTACAAAAAAATTTTACTCTGGTTTATCTAGTGTGTAGAGTGGTGACATGGCCACTGAGCATTTTTAGAAGCACACACATTTTTAGGATTTAAGAGATCCAAGAACACTGAAGGTGCAAACCTGCCCTGTGGACACTCTGCAGAGCAATACATATTTAGTGGCCCTCAGGGGACTGGAATTTTTTTGTAAACATCAGTCTAAGAAGCAAAACCAGCAAGTGCCAACAAAAAGAGGAGCATTCTCAAGCCAAGCACAACCTCATGTTCTTTTGCAAGGGACACAGAAAAGTGATGAGAAATGAGAACGTTCTGAACTGCAGGAATAAACTCCTCATTGTCACCATTCAGGGGTGGAGTTTAATCATCATGTACTTCCATGCCTGTATGCACAGACCAGAACCTAAAAGGTCCCTGGGAAAGTCAAACACCAGAGCAGATCTTAGCTGAACAGCTGTTCCATTCAAATTTCATGATTTTGAGAACAATTTTATGAGATGGAAATTATTTTAAACTCTTTTTTCAATATTGAAAGTATTTTTAATGATCTTTTAATTTTCATCAAATTTTTCTTGTTTTCCAAAAAAAAGGGAATATAAAAAAAATAAGCATTAACCTATTCCGTTCTGCAGACCATTTTTCTACTTTTGGAAAAGTTTTTTGATTAAAAGCTTTCAGTAAGTAAATTTCAATGAATAAAGTCAGTGCATTCTTAAAAATCTCTTTTTTCAAGGGAAAATCTTCATTTGTGACAGAAGCCCGCTTTTTGTCAAAATCAGGTTTTGGTGGAAAATTTTTGACCACCTGTGGAAATGAAATTTGCGAACAGCGTGTAATTTAGGAGTCAGATGAAGATAAATCCAATGGACTGATTTTTAGTTTCTCATGTTTCGGAGCGAGGCAGGGATCCAGCCCCTCCATGCCAGCACGGCCGCAGAATTGGACTCTTATCAAAGCATTGCCTTTGGGGCTCTCACGAGATCAGGTTTTTACTCAGCGAGAGCTCCACGTCTTCGAAGGGAGCAGGAAGGCCACAGGAACAGCCTCATTTCAGCATTGACCCCAAGGAAAATCAGGGGAATGGTGGGACTTCAGAGTTTTAAGAAATGACAAACAGAAAACCAGTCCTTGTTTTCCCCATGGATACAGGGAAAAGACGTTCAGGCATAGTTTAAAGTTTTTTACCAGTTTAAAAAAAAATCAACAAGAACAAAAAAAACCTCCAACAAAACCCATGTGAACTTGTTCACTCATCACCTTGAATAAAAAAGGGCAAACCCTCCTCATTCCATGAAGCTATTCTTGGCCAATGCGAGCTGAAAAGCAGGGAGGGCAGTTTGAAGGGGGCAAATACAATTAATGCTCCCACTTTTGCCATATTTCTAGGCCCAGGGGACAAATCAGGAAACTTTATGTCAGCAGGAATGTGAACAATAAAGGCAAAGTGGGTTGCATGTTAGAAAACCGTTTCACTCCCTTTTTATACTTTTTTTTATTTTATTTTTTTGCCCAGCAGTATGATGTGTTAACAATTTTGTTGGTTTAACAGTTCACACTTCCAGCACATTTATCCATTGGCACATGGGGGTTTTATGCATTTAACAGTTTTCTTCATTAAAGTGGGTTCCACTGTGTCTTAAAAATTGTTTTCCTTAGACTGCGTGTTTGTTATTTTATATGGTGTGACTGAAAAGCAGGCCAAAATTTTGGCCTTGGAAAATGCACACTGCAGAGAGGAGCCCAGCGCGGGCAGCAGGATTAGCCTCCCTCAAAGCCCAGCACAAATTCTTTTAAGAACTGCTGATTGCACTTTGAAGCTTTTCTCCCCTAATTGCTGGAAGATTCTTAATTTGTCCTGAGCTTGGGAAAACGAATTGCAGATGTATGTGCTGCAATCAAACCCCTCTCTGCACAGGATCTTTGTGCCTTGGTGTGGAGACGTCCTTCACCCCCTTCCGCAGCGCCTTCCAACCACCTGTTTTTTTACAAAAACGGTGCCAGCATTTCAATTCCTTTTTTTTAATTTTTGAAGGGAGGGCAGGGGCTGGGGGAAGGGAGAGGGCGGCTGTTATTTCTACAGAAGCAGGACTGGTTCTTGGAGGCATAAGAGACACCCAGGTGTTTTCACAGCGAGCCCTGTGCAGGGCCCTTTTGGAGCCCAGCTCGATTCCTGTTTGCCAAACTACACTTTCAAGAGGTGTCAGATATCCAGAACCTGTTTCAAATGCCAAGTCAAGCAATGGAGGGGAAAAAAAAAACAGGGGGAGGGAGGAGGGAAGTAGGGGGATGTGAGGAAAAAGGAAAGGGGGAAAATGTTCCTCCTCGAAGAAAAAGGTAGTTGTTCCAACTTGGCTGTTTCTTTTTAAAATAATTAGTTAAGCAGTGCATAAAAACAGGTAAGTCTGTTCTGCATTGCTCATAGCCTTGGCAGGCCCTGTCCTTCCCCACGTTGGAGGAATGCCTGTGAACCACCGCTGCACAGGAGAAGGGAGGGGAATTGTATCGCCGTGACCTAAGGCAACCCAGCTTGTATGGTTAACCATAATTTTTTAAACTAACATGACCTCTGTTAACCCCTCCACTCCAATCTTGAAAAAATAAAAATTAAAAAAAATCTGTAAGAGAGAGAAACATGTTTACAAACCACTAGAAGAGTAAAGGGGGAGGAAGAAGCTGAAGATCTTGATCCTTTGGTCTCCCCTCCATCCATCCCTCACTTGCTCCTTTGTCCCTGAGTGTCCCCAGCAGTAACTGGTGTTTACTGGGCCATGATGCAGCATGTCTAGGGACTTTGCTTTTTCTAATGAGTCACAGAATTATAAAATTAAACCATTCTGGGAAGCCAAAAAATTCAGCTCCATGTGTGCATTCAGGGCTTTGCAGGAATGTTCATGTCTGGATGTCTGAGTCACATGCTCTCACGGTAAACGTGATACATCCTCTATTTAATGACACCATTGGCCTGATTTATTTATTTTATTTCCCTCTACTCATCCCTCTCCCCTCAATCTGCAGAAGAATGCAGTCTATTTCCTCCAGCTGGGATGCCAGGTAAACCCACCTCAGGCACTCTTTGCCCTTCCCTCTCCTATAGCTGCCTTAATTCGAGCAACCAAAACCAATGCCAGCCCGGCTCCGGGCCAGCCGGAGGTGGCACGGGGCCATGGTCTATGGTGTAGTCAGCTTTTGTGTCAACATTTGGATGCTGAGCTCATCTTAACCAGAATGTGCCAAGCTCAAAGGAATCCAAGTCTGCCACAGAAAATACATATGCAACACACAGCCCACACATAGACATTGGCTCAGGGATGAGACCGACTTATTTCTGTGCCTCAACATTTTCTCTATGGCTTATTCCTACCTCAATTCACTTCTGCTCGGTCAGAGTCAGATGTGGCATGAGGACAAGGGTGTAGGTACAATATGGAGAGACCTGGCTTCATCTCCCACCAATGCACAAACTGCAGATGCTGCCTGACTGCTCTTGAATACTCAGCTCCTGTGTGCTCCACCAGTTCACACCAAACTCTGACTTCACATGGGAAGTGAAGTTAGGCCCCTTTTAAAATATTTTTTCTTTGAAATGCTTCCTTCCCTGCTTAAACAAGCATAAACAAACACTCCTGCTTATGTATTTATAATTATTAAGCATGGAAAATCTACCAGTTAAGTAAAGCTAATGTGCAAAGTAAGGGGGAACAGGCCAAATTCTCGAATGGTACGAACTGGCAGACGTTCAAGCCTTCATTGGAAAAATAGGCTTGAACTACCATTCATCTCATATGTAGTCCAGCCCTCCATCCTAGAACAAGTTCATTTACAATTAATTGTTTTTATAGAAACATAGAAAGGCTCAGGTTGGAAGGAACTTTAAAGACCATCTGGTTCCACCCTCCCAGGGTCAAGAAAAGATAAGGTTGTTCATGGCTCCATCCAACCTGGCCATGAACACTTCCAGGGATTTCTAATCCTGTTGGGATGCACCAAACATAGGAAGTACCATATCTACTATGGACCACTCACCAGGAGATGCACTGAGTTCCACTCTCCCCAAACCCACTTTTTGGAAACGGTAAAAAACGGCTGCTGCCACTGTCTGTTCTGGATGGTTTTCCTTCATAAAAGGTCCCTGTCATCCAAGAGAAGACAAACACCTGTTTCCAAGGATGAAGCTGAGCACCAAGTTTCAGCATCTGCTTTCTGGAAGTACCTCCATCTACACTAAGTGACAGGGAGATCTGCATTATTACGAATTTAAACAAATTTCTCTCATCTCATAACTACAGTCAGTGACATGAGTGAAGTGCGGGTCTAAGAGCAAACTTCCAGCCAAGGAAGTAGCTTGGGAGTTGTGTGAGGGGCAGCAATTATCCTAGAGAAAGTCTGGGGTCTAGGTGTGATCTCACCTTTTTGATCTGAGGACCCAAGGAAGGTGGGTTCAAAAAGCCCTGTAGATGTGATCACTGTGCTGCTCCTGTGTGTGCCAAGAGGGTCCCATCCCAGATGTTGAACAGTCTGAAAGCAGCTGTGGCTGACTGGGAGAGCATCTTGGCCTTTGTCAAGCCTTGAACTGTGTCCTTGGAACTGTCTGGGTGAGTAATAGTTGGCCTAAGCCCTGCTGGGACTCTTCTAATTATTTAGCAGTATAACCAGTCAAGCCTTAGGACCAGGCCTTAATACAGAAGTAGCACATCAGGCCACAGTCAAAATATCTCAGTAGGTCCCACTGGAGCACTTTGTAAGGCAGGTCCAAGGATGGAGCTGCAGCCAATTCATCTGTACTTTCATGTCAGCAACTCTTTTCATGGACCATGTGCTTATGATTTCATTGTCTGATTTCTGGACATCAAGAAAACAAAACATTGGAGACTCATTTTCTAAACTAAGCAAAGGGGAAGAGAAACTGCTGATGGAGAAGTACAAACTTGTCTCATGCTGAGGACTATAATTCCTTCAGAAAGGCATCACTGGCACATGTGTATTTGTCCAATTCCCACCCTTCCTCCACTTGTTTTTTCTATTCTAAAGCTGTCTGGAACATAGTGCAATTCTTATTCTTCACAAATATTTAGTGTCTCAGAGTTTGAATGAACCTTTTCTGCTTTTACAAATTCACTTTGAATTGAAGAAAAAGAAATCAGTAACTTTTTTCTACTTCATTCACTTACAATGTTGATTTGTGGTGGTCTTCTGCAGTGGGGAGTTGACTTCAGCATCTTAATTGATGATGAGCAACAAGACATCTCTGAGATATCAGTGTTAACAGAGAAAAGAGTTCCCAAGGCTATCTGTCACAGTAAAATAAAAAGCCTTGTTTCTGATATAGTTAATGCAATGAATACATGATCATCTATCTGAATATGACTTTCCAGTCTCAAAAAAAAAGTTCTGATAATGAAGTTTCACCCAGGTTTGAAACTGCTTTTCAAGGTTTGGGTTTTTTTTTTTCATTATTCCCAAACAATATTTACATTCTGATTCTATAGTTTGTGGTCTCCATGAGACCTGGTGACTGAAGGAAGGAAAGTGATAGGCAAGGGGCTGGGAGACCTGATAACAGAACTCAGTGTCAGATTCTCATTTCTGGGCCACATTCTCTACCTCACTGTCTCTGCCTTCTAATTTCCTTCCAGATTTCTTCCTAATTCACAGCCTTATTCCTTGACATTGTCTCTTGAGATTTTCTCAGCCAGAACAGACAATGGTGCATGAAAGATTCATTTGGTCTTAAAACTATTGTTGTAATGAAAAAATACTCTTTTTTCCTCCCATTCCTGGAACACCTTGAGATTACATCAGTCATGAGGGAAATGAGAAAGAATCTGGGTCATCTTTCCTCACTCTCCCTTTCTGTACATTTTTGTCTGATGATTTAGGTGAAACATCCAGTATGAACAAGAATATGCTGGGATTCTCATTCCTACTCCTCACACTCCAAACTGATGAACAAAAAGCACTGTAATTCGTTCCAGTCCTTGATTTGGACTGGTATTGCATATACATAATTCGTAATTTTTTCTGCACTAAAAGGACATAAAATTTGAGTAGATTTAAAAAATACCTAAAACTATTGTTAACTCCTCAAAACTTTAAGAGATTTTCTGAAGCTGCTGAATTTATTTTATTGTTTCAATTTAATTAATTTAAACTTAAATTGACATCCTGTAGTCCCTGCTAAAACAGGCCACAGGTATCAGTAACTGGGCCCCTGAAATTATGGTCTAATTTGAGACAGGTTTTACCTTCACTCTCTTCACAGGAATATTGTAAAGTATCATAAAATACTTTAAAGTTAAATAAATATGTGGGTATCAGTGTGATGGATACCATGGAAGGTTCTACAAGAGTGAGAAGTATTCACTCTTTGACCCTGAGATAAATAGAGCCGGATATTGAACATCAGAGGAAACCAATCAGTAGGAGCCAAAGCACCCTGAATAATTCAGGGACAGTTATAAACACTACAGACCTTTTTCTCTTCCTTCATTATGTTGGCAGGATCCTCACCATCAGATTAAGGAGAATTACTGTGAGGCTGCTTCCTTCTGTGCTCTGTATGATACTGGAATGGTGAGTAATTAAAGCATCATAATTACAATCTTTCAGCTACACCACACGTCACTGAAATGGATCCACATGGGAGGTGAGAAAACCAGGGTCTTCCACTCGAATTCTGAGCTGGATGATGATAAATGCAGAGGCACTCTGGGAAAATCAACTGCCTCAATCCTAATAAGCAGCCTTTAGATGAGATTTTCGGAGGCATTTGCCAGATCTGGATGGATTTTCACTAGAACTGCCAAATCCAAACTCTAACTTCAGAGAATTCCATGCCTCCCATTTCAAATCTTTACTCCATAGACCAAGTCTACTGGACATTTAACAAAAATTTTGCCTTTTTTTTTTTTTCAAGACAGCCTAAAAATAATTTTTTCCTCTGACATTAAGAATAAATTTAGCTAAAGTGTTGCAAAAGAACTCTGCTTATGAAAAGAAAACAGTGGTGCCATATACAGCTGGGGACAGGTATCTTGTTAGAGCATGTTGATCAAATTAACTTCAGTGTCTGATATTTCCATTTAAGTTTGATTCAGTTTGCATTTAATGATCCAGAAGTGGATCATGATTGATCATGAACCCAGTGTGTTTCCCTGTGAACACACAGAATTTTCAATCCTTTCTGGGGTCCCAATAAGGTGCTGTTAAAGAACTGGGGATAAAAAAAAAATCCCACTGAATTAAGTTGGTAGGAGGAGGAAGCAACTCCTATGGAAAAGTAATGAAAATCAAACCCTGATTCATCTGAATGGAACTCCAATTTGTGAAAAATGGAGAGGAAGGACATTGATTCCCCCCATCTGCCCCCCTCAGGAAACATAATCAGCAAAACCAAATAATTTCAGCTCACACTCTGCAGAAGCAAAGAAATAAATCTGCATAGCCACTAATAGGATTCCTCTGAATGAACTTGAGCCCAACAGTAGCATATAGGCAGAAGCCTGCATCCCAAAATAGAAACCTCTTGGAATCCACAGCTCATCTGGACAGGATTAGAGAAATGCTCCCTGAACATCTAGTGAGTTGAATTGAACCAATTTACAGCAGTCCTGGAACGTCCCAAACACAGAAGCTCTGAAAACAATGGGATAAGAAGGAATTCTTTGTCCACTGCAGCATAAAGCAACTATTTCAGGCAACAATATCAGTGATGTTAATGACTGCAGCACAATCTTTGGGTAGCTCTGAAGGCACTTTTGAAATCTGTGGCTGGCCCTTGGGTACAATGCTGGAATTGTACCCAAGTGAAATTTTTTTTCACTGGTTTCACAGTTTCAGGGGAGATTAGTCAGATTTGCCTCTGACTTGTTTTTTGGTCACCCTGAAGCAGAACAATGCACAAGATGATGACAGTGAGGTTTGCTGTGGGGAAATTAGAATTTTTTTTCAGTGGGGTATCTGGAGGGGAAGGGAGAGAGAATTGTCAATACAGCTGAGTTGCTTGAGCCAAAAAGCTCCTGAAAGAGTCACTCAAATATGATAGGACCAAGATTTAAATACTCAGAAAAACCAAAGTAACCAATGCCTGTAAAGTAACATAGAATGTTCCCTTTTTCCAAGGCATAATTCAAGCTCACTACCCAGATCCCAGCTGACATTCAGGGAAAGTGCTTGGAGGAGCTGGACTGCACAACCTGGTAGAGCAACACTATTCTGTCAGTGTTACACTTTCAGAAATTATCCTCTGTTTAAACAGACTGTAAGTGAAAAAGGGACTTTTCTTATAAGTATTGTTTCATCAAGGTGTTGTTTGGCAGCTGCATATCACTATGAAATAGTGAACTTCAACCCCTCTGTCTCCAGGGAAAGACAATATTTGACCTGAAGGAAACAGATTTGCTCCTGAAGGAAACAGCTCACAGGAGCCACATTATTAACACTCAGATCACGAACAGAGGGAATGAACAGAGTATAAATGCCTAGGGAGGACAGATGAAAATATCAGGGATTTATTTGGTCCCAGGTAGTGTAATAATGTTCCAGATCACATCAAGTGGACAAGCTGGAGTCTTAAACCTCCTCGTCATCTGCACTACCAGAGAGGCTGCAGCCACTCCATCCTGATCCCAATTAAATCTGTCCAGGTTTATCTCCAACCCTGGTATTTTCAGATTGCACGTTCTTACCAAGAACTCTTTGAAACTGATGTAGAACAGAGTTACTCCTGGCTTATGTCAGAGCAGGGAAGATTCAACCCCTAAGAGATTCGGCAGCTCTTTTAAGCTTGTTTTGCTTAGGCTCTGGGTGAGGAGCCAATTGCAGGGAGACCAAGAGTGCAGCATGATAAACAGAATATCCAGAGTTTTCATACTGGGGACTAGGAAAAACCAAAGATTTTAGAGGGGCTAACATGCGTTTAGTTGGCAAAAAGAGGCTGCCTCATTTGAGATACCAAAAAGGTGATTGTTCAAGGCAGCAATTTGTGTGAGTCTCTAGCTCAAAACTGGAGCCTGGATACAGGTACCTGCAATTTCCATAGAAACCTTCCAGACTTGGGCTCAGCAGGCTGTAAAATGTCATAACTTATGCCATAAGAGTTTTCCTCAGACAAAAACAATCCTTCCTTGTGGGAAGAGGCTCACTCAGACACACTGAGTCATTGTCTGTGTTTCCATACTGACAATCTTCACGTTGAGGGGTTTTAACCATTTCAATCAAACTTTATAACAAATTAGAGCTCTTAGATGTATTGCATTCTTGCAGTTTTAAAAAATAAAAATAGGTGGCTAAGTGGAGGAAGAAAGGCCTCTTAATTCTTCCAGAGAAGAAAAGAATTCACTGTGAGCCCAGTTTTTATTAGATACCTGAGACTTCATGTAGGGGGTGGTAGGTGCAGAAATGCCAAATGTGCAGAGGCTTCAGCCAGCACATCAGCAAACCTGCATCTCACATCACTGGTTTGTTGTAATGGGGATTCTCTGATGTTTAATGCAGGGTTAGTTTACATGCACCCTCAGTGCCACTGATTTTAAAAGCCAACCAATGTGAGATACAAACCCTTTGGAAAGCAGGAGTAACCAGGGCACATGCTTGTGGGTGTCTAGTCTTAATGCAAATAATTGGACAGATAGTTACTTTTCTAGAAGGTTTTCAGAAATACAAAAAACCTGTGGCAGAGAGGAATAAGATCTGCAAAACAATCAAGATGATTTTCTGGAGTATTATTTCTGTTGAACTCAGTTATAGTATAAATACCTCAGCTGGTCTTATATGTATTGACTCAAGCACCCTTCAAATATACAAATATGACTATAAAGTCACAATATTTAAAATAATAATTTCACTGAATAACTGTGAGATGAAGACACAGATAATTTTCTTATGAGCCAGATAAAGTAGCCGCAGCAAACACTAAAGATCATTAGAAACACATTGCAGCTTTGAGAAATCACTTCCTCCCTGGCATGAATAAGAGGTCACCAGACATGCATTCAGAAGGTGTGATGCATCATTTCTCCCATGGAAGAAAGGAAACCACCTCAGGCAGGGCTGAGTTGTGCATGACTCTATTTGGCAAACAGTTGAAATATTTAGAAGCATAGTGTTTCTGTACAGAAATTTCAAGACATGTGTGTTTTTCTTCTTATTCCTTGCAATCAGCTTAGAACTCAGAGAGGGGAAATTATAACTTTCAGTGGAGAAGGTTTAATAGAAATTACTAATGCAATGGATTATTTATTGTAGTTTTGTTTAATGCCCAAAGATTTCCTATGATTAGTGGAAAATCCCTTACTTGTACACTGTATGGGGATGGCATTCATCTTGCCAAAAACATCTACTCTGGCATTGATTGTGAGGGAAGGGATTTATTTTAGCAATTATCAGTTCATCCTTTAGTATCCCAGTCCCAATAGGTCTTCAGCTGTCCAAGCCCTATTGCTTAGCTTGCATATGCAATTTTTGCCCAAAAAACATCACTCTGAAGATGGTCTCATCTTGGGACTTTCCATGTATCCTCTGCTCTTAGATTCACATGAACAACTGTTTGCTTTAGGATGAATCATGTCATGTTTTTACGATTTCTGACACTTATAAATATTTTGCTTCCGCCTGGCGGTGAAGTCAGCCACTTACTATTATTAAATGTCGTGCTGCGTTATTCCCCTTTTTGGGTGATGATCTCAGTGGAGCCCTGACCGAACCCAGCTTCACACTCTCAGATCTCACAGAAATGCTACTGGAGTGTCTCCCATTTGTAACATCCCTGGTTACCAGCTGCATTGAAAACCTGTGCTAATATCTTGGAATTACTTGTCCTCTCGAGCTGATTCCAGACCTGTGGTTTATGGATTGCCTTTGTGGTTTGCTAAAGGTCAGGCCCTGGATGGCTCTAAATTTTCTTAAGTGGAATTCAAACACTGCAGATGAGTATGTGTTCAAAGTAGTTGTCTTGGGTGGTATGGATTCAGATTTGGTACTCGTGCTCAGGATTGGTGCCTCTCCTCTTCTTTGGGGCAGTGATCAGTTGTGGGTGTCTCGACCTCCCAGTGCACCATCCATCCACCATCGTTTGTTCAGATCCCAACTGCCTCCAAAATTTCAGGCTCAGGCTAGACCCAAAGTCACATTTCAAATTGTGCAACCCCACTACCACCCCATCCCCATGCTGGTGCCATCCCTGCTTTTGGCCTGACACAGTAAATGCAATTCTCACTCTCTTTTTGCTGGCTCTCAGGCAGTGACTGCATCAGCCATAACTCAAAATTGTGAACAGATGAGTAGATTACTTACTTGAACTGTACTCAATCATTACATCACCCTTGTACTGAAAATCACAGCGCTTGCTCTCCCTAAGATTTTGCATCCACTTTTGGGTTTGGCTCCAGAGCTACTGGATTTACTCACTTGCTCCAGCTTACCTAAAAGAGCTACTTGTGCCTCACAGACATCCTCAGACTCTGAGATCAGTCAGTGCCGATTTATTGATCATTCCAACACTCTGACTGAAAACTGCTGGTGTTGAAGGCTTGGTTCCTCCAAATATATTTTGTGGAAATCCTTGCAACCTTCATCCAAGAAGGGGAAGGGAAATAAATCTGCAAAACTGTCCAAACACAAAGAGAAAACATTTTCTTTAAGCTGACAACAGCTTGGCCTCAGCAAAGGAAGAGCTCAGATATTTTTTTTTTAAATTTTTCTTTCATGAAACCCTTTCTGTGTAATCTTTGCATTCAGAAATTTTCCTGACTCAGGAATAGCTGTGGATGATAGACAGGGTGCAGATAAGAGCAGTGAGGAGCCAGAGGGCTGTGGCACATAAATCTGCCTGCCCAGCCATGATGGGTAAGCCCCTGGCAAGGCCCCTAAAGGCAGCAACTCCTGGGCTGGGATGCTCAGAGCTCCAGGCACTTCCAGCACAGCCATGACTTGGCACTGGGCAGTTTTAGCAGTGATCAAAACCCTTTTGGAGGTGCTGATCTTTCCCCACAGCAGAGTCAGTGCTGGCTAACTCCACCCATCCCACTGTCCATCAGTGGCTCAGTCGCTGTGGGTCACCCTGCAGTCATCAGAACATTGGCCATGACACCCACCCGCTCTTCTCACCATCATGATGCTGTTTGGAAATCAAGCCTGACCTATGCTGAGCAATGAGTTTCCTCTCCCTTGGTGAAAATCAGCTCAGGACGAGATCAAGGGTGTGTAAACCATGAGTCAGGGCACCAGCCCCCCCTGCTGCAGTGAGGGACACTGCTGCCCACTCGATACAGAGTGAAATTATCATAAATGCTTCAAGCTGAGCCTGCCTGGGGCTCACTGCAGAAGAAAAAAAATCCACTAAATGAAAATCAGCATTTACGACCAATTGGCACCTCCCTAAACAGGCTCACCTGGTGGGTCAAAGTCTGTGTGTGCAGGTGTGGAGAAAGGGATGATGTCCATGAGCCAGGTCAGTTCAGGCTGGTGGGTCAGTGTCTCATCCAGTCAGCCCTGACTATCAGAGTAACACACCATAAATCCTACAATAGAAGAAAAAGGGAGAGGGAGAGGGAGAGGGAGAGGGAGAGGGAGAGGAGATATGGTTGACAGCTATGGAACACATACCTGAACAAGAGAGCCAAGGGAGAGAGACTTCCATCAGCAGCTCACAGGCAGGGGATAGGGGTGGGTTCCTAGTCATCACTGAATCATAGAAACATAGACCCATTGTGGTTGTAAAGGTTCTCTAAGATCTTTGAGCCCAACCATTAACCCAGCACTATCACATTCACCACTAAATCATGTTCCCAAGATGCACACATTATCCTCTCACCAGCCCCTGAGGACAGGGCTTGGCTCAGTCCTCAGCAGCATCAATGTCAGCAGCTTCAGAATCCCAGCCTTTGCCTTGCTTCTTGCCAGGATGAGTTTCAGGCTTGCCAGCATGGCCCAGCTTTGGCACAAGCCGTGTGTGTGTCTGGACCTACAGGTTGTCTGCTCCTTTATTAGCTCTGCCCTCTTCCAAACTTTGCCACATGTGCTTTTGTAGTCTCTCTTGAAGCTTTCCCCAGGAGGGCTGCAGGGAAGCCTCGGGAATGGCTTCATAAGCACAAGATGTCACACAATAAATGCCAGATGTTATTATCAAACACAACTCCGGGGCACATGCAGGATTGGCAGAGGTGCTTAACTTTAGGGAGGGCCCCCAAACAGGCTCTGGACATGTTTAGCTGGAAGGCTCCAACACTGCTTCACACAATCCTGGCAAAAACTGTGATAGTGTCTTGGCTCACTCAGGGAAAGACAGGTTTCAAGTTAACTGCTTGGGGCTTGCTGTGAGCGTTCATGTGATCCCCGGCCCATCCAGATGTAGCTCCATTCATTCCCACTCTACAGATGGCCAGAGCAATCCACTCCCTGTCATATGTAATGAAGGGCAGGAAGGAGAGAGGATTTTTGACATGTTTAAATATTACCCAAAACAAAGAAATATCTCAAAAGCCGGGGATGCATTTAAATAAAATAAAGCTGCCAGCAAAATCCCATATTTGTTACAGCTCATTCCAATTCATCCTCAGAGCCGTTCCTCTGCAAACATGGCAGCTCCAGTAGTTTGGTGTCCAGATGTTCCCTGTCATATACTCTGCACTGCATCAAGAGTTTTTTTTTCTGATGTGACTCCTTAAAAACAGTGAACTCTGATTCTAGGACAACCTGAGTACACTTTTCCATAATGAGGGGCGATTGAAAAAACACGGCTGTTGACTTGGCTAGTGAAACACGGGTGTTTTTGTTCTTCTCTTCATCTTTTTTAATCCTCCAGCTGGCTGCTAATCCAGCATCATCAACATCTTTTTGCATTTTATTCCGTAAGCCATTCATATTATACACATTCCTGTTTTTAAAATACAGATTTTAAAAGTTGATTTGATGTGGCTTGGAATAGTGACATGCTTACACATTTATAAAAAATTCATTAACTTGGGGGGAGGAAAAGAAAAGATTGAATCTTTTATTTTCTTTCCTTCCCTTTCTTCATTTCCAGCATACAAAATTATTTGCTGGTCATTTAGGAACCGCAATGTCAAAATGTGGTTGCCCCATAGGGAGGAAAAAAGACAGTTCATCTTTGCAGTTTTCAAGTCACTTGTTAAGAAGTAGCTTTGGCAAAGGCCAAAGCCAAATTGATCCTTGAGCTGCAATGTGTAAAGCCTATGTTAGCAATTCTGCTCAGTTATTGAGAACACCTCTTCCCACAGTCCTTAAATCTGCCAAATCCTAACCATAAGATGATGATCTACAGTGCCTTTGTTCCAGCCTTGTGAAATCCCAGTTTCCAAGTTACAGCCGCCAGTTTCTCCTGTCTCTAGGCTCAGCCATTCCCGGACCTCCAGTGAGATCATCAAAATAAAAAAAAAAAAAAAAAACCAGAAAAACCACTTTGGAACCTTTTTCAGGAGCACTGAAATACCTAATTCATCTAAGCCATAAGGTGATAACCTGGTGTCCAGTTCATAGAGGGATTTAAGTGGCTCAACTCTCACTGAACTCAGCTGGATAATAGGCACTGAAAAGGGAAATCTGGAGTGTAGAAGAGAGTTCAGTGTCCTATGCTCTCTTATGCAAAAGTTCTGCATCACTTTTAGAGTGTCCTTCCACATCCCTGTGCCATCTCCCTCCTTGAGCTTTATTGTGCCTTATATGAAAATACGACAAAATCATATTTAAGGTTGTTGGGTGTTATTTTGTTGTTATTGCCAGGACACCTCACAAATTGACCAGTATTAAGCTCGAGAACAAAGTTAGAAGCTGAAAACATTAGCTCTGTCCAACTTACAATGTATGCAGGCCTCTGGCAAAGATATCCCTAAAATATGGGCCCAATCTCACTAGCAGGGGGGAAAACCCCATTCCAGGTTGATGGTTCCTATGGAAAAGCTTTTAGCAGCTATCTTATTACCACTGTATTCTCTCACCACTACATAAAAAGTATAAACTACTCCTCTCCCACAGCAGAGGAAAAATTTTTGATCTTGGAAGCAATGAGTGATTGAATGTTCTGCCAGTTTCTTCATATGAAATACATTTTTTTATTTTCCAGGCTAATTTTGTCTTCAGACAAAAAGCCCTAAATTCCAGACTTTGTTCTCTAGAAATATTTGAGCCTGACTTGTATTTTTAATTAAGTTTATTTTATTTGTTATGACAATTAAATCCTACATGATACTCATATTTATATCCCTACTTATACTGAAAGGACAATCCACAGGATAAAAATGAAATGTTATCTGACTTTTCCTGTTATCTGGTCTCTTTTGTTGGAATCTCTCTGTTCTAAACTTGTTATGAGACTGGATTTAAAATGGAGTGGTGTAGAAATTTAGCCTCAACCCATTTTGATACAGTGCTGCCTACAAGTCAGGTGTACAAGACTGTGAGGAAGAATTCTGACTGCTTTGTCTCTGTGGCATGAATTTCATGCCAGCATCAACTTGAAGGCCAGGCAGACCATCAAATTTAAAAACTATTTAAGCACATGCTTTAGTTGAGACCTGGACTTTTAGATCCACCTGGCCTTCAAGACTTTAATGTGCTTTAGTTCTTTAGTAAATAACATAGCATTACAGAGATGTCCCTTTTTCCCCTGCTGGTGCAGCTGTCAAAATCAAAGCATGAAATATTGCACTGTCCTGTAAGATCTGTACCTTTCCAGTTTCAGGTCTAATCAATATTTTATGCTAAGATTTGATCTCCAGCAGTTTGCCTCTAAAGTGACAGAGATATTGAGTGGAATACGACTTGCATTCAAGCAGTATAAAGGCTGAAAGAAAAGAATATAAAACAGTTGTGAAGTCTTATTTTTCATTCACACACAAGGCAGGGTTTTCAGCAATCAGTTATCACTAAAGTGTATAATTTAATATCCAGTGTGTGTAATGATTTCAAGCCAACCTGAAGTAGTAGGATCTGTCATTCTCTGGCTTTGAGCCCCTCAGTGAGATGGGGAGAGTCCATTGATTTGCTTCCAGCCAGGGTCTGTGGTTGCCTCACGCCTGTCTTAGATTGTTCACAAGATGACAGTCTAACACCATAAGATATTAATATTTGAACTATCAAAAACTTGGGGCTGTCAGTTTTTGTTTCAGCCTAAAGATGCCTTTGAGATTTTTATTTTTCAGTCCATCTGAAGTCATCCAAAGATGACTTTGAAGATCACATGAAAGTGACACAGAAAGGACCAGCTTTGATCAGGACAATACAATGGAGCTATTAAGGGCTGAGGACAGGGTGAGTGACCCACATGCCATACAGTAGCAGTAACTAATAAAAACAATTAATAATAATAAATTCAGAGAGCCAGTCAGTGGCTCAGTGACCTCACACAGGAGCAATCATCAGCTGGATTGACATTTTGGGCTGCCTGGAGTATAAAGGCTGAAAGAAGATTATCACTAGATTCTTATAATTGTTTTATGAACCCCCTGGTGAATGCAAACAGGGACTGAAAAAGAGCCTTTCTTACATAAGTTGACAATTAAAGCCTTGGCAGGCCAAACAGTAGTTTCTAGTCTTTCAGCAATGAAGTTTAATGCTCAAAGCAGATCTTTATTTTTATTTTTTTTTTCACTATTTGGTCATGTTTTCTCCAGCTGGTAAACATGAGTCAGGATTTGTTCCTGGGGGAGGGAAGAACTGGCTGCTTAGAAACCAGCTCACTCTAAAACAGGACCTCTTCAGGCAGATCAATGTCAAGGAAAGCTCAGTCTATGATGGTTGATGTTACCTCTGACTTTGCAGAGCAGCTGGTCCTGGAATGAGATGAAAACCAATCAGGCCAACTCTGACCACTCAAATAACACCCTGAATGGTGACCTTTTCACCTGAGTATCTCAGCTGCTTGCAGCCAAAGAAGCCTGGATTTCATTGTGGACCACACACCAACAGGAAAGCTACCCCATCCCACCCCACCTGCCTATTTGTCTGTATTTCCAACAAATAGGAGCTGGGAATTGCAGTGGGAACTTCATACTCTTCTTTCTTCTTCATCATCTTCCTCCAAATGGAGCACCTAAACCACTGAGCTTTTCTAATATGAAACCTTGTGTGATCTCTCATGGCTGCCCCTACTCAGAGGAGATCTATTGAGGTCCCTTCCCACTGCAATTATTTATGCTCCTATGATATAGAGAATCTGACCTGGATATCCCTTTTCTTTTGTTGTTGACTAGAGAGTCCCAAAGCCACCATGAACTCCTGACTTTTCTTTGTCTTCCAGTAGCTGTTGCACACATTTCTTACTACATCACAAGAGAAACGAGCCCTTAGGCAGTACCTGAAATGGGAGAAGGCAAGATCTTTGTGATACAGCCACTTTCAGGGTCATCTGTTTGCCAGACTGCTTAACAATGCTTCCTGGGCTCCCAAGGAACAGATCCAGGTTCTTCTGAAGGTTTCAAAGAAGTAGTATGGCTTAAGGATGACCTGTCAGCCCTTAGAGGGGTTTCTGTTAACTGCAGAAGCAGTATGGAAAGACCTGTTGGCTGACTTGGGAGACGAAAACTGGGTAGGGAAGACATTTTACTTGATTAAATCTGCTGAGCTCCTTTCCCAAAAATTATCTGCAGGAAGAAAGAAGGGCTCACAGGCAGGAGTGGGAAAAGAAAATGAGAAAACATCTGACTAGGAGAGCTGGTGGAGGGAGGCAGTGGAAAAACATGAACAGAAAAAATATGGAGGTATAAAGACAAGAACTACAGATATGATGCAGATGGCAGCATTTGTAATTTTCTTGAAGCACAGGGAGAGTTTAGGAAAATACCAAACTTTTTTCATTGCCTGATCTGGAATTAGCTAGACTCTTGAATGATGGATTATACATTGAGAAGGAAATTTCAAGTAAAGAGCATGAAGACTGGGAGAGCTTCCCCTTGCAAGGCTTCTTTAGATGAAGAGGAAATCTGGGGCTCTGCATCTTCTCCTGACCTGGTAAAGGTCATGCTTGTACCACTGTGTCTGCATGAGCTCTGTTACAGAGAATGGCCAAAAGGAAGCCTCATCTTTTGGGTCAACATCTCCTCACAAAGTCCACTGGTGCACAGGAAACAGGAGAGGGACTGGGAACAGCTACAGTCTACTGGGATAGAGAGAGGAAGCAAAACCCACCTACGCTGTTAGGAGAGGATTCTAACAGAGCAGGCCTGACCTCTGCAGTGGGAGAGGAGGTGTCTAGGAGAGGACCAAGTCTTGCTCCTGATGCAGGTGCCAAATTCATAGAAACACCTGAAAGATGAAAGAAGTGAGTTTTAAATTCTTGTCACTCAGACAGCTTTTCCTCCAAAGGGACAGGAGTGCTTGGTGTCTGCTAATTGGGTGGAGGTACTCTCCTGTTTTATTGGGTTGAAAATGAGATGCATTACGAGGCTTTTACTTCAGCCTGTGGCACTCCTTGTCCTTCTAATCAGGGAATGCAAGTGGCTTGCAGGGAACTGGCAGGGAATGAGCATCTTTCTTGTCATTAGTTTTGTGAGCAGAACTGCAATTGATACAACCTACCCAAGGGTGAGACAACCTGGGCAGAGTTACAAGAGTATGGCGAAGGCAGAGACCTGCAAGGGAACTTTCTAGTCTGTCATGAATTACAGGAGCTGAAGAGACTGATAGCTGAGTTACTAAAGCAGACTAAAAAAAAAAAAAAAAACAAAACCACAACATTGCAAGGACTCAGCCTGAGGCAAGTGTTGGGATAGGAAAAGAAGTTACAAAACTAACAAGGAGTTTATGCACCCACCATTTTGCCATGCAATGTTCTAACATTAACTATGTACCAAAAATGCCAGTCCCTCACAGCCTTTCCCCAGCTCTGATCACTCCAAGAAGCATTCAGTCAGGCTGAGCTGAACAAAACCCTTCATTCATTACAGCCCAGTAGGATGCAAACAACTTCACAACTTGATAATCCCTTTCAGCCCTTATTAAATCAGCAACGCGCTGCAGGTGGGAAGTCAGCCTGGAAAGGAGAGACGGCCCTTTACGCACTTTGCAATAAAGCATGGTTTTAGTCACCAAAAAAGATTTCCAGGGCTTTCCCTGCCTGCCTCCCCTCCCAGGAGGCAGATTCCCAGTGTCCCGCAGCAGATTACACGAGCATCGTGTTTGCATTACGCGGTGGTGATGATGTGTTTGTTCTTGGCACCGAGGGGCTCTGACTCCGCAGAGCTCCAGCAATGACAGTGGAAATCTTTCAAGCCTCGAGCTGGATTTGCAGCTTCCCCCTCCCTTCTGCAACTCGGGCTTGCAATGCAGAACACAAGACTCTTTTGTGGAAAAGAAAAAAAATAAAAAGAATCCCACTGAGATTTGTCTTCTGTCAAGAAAGAATGGATTTACAGCCCTCAGGACATGGCCCTGCTTTTCAAACACAGCCCCCAAGCAGTGGTCGGATGCTCGTATCAGAAGTTAGGCATGTATAGGCTGATTTTATGTCCACATTTGTAGATTTGATGTTCCATTAATGAGCCCAGCATATGGGAAGGTAGGAAAGGAACAACCCATGGCTGGTTTTATTGGCAGTGCAAATTTTCCCAAGCACGGTGCAGCTCCTGAAACCACCTACACAGCACTGCTACCCCTGTCAGATGTGGCCAGACGTTCTACTTGTTGATCAAAATATGGCATTCATTTTTAATTGAAAATCATCATCATTTTAATGGAAAATCATCATCATCATCATTTTAACATATGCCTTTTTTTGTTTCTTTTCCTCTCAAAAGTTTTCTGACTTGATTCTACTTATTACATTTTAGTGTTTTCTTCCTTCCCAATTAAAAACTCTCACAAATATAAGCAGGTTCTTTTAAAAACTGAAGTGTTAAAGGGAAATATTTAATTTGAAAAAATCTCAACAAGAGTTTTGATCTAAAGCCAGAATTTTTAGTAAGAATGTTTCCATGGTTGGTTTTTACTTTTTTTTTTTCCTAAAATAAACAAAACTTCGGATTGAATTAAAAATTTCCATACTGGTTGGAAAGCCAGTCCTTTTCTGTTGGAAAAATACTTTGATACATTAAAAGAAAAAAAAAAAGCCTTTTGAAAAACACCTGACTTCTATTTAGATGAAAATGAACCACCTGCAAATCCCCCATCAGATACTAACCCTATATGCAGTTTGCATTCACACTGGCAGGCAGCAATATCATTTTCTTCCAAAGTGCCTTCAGCTTTTTTCTGTCTGTTTGCAGGCTTGCCTGCATATGGATTTAAGTTTCAGTGTTCCTAATATATATATATATATATATATATATATACATACATATATACATGTGTCTGTATATATATAAAAGTCACTGTGACTTCATCCTCACACTGTACATAACTGTCTCCTCTCTTGTTCCTGGGATTGATATTTGGGTCCTACTTGTATGGGGACATTGAGAAAAGGAGCTGGAACGAATTTGCCATGAAGTGTCTTGGGGCCTACAAACAACTACACATGTTTAAACTTGAATTATTTGTCATCTTGGGTCCAAAGAGGTAGCTCTGTCTAGAACAGAAGTAACTCTGTTTCGGGGTTGAAAAGGCACATTTGCACACCTTGTCGTTAAAGTACCATGTTTAGTAAAGTTTATGTTTCGTGAGGTAAATCAAGGAACAATGACATTTCATAATCTACAGAGATTTGAAGGACTCACATGCCCCAAAGCACTTTTTCTCTCTCCCCACAACTTTATCAGATGAAATCAGTGAAGAGCAGATATTACCCTTTCTTGCAAAGTTTGCAATCACTGAGATTTTAAGGGCATTATAAAAGGATTTGGCTTTTAGGCAATGCTTTAAATTTCCATTACTCTTGCATCCCATTTTCTCCTAACCTTTAGATGCCATAAAAGAGAAGAAAAAGGGAAAACACTGCTCTCTTTTAACTGTGACAATTCAAGGTGAAACAACTCTTAAAGAAATCCTACATCAGTGACCTTTTCCTTCCTTGTCACAGCAGCACAGGCAGAACACAAGTGTTTGTATTCCAAATTTGCTTTTTGCCTTCTCAGAGTATTTTTTAAATCATCACAAATTAACAGAATGGGTCAAATTGGAAGGGACCAAGCTTGACCATCTGGTCCCACCTCTCTGATCAAGCAGGGTCATCCCAGAGTGCAGGATTGCATCCAGACAGTTCTGGAATACCTCCAGTGAGGGAGACTCCACAGCGTCACTGGGCAATGCTTTCAGGGCTTGGTCACTGCACAGGAAAGAAGTTCTGCCTCCTGTCCAGGTGGAACTTGCTGGGATCAGTCCCTGCCCATTCCTCTGGTGCCATTGCTTGGCCCTGGAGCAGAGCCTGGGCCCTGCTCTGAGCCCTCCCTGCACACTCAGGGATGAGGTCCTCTCCAGGTCCTATGGTTGCGGCTCTTCATCGCGTCCTTTTGGCATTTGGACCATTCGAGAATGGTGTGAGAGCATCTTCCAACAACAAGGGTCAGTCTTGCTGCAGCTGCTTCAGGAGAATCCCCAAGTAGTTCAGACCAGATGTTCATGTTTAACTTGGTTAACTGGGTGAGGCAAGTTCCAGGCATGGGTTGATTCACCTGGCATTGAACCAGAGCAGCGATGGTTGGAGCCAGAAGATTTTTAAGGTCTCTTCCAACACAAACCATTCTATGATCCTCTAATCCAGTGATTCTTACAGATGCTACTCATGGTTGATGGTTTGGTTTTGGGTTTTTTTATTTTTTGGCTGCCTAGGAGCTGATTATAAATTAATTAATTTCATTTTCATTAACACTTTGTTGGTTTGTTTCTTCCATGGAAATTGCACCTCCTCTGTTCTCAGCCAGCACACGGTTTGTGCATCTGTTTCCTCAGAAAAGTTGGAGCTGTCTGGATGAATGCTGAAACAAACCTTTAGTCCTTTCTGTTTGCTTACAGTTGGAAGAGAAGCTACAGCAACATTGAGAAAGTTTCGTAAAAAAACTCACAAGCCTGGGGACTTGAGGTAGAGATTTTCTTATCTGTTTTCTGCCCCTGCTGCCATTCTGAGACTTTCCTCAGGGACCTTAAGGACATTTTGCCCCATGAGGTTTGAACTTCTAGTGCTGTTGGGAGCTCTCAGATGCCATTGCCCCAGGCTCTTCACTTAGAGCACTGAGTCAAGATATCAGGAAAATGAAAACATTTGCTGAATTTTAGGTGGAAATGGGCTGATTTTGAATCAGTATAAAACTTTTCCCCAGAAATAAATATATTAATTTTTTCAGATTGGATACCTCTCGTGAAAGGCGTCCCTGCCCATGGAGTGGGTGTTGGAACTAGATGATTTTGAGGTCCCTTCAAATGCAAACCATTCTATGATTTTATTATTCTCTTACAAAAAACCAAACCAAAATAAATAACAAATTTAAATTCAGCCATTCCTCTAATAACTTAGGGGGGAATTTCTTCCATGCACAAACAGTTTAGCAAGTCTGTCTACAAAAATATAAGGTAGAATTGTGCCCAGTGTTCACAGCACTGAGCTGGGCAGGGCAGCAGAGAGGTTGTTGGAATGTGTTGAGCAAGGCAGATATAAACCAGATGAGGATCTGTCCTCCTTTATTCTCTTCCACCATACAGACTTCATTGATATAAGCTAAAATATAGTGATTGGAAAAGGAATTTGCCCGGGAAGCAGAATGCAAAAATTCAAACTGGGGCCAAGCAAGGGAGAAAAAAAAAATCACCTGCCAATAAAATTGATACCATGGGAACAATTGCAAGTCTGGAGAGAAAAAAAACATTTTCACTCTGTTCTCCACAGCATGGTATCTTCTCTTAGAGCAAAATGACTGAATTTATTGAGGTCATTTGGTAATTTGGCTACTGTAATATATTTCACAAGTGAGAGGGAGACAGCCTGATGAGACAGCATGTGAGAATCCAGATCACTAGGGGAGGAGGTTGATCCAAATTTATAGTCACCAGTAAGGATAGGGCTTTACAATTCACAGTTACCCTGTCTCTCAATTTAGCATTGAGAAATCTCTCCTGTTAATGGCCTGTGCTTGACATTCTGGTGCAAATTCAGATCTCAGTGGTGCTGGAGTAAAATCCTTTTGATTCAGTCTGGAATTAAATAATGATTTTCTCTATATTTGAAAGCTGTTTTGAATAAGTGTGAACTCTCACAGGCTGTGATGCTTTCTTAGAAATACCTAGAATATGAATGAGTGCATAGTAATCCAATCTGGATGTGGGCAAGCTCACATTTATGAGTTGCTCCATGTATGATTGAAATTTGGGTAATCTGTCCTGCTTCTGACTCTCCCTCTGGCCTGCCCCCACGCTGCACTGCCCACACCATGGACTGAATCTTTGTCTTTTGCTTCCCTGTGGATCTTCAGGTGGATTTCTCTTCTCCACTTCACACCTGAAATAAATGGATCATTGTTTCCTTTTTTGGGTCCTGACTCAAGCTGTCCTGCCATTCAGCTTCCATGGACAACAGTTTATTCCATTTATTCTTGATTTCTTTGAGGAGAGCCTCCCTTACTGCCACATCAGACCTCAAGATACCAAAATATTCCTGAGATTAGGAGGTGCCACCACTTCCAAGACCCAGGCCAAGGCTAACACAAAGAAAATGGGAAGGGAATCCATAAAAATGTCAGAGACAATAACAGAATTAATGGATGGTACAGATATTAATTTTTTGCAGTATTTAATGTAAGTTGTAACAGCTTTTTGATGTCAAAAAAGGAAATTTTTCCTTGCCCCAGGTTGAGAATAGTCTTTTTAAATTTGGATTCAACATCAGAAAATAAGATTAAGAAAATGGATGCATAAGCCCTACAGAACATACAGTCTTTGAGATTTACAGAGCATTTAGAGCAGAAAATGAAAATGAAAGCCAATCAAGTACAGATAATTTGGATTTTTGCAAAATAAACCACCCAATTTTTATTGTTAAAATTATTACCCAAAAATACCACAGTACTAATACCTTTCTATTAAATCCACTTTTTTTTTTTTTTTTTTTTCCATTGAAAAGGTCTGTTTCTGGCATCAATTACACAGGAAGCCAGACAAAACTACAGTGGTGCTTTTTGGTCTTAAAATATCTATTTATTAAAGCTTTGATTTCCAGCCTGCACATCCCTCCTGCATGGCAACCTTTGCTTGATATGATTATAACTATTAATTAAGTCATGCTAATGAGCAAGGAAGGGTTTTCCCAGCTCTCACACCATATTTCAAGCATTGCCAACATCAGCTCTCCCTCCTATCTCCCTCCAGCTCTGCTGTCTCCTGTGTTTCTTTGGAGGGGAAAGAGGGTTTAAAGCAGCATGTCATAAATCACCAGACATGCTCGTTGTAACAGGATGATCCCCTGTTAGAAGAGGATTTCCCCTCGCCCTGTGAGTGGGAGTAAATTGTTCTGTGGCTCCTGGTTTCCCTTTGAAGCACGTGGGAGAGGAGCATCCTCTTTTGAAGCCCAGCTGTGTGACAGGAGCAGCAGCAGAGGAGGGAGATCCTCCGTGCTCGGTCTGCGCCAGGGAAGTTGCGTGGGAGGGTTCCAACTGTCTGCTCTGCTGGTCCTCTCCTTGCATATCACCAGTGGGGAAAAAAAAAAAAGTGAAAAGACAGCCTGCTGTCTCCTGGAAAGGGGATTAAATGGGACAAAGAAAACAGGAATGCAAGGCAAATACCTTCCCTTAAAACACATGCCTCAGCTTTTCTAGATAATGGCATGATCTAATTGTAGACACCGATCATAGAATCATAGAATCATAAAAGCATAGAATCATAGAATCATAGAATGGTTTGGTTTGGAATGGACCTTAAAGATCATCTAGTTCAAACCCCCCTGCCATGGGCAGGGACACCTTCCACTATTCCAGGTTGCTCCAAACCCCATCCAATCTGGCCTTGGACACTTCCAGGGATGGGACAACCACAACTTCTCTGTGCCAGGTCCTCACCACCCTCACAGTAAAGAGTTTCTTCCTAATATCTAACCTGAAACCACCCTCCTTCAACTTCAAGCCATCATCTCTTGTCCTATGTAACTAAAAACCACAATGTCTGGGTTAATCCATTGCCTTCCCTTCATGGTACCAGCTAAACCACATATTTTTGCATTTCTTCCCTGTGTTGCTGTCCTGATCCTGTCTGTTGGACAGGTTGGAACAAAAGTGTGATGTCAGTGCCAGCCCCATCAGGGCCCCAGGTGCTGTCACATTACCAACACACATATAAAAATCCCTTTTTTTATTTTTTTTTCAGTCAGTCTGGTGGTCTGAGGTTTAATTCATTAATAAAAGAAGCTTGGATGGCAGCAATGGCAGAGCAGCAAGCCCCGGCCCTGTGGCAGGAAGCAACACACGTTTTTCCTTTCAAAAACAAACAAGCAAAACTGTGGAGAAAGTTCCCCTGGGCAGCAGTGGAACATTTGAGCAAGGTCTATGGAGATTGCTGTCTCCAGCCCCGAGGGGTGGGAATGCTCTGAGGGCTTTCTGCTCTGTTTTTCCCTGTTCTGGCCAACTTCCTATGTATAGGATAAAAATAAGCCCCGAGTCCTCCTCCTTCCGTCCACTTCATTAGAGACATCCCTCTGTGCAATAACAAAACAGGCCCAGAGGAAGCGACACAGACCGAAATACAAGAATGATAATTTTCCTAACACAAATAAGCAGGCAGAGGAACTCATCTAAGGAAAAAAGTGAGGGAAGGCAAAGCCACAGATGAGCAAGCAGTGGAGCCAAGAGCTATGCTTAGGCAACGCAAGCCTGCCTCCAGCACGTCTCCTGAGACATCCCCAGCTGGTAAAGGCTGAGCAGTCACCTGGCATGGACATCCCTGCAAGGGACTGACCTTCCCATGAGCAGCCAGACCTGAAGTGACCCTCACCCCACTTGGGCAACATGGCAATGGGAAGAGTCTCCTTTCCCACAGGGTGGACTGACCCGGACCTGGGCTGACCCTTAGCCAGCCCTAACTGTGTCTTTCCCAGTGCTTCAGAAGCAGCAAGAAAATCCATGAAACAGAGAGGCACAGGTTAACAGGAGGGATAGCAGTTCTCCAACTCCAGGAAAAAAAAAAAAGACTGGGCTTATTTCACTCTATTATTTGCCATTTGGAGGCACTGACGCTGCCGTTCTTCAAAATAACCTCAGCCCAAGTGTTTATTTATCTAGAAATTCATCGTGGATGCTTGCCGTGTGTTGTAGCTCTGTTTGAAAAGCTTCAATCATCAAATCAAGGACAGGAAAAACAAAAGCAGATCTCTCAGCTGGCTGGTCCCACTGCAAAAAGGAAGCAAAGAAAACAAACCAGAGGCTGAATGTTTCTTGCTGTAAATGATCGGTGAATGTCTCTGAACACTAACTCTGTCCAAGGAAACCTAGATCAGTTTGTGAATGACTTGTTAGGTTAAAAAGAACCATATTCATAATAAATAGTCTTTGAAACCATTCTTTCATGCATACTCCATTTTCACAAAGTCATTTTCATAGGTAAACAGCCAAGCCCTCACTACCCAGGAAGTTAATGGCAAAGATAAGGAGACCTGAGGCTGTGTCTCTTTTAGAAAATTAAACGCGGCCTGGACCATTCTCTGGCCTCGAGGCCAACTGGCACAGAAATGCTTGCATCCATTCATTAAACTCTCCCACTTTCCAAAACAGAGCAGCTGTATCCAAGCTGCCAACTGGGAATGGTCCCTGGCTGTGCCGGCTGCCGAACGGTGCCTGGAAACTGCTTGGACGGATGTTAGAGAGGCAAGGCCAAAAGTGAGCATGGGACCAGTCTGAGGACCAAAAGCAAATTAAAGCACCTGGGAATGCTCCTTTGCAATGTGCAAAGTGTGGACATTGCCCAAGAAATTGATGTCATGCCTTGGAGCAGCATCACTGGACCCGTGTCATTTAGCCAGAGAGTTTTGTTCCTTCATTCATATCTTGACTCCACACATCCACTTTAGGGAAGTGATGGGAAACCAGCTGGAGCTTGGCAGGTCTGAAGGCTTCAGGGATTCTTTTACATCTGTATTTTCCTTTACCAGAGGCCTCACTACCAAAAAGGACACTTGGGACATGAGTGTTTCCAGGTAGGGGTTCAAACCTCACCTGTGCTAGAAAGCAAAATTTATAGTACTTGAAAACCACAAAAATTTAGGCACTCCTGGGATTTTAAGTCTGATGTGTCATCCCTGCTAGCCAGCATGTCAACAGGCAACAACACTCATACTTCACATTAAGGGTCCTCCTGGGGAATGTCTCAGTGGCACAACCACCTATTAACAGGAGAAAGAATGGGAGGGGACTCAAAATGCTTAACAGCTACACAGGCATTTCCCACAACCATCCTGAAATTAAACCATTGAAAAGCCCCTCTGGGGCTGGCTGGGGCTTTGTTAGATCCCTCGTTTCCTCTGGATTAATGAATTATGCAAGTCAAGAGGGGTTGGACAGAAAGGTGTGAATAAGAAGCTTACTAATTCCCCACAGTAATCACCTGCAAAAGTGTTTAGGAACAACATCTATCAGGCACTAAAAAAAGTAAGAAAAGGAGTAAAATATCTACAGCTCTTTGGTAAGAGACAAGGGGAGACCTGAGCCAGGGAAGTATCACCTTGTCATGAATCTACTGTGGGCACAGAGCACACAGCAGTCATCAAATTGCTCCTCGTGGTCCCAGGATTTGTTCTGCTCATATGGCAGGCACCTGCACTTAGCTGGAAACTCGTTTCCATTCATGTGAGAGAGTCCAAGCTTCAAAGCAAGCCTTGTGATTTTTGGTTCCTGTGTGTGAGAAGGATATTAATAAATGCTGTATTAATAGATCATCTGCTTGCACGCTTCCTGTCTTAAATAAAGAAGACATTGGATCAAGCCCCTTTTCCCAGCACCTCCAGGCCTCTTGGATGCTTGCAGTGTGAGGCAAAGGCAAGATAGCAACAGTAGAAATGGACTTTGAAATCCAAATAAATAAAACCTCAGACCTTAATGCAAGGAGAGTTTAAAGACCAGTTCATAACTGAGTTACAGAGCATGGATGGATAATTTATCTTGAAACTGTCTGAATCCAAGCTCAAAATCTAATATTCATCCTTGCAGTTTATGGAAGCTGGGAATCAGAGCCAGGATGCATTACTCTTCTGGGGTTAACACTCCTCCTAACCCATTTCAGCAGGGAGGAAAACCTTCCTCCCTTCTTATTTTGGTAAAAAGGACCCTTTCCCCATCATCCTCCACAGCATTTTTCCGGAAGACAGGAGACAAGCAGCATCCCAAAGACTGGATCCAGCCATGTCTCCATGGATGATGTTCTCATTTTGCTACAATCTACTGAAAAGCTAGTGATCATCTTTTTCAATAGCCTCTTTTTTTAACAAAGCTTCGTGTGACTTAATTAAATAAAGAAAATACTGGACATTTCATTTCACCATCTAGCTCTTATCTGCAGTGTTTAACTGCTGTTGATGCTATCTTTGCTTTAAGAATTCACAGGACATTGCTCTGAACCTTTTTTCATAAATACTAGAGTAGGTTGGAAATTTTAAAATCATTTTTCTAGCAAAACCACAATTCTTGGTGACCAAAATACTACAGGAAAACACTACAGTCAATCTCCTGACTCAACATATGTTGTAAAAAGAAATCACTTAAGTGCCTTATTGTGACATAAAGAAAAATTACAGAGGTTTTTTTGAGAAAGTTTGACTAAGTAGAGAAAAAAGAATTTAAAATTGCTTAAAATAAAATAAAATAAAATAAGATTTATAATTAGCGACATAAAATATTTAATTTAATGCAAATCAAACTTTAAAATTTTTGTCCAGGGAAGCTGTGGCTATCCTATCCCTGGAAGTGTCCAAGGCCAGGTTGAATGGGGCTTGAAGCAACCTGGGATAGTGGAAGGTGCCCCTGCCCATGGCAGGGAAGTTGGAACTGGATGATCTTTTAGGTCCTTTCCAAGTGAAGCCATTCCATGTTTCTATAAAAACATGAGCTGTATTGTCTCAAAGTTAGAGTTTTTTATTAAAATCCTAGGTGTTTATATCTTTGTTAGGGTGCTGTACTACAGTGTCAAATATTGTAACAAAACAGCAAAATTATCTTCTGCACAGCTGTAATATGGACCTACTCTAGGGCAGCGCTACCACCTCTGCTTATAACTACACCTTGGAAGAAAGCACAGGGAAGGCTCCAAGGGCAAGAAAAAGTGGTCTCAGAGAAAATAAATCTGCTTAGCTGACATTTGGTATCGCACTCAGTGCTGTCTCACGTTGAGGGAAACTGCAGTTGTCATAGCATGCTGACCTGGGGGGGTTATTGCTGTGCCTTGCCAGCAGCTTTAGCATCTTTTTAAGGCAGCCAGCTTTCCCTAATGCAGTAAAATTCATCACCAATCACAGATATGCGCGTCCTGCCGGCATCTTTGATCCTCAGCTCCTCTATCCATTTTTCTCTCTCTGTTCATTGGTCACAATGAGTTATGGCAGCTGTATCTTACATATTGTCCAAAGCTCTTTAGCTGTCCAGCACATCATGGAAAGTTCCCAGGAAAGCTCCCTGGTTGAAAAGTAACAACTCTGCAACATAATTCTCAGCGCCATGTGCAGTCATTCATCAACAACACTTCTTCTGTAGAAACCAATGGGCAGATCAGTTACAGAGCAGAGCTGTAACGTGACCTGCCAGATAGATGGAGATCCCCACGGAGAATTCTCTGACTGCACAAAAGAGAATAGAAACTTCTCTAGTGTTTCTGGAAAGAGGAAGAGCTCAGCACTTGGATTAGTCTGGGCTGAGGGTAAGAGAGTCCCTCTCCACTCTGCACCACTCTGTTGCATAACCATAGCTTCTAGAAATAAATGAGAAACAGAATTAAATAAAATTATTTTTAAAAAGGAGCTGTTTTCCTCTAGGAATTCCAGTGACATATTAAAAGAAATAATTTACGAACGGCTGGTCTGTGCCTCAGTTTTGGCTGTGCAATCATTCTTAGTAATGTGCTAACAAGAGGCTGCTTTTTAACAGCAAAGTCCAGTCAGGATACAGCCTGACATCCACTTTCTTAAATAACACCCAAGACCAACCTTTTGTTTTATTTGTGCATTATATGCCTAGAAATTTTATCTTCTGAAAAATCAGTGCATTGAAGCACTGCCTATTTTTATTAAGTCTTCATTTTAAAAGGAATTTTTCACTTCTCTAATTTTTAATATACTGTTTTTACTTTTTAACTTTACACTGTCACATCTCAAATTTTAACATGTTTAAGCTGTGATGCCCAAGTCTACTTGGCAAGGAAGTGCTTGCAGTGACCCCAAAGCCACGACTAAGAGGGATATATTGACAAATGTAGGATTTCTTTCTTATAATTTTGTTCTTCTCAGAATTTCCCAGCCACGAGGCTGGTATTCATAAGGAAATCATATTACATGTATGTTGGTGAGCATTTTGAAGGAAATAGTGTGATATTAAGATTGGTTAATTCGGTGTACTTATATTACAAAAGGCTTAAAAAAGAAACTGAGATCTCATGTTAATAACTGAGTAAAAACAGAACTGAGTCAGTTTATGTAAGAGAGAGAGGTCACACGAAGTTCCACACAGATAAGTGTTGTTCAACATATTCATGAAATCTGGGAAACAGTGACTCATGAGATAACAGAGGCTGGAGATTATAGGATCTCGTTAGGATCTCATGACACTGAGTGATACTTGTTGTTGATGAGATATAATGGCACTGAAAGAAATCCAGTGTTGATAGATGTAAAGTAAGACTATGGGCTAAAAATAACTCATAATTATATGTATGTCACAATATTCTTAATTAGCTATGACTGTTCACAGGGAAAATGGGGTTTGTGGCTAATACTCTGAAAACATTAACCCAGTGCTCAACAATCATCAAAGACGCTGATAAAGCACAAAGGATTATTAGAAAGAAAATTGAGAACAAACCAGAAAACATCATTATCTCATGGTAGAAATCTGTGTGTATTCCTGTCTGTCCTGACTAAGCATGCCTGCCAAGCAGACTTCCTTGGAAGAGTGCAAAGAACTGGAAATTGTGCCTAGAAAGAACTGAAATGAATGCTCTGTCTTGCTGCCCAGTTCTGTCTCTCCTGTGCTCTGGATTAACAGGACAATGGGGCTCCCTGGACACTGTTCTGGACCAAAACCAGAGAAAACAGGAGTTATTAGGATGTTAACTCTGACGTCCTCCTCTCCCACACCTCTTGTTCCCAGTAACCTTTGCAGGACATTCCTATGCCATGCAATTTTTGTTAGGATTTCTCTTGTGCTGAGGCCACAAGATGAACCAATCACTCCACAGGGCACAACAGAATAAGGTGACAAAATGTTGTGGATTTCAGAGCCAGATGGTTGAGCTTTGTAAAGGGGAAATGCGAGATTTAAAAGAAAACTGTGAATGGGGGAAAGCTGATGAAAAATATTTGCTAGGTGATGGAACTAGTGCAAAGCAGATGAAGACTTTCATAGAAACAAAAATCATCACAAAATTGTTCTCTATTTTTCCTATCACCATCATAGAAACCTTTTTTCCCCACAGATAAAAATCTCCAGATTTTTCAAATTAGCACATTTCTTCCAGTCTGCTCCTTGCTGTGATCCTCCTTTACACTGAATACAGTAGACAGTGGGGTCTTGTTAGAGTAAAAATATCTTCAGTCAAGAATTTTGCTGACATTGGGTATAGAAAAATTTTCTTTTAATCCAGTTAATCATGCAGCTCTTGCACCCAGACAAGGAAGATGGTACACATATGTAAAACTTGCTTCCAATGAGGTCCTGCTTCCAACAAGTTTTGTGCTGCATTTCGAGATTTATGGTAAATGCATCAGGACTGTGTTAAAATCTAGAAGAGAAAGATGCTGCAAAAAAGGTACATTCCCAAAAATCTTTAACATATGGTGAGAGACACAGAGTAGGAGAGGGGGAATATATCAGAGCTCTGTATGTAATAAGGATTGAGCAAAAATGAAAGGGATGCTCTCTCAGGGGTGCTTTAATCTCTTCAGGGATGAGTGCCAGGACCAGAATTAACACTTGTGAGATCGTCCTTGGCACTCTGCACTTGATGAAGAAATCTGGTGCAAATCTGGGAATGAGAAGGCTCATCAGGCCACAACATGCCCAACATCAAGGAGAGCTCCCGAAGTTCAGGAGCAGCTGTCAGAGCTGTGGTCACACCCCACCAGTGGAACTGGTGCCACCACAGGGTCCCAGTCAGCGTGACCCCTCTGGCAGCACCAGGCTGGTCCTGGACACAGTTTGTGCTCTGCTACACCCTGTCCCACCACTGCAATCCCACAGCAGGAAGGGACACATGCTGGGCTATCCATCATCTCCAGCAGGGTCCTCCTTGCAGCTGGCACAGATCACTCCAGAGCAGATGGGACAGGTCTGTGCCTGCATCCCGCAGCTCAGAGCAAGAGAGGAATATTCAGATTAACAGAAAATTTTGCAGTCAACCTTTTTTCCAACAATGATTTTTCTCCAGGGAAGCATGTGGTCCAGTTCAGGGAAATGAGAAAGAGAGCAAATTTTTTTTTTTTAATTTTACATTTCAAGTAATAACAGTTTTCTGGCTTTTTGTGCAGGTCACTAACAATGCTCCCCAGTGAAAAAAGTTAGTAGTTCCCACATCTCTGACTCACTTGGCTGTAAAAAAAAACCTGAAGCAGAAAAGCTCTCAGACCTGATATGAATTTATACTACAGCCTTTTTTTTTCCCTTTTTCAGTAGTATGAACTACCCTTCCTGCAGGCATCAATGTCAAATCTTGCACATTATAAAAGGATGTGAGTGAAAATAAGATCCAGCTTCATCAATGTGTATGTCACCACTGAGAGGAAGGATAGAAGAATACTGACTTTGGGTAAGAACTGCAAGAGTTTCATGAAACAGAGGCAGAGAGGAGAATTGAAATTAGGCAGAAATAAATCAGTGCCAAAGCAGAGCTAGGTTGTGAGTGTTCCTGAGGGCACAGGACTGAAATCCTGATTTAAGATTACACAATGCAGTATCAGTAGAATGTAAAGAGAGTGAGTTTGGGATTGGGTGAAAGGGGTCATTAATGGGGACCCCTCACTCTGTGGGGGGACCCACTGAGGCTCTAAGGGAGGGCTCCAAGGTTTGGCACATTCAGCGTTTCTGTCCACGAGCTTTGGAAACAAATTTTGCATCACTGCTAAGAAAATGTGTTCAAGGATCAGTGCAGGGTAAACTAAGAGAAAACAGGAGTATGACCAACAACTCACTTAATAAATCAGGTCAGGTTCAGGGAAAATGTTCAAAATGAGCTGAATGGGATTGCAAAGGTTCAGGAACAAAGAATAGAGACCATGTTTTCAAACGGGGGTTTTCTCCTGTCCCAGGTAAAGGCTTCATTAAGAAACTGCCTACAGGAGCTGCAGGTGTTTTGCTCCTGGGCAGAGTGATGGTGAATGTCATCATGGCCTCAATGTGGTTGGGATGGAAAGGGCTCCATGTCACCACTGAACACCTGCAAAGTCACCCAGTCTGAGGGCCTTTTGTGCCTTGCTCTACCAGTGACATCAGGAGTTAAAGCATTTGGCTCTCTTGAAGTGCCAAGTGTTTCCCCTTTCAGCACAGAGCCCCAGGGGAAATGTAAGGCACAACTGCTCAGTTCTGCTCTGGGCAAGCAACAGTAGAGCAGTGAGAACCTGAGGCCCTTCTCAGCCCATGGCTTTTAGGAAAATAATCAGTCAAAGGTCCTTGTATGGATAATGGCAGGAGGAATGGATAATGGAGACAAAGAAATTTTAGGAATTTTCACTGGGAGGAGGGTAACCAGTGAGTGCTAAGGAAACGTGGTGGCAACAAATTTGTAAATGATCTTGAAATTAATAGTGAAGTGTTCACATTTGCTGATGACACAGTGTATTGGAACAGAAAAACTTGTCTGCAAAGAAAAGCAAAAGGGAAGATTTCTACAGTTGTATAAGATGAATGATGTGGAGACAATGGTAGGATTCATTGTTCCCCATCTATTCTGATGCAAAAATTATGGAATATCAAAGTTAGCAGTTGCCAAGTCCAAAAGAAAGTTGTTTTTTTGGGTTTTTTTCAGAGACACCACATGTAGGACTTGCCAAGAGGATGCTGTGGATGCTGAAAATTCACATCAAGGAGAGACTGGACAAATTCATGGAAAAGGAATCCCATCTGCATTACTAAAAAGAAAGAGAGCAATCTCCTGAGCCATAAATTGTTGGATTTTGGAAGAGCAACCTGGGGAAGTGTCAGTATGTGCTTAGCACAGTCTGCTCTGCTTGCTCTCTGCCAAACCATGCTCCTCTTGCTATTCATTCAAAAGAGGAACATTTATTCTTCAACACCTCCACAGCTCAATGCATCTCCATGACACAGAGAGGCTTCATCCCCTCAGGACCAGCATCCAGGTTTTCCATTCTCATGGTGTGTGCTTTGCCTCTTAAAACTGCTGTGCCAAAAGTGGGCACGAATCTCATCTCAAATTGTGCTGCCTTCTCCAGAATTCCCATTGCTGAAGGCTGGCATGGTGCCACGTGCCAGAACAGCCACCCCTGAGCATGTGTGTGCCTGGAGCTTTGAAGAAAGTCCAAGATAAACCCAGAGATGCCTCCACCATTAGGCACCAAAGAGCCACTCTGAGTGAATTCCACCCCAGGAGCCCAGGCTGTTGAGCTTGGTGACAAGGAGACTGAAAGAGATTATTAATGTGCTATTAATCATTAATACCTATGAGTGAAGAAATATTCATATACTGCAAGGCTTTGTAGTTGAAAATGGGAAACTACAAGACCTGAAAGCCAGGGAAATTATAATTAGAAATGAGGTACACATTTCTAACAGGGATTGTGGTTAACCACTGGAACAAACTAGAAAAGGGAAGTGGAGGATTCTCCATCTCTTAATATTGTCAAAGAAGAAGAGGGTGTCTTCCTGCAGCACAATGTACTGTGCTCAGTTCAGGAGCTCTGGATGTAATTCATACACTTCATATATTCCAAAACTCAGGTTAAATTATCTTGTTGTGCTTTCAGACCTTTATCTTTACCAGTTTTAACTCCTGCAGAAGTCTTTTGTACGCAGTGGATCTGCAGAGTGAGTTGAAGGTGAGCAGGTATGGACAAGACTGGGTTTATTAAGACTTTCTCCTTTAGGAAACTCCCAACAAAAAGAGCTAAAAATGAAGCTTTCAAAGACCAGGCTATCATAAAGTAAATGCAATAAACACTAGAACATCACACTGGAAAATCATTTTACAGAGATAAAAACACAGTTTATATTCCTCTAGTGTCCAGAGTTCTGGAGCCATTTTGTCCCCAACATTTTTACAGTGACCCAGAGATCTGCAATTTCATGTTGTGTGTTGATTTCCATTGGAAATGGGAAAAATAGAGACAGCTTATACATGGCTGGGAAACCAAATCCTGCCTCTCACTTTCAGCCCAGCAAGCAACACAAGCAGCTTCCCTCAAGACAGTGATGCCAGAATTTGCTTCTTCTCTGTCTTTTCATCTATTCCACAGCAGTTGGGTTTTCCCATTGCAGATGTCACCTCAAAACATGTACCCACCACCCTTCAAATCCCCCCAGAGCAGCACCACCTTTTGTGCTTACCTTAGAGAAGGCTTCACACTGCTCAGGCCAAAGGATTTAGTGTAATTATATCTGTAGTAAAGATCTGTGATGAATTATGCAGTTCTGGTATCTGCAGATGAATCACACCAATGGAACACAAGGATGTGGTGTCAGAGCCAAGCTTGGAAATGGAAAATGCCTAATCCAGCGTTTTAAAGCTTTAATGCAGCCAAGATTTCAGAATTTCAAGTATTTTTTTTTAATCTTTGTTTAAGCCTGGATTTGGGGAGGGGACTGGTAATGGTATTTAGATTATTATTTTTGCTGTAACAGGATTATCCTTTTCAGTTAAGGATAACTTAACTGTTAAGTCGCTGCAAACTTGTTGCCTTTTCAGTGCAGGAATCAGTTAAGCATCACAGATAGAGAAATATTATTATAACCATTTTTACAGCCCATTTTGGCCAAGAATGGGACCAGGAATGCTGACTTTCAGTCACCTGCTTTCACAAGTAAACTAATAAATAAGGTAGAAAGCTAATAAATGAAGGCACTGTGTGCATTAACTCTCTATAATAGTACTTATCCCATGCTTGTGTTATACACAGGAGGTCAGAGGAGATGAACAGAGAAGTCCCTGCTGGCCACAAAGCCAATGAACCTATTTTTAAACATGAGGCAACATTCAATAACCTGCACCAGCTTTGATTAACTGTTCTGCAAGATTGAAAGCAACACAAGCAGAACTAACGTGCACAGTGGGCAAAAAAGACATCAAAAGCACAGTTCATGATGGCAAGGTTTTAGTGCAGAAATACTGGATGGGAACCTTGGCTGTGCAGCTCATGCTGACCCTTCTGGAGTAGTTCATCATGTCCCCAGAACATTTTGACCAAGGCTCTTACAGAAAGGCACTGACAACTGGGCACTGTAGCTTCCTTCAGGTTTCTAGCTAACCCCAGTCTCTACCTCTTAAATACATAAATACATATATAAATATATATATATATATAAGCAAATACTATATTTGAGCTGCTATGAGGCAACTAACTTTTTAAAACATGCAAACAAGATTAGTATAAGGTCTGTAAAACAGCTCTGCTTTTTCTGGTATTGATTTTGCTTATTTTGAAGTTAAGCATATCCATAAATATGCTCTATGGTCCCTTGAGGTAAGTCTCATAAGGTATTTAAAAAGGAAAAAAAGGACGAGGAGGAATTTTTTGGCAGCAATTACCATCTCAGATAACCTGCCTGGGGTTGGGAAAGTGTGCCAGCAATCTGCTCAGAAATAGCTTTCATTTGGGCTGTTTATTTTCATATGCTTTGTCTGACACTTTACTGCTGTGGCTGGGTACTTAACTGTCAGCTTCCATTAAACGCTTTGTCAGTTGTTTCCACTCCAGGCAAAAACCAAAATTATTATCTCCCATTATTCATTAAAGCTAACACACTGGCAGGAAGCAAGCAGGATGACAAAGGAAATCATCCTTGTGCCAAATGGTGAGATTTCCTCAGGGTCCTTTGCTCCAGTGCTCCTCTAGTTCCTTGTACCTTCCTTCTCTTGACTGTCCCAGTCACCTGCCTTATTTCTTTCAAATAAGTGGGGCACTCAGGGCAAGCTGTTTCACTTTAAAGCAAAGCTGGGGGAACTCAACTCCTCTGCAGCAGCTCAAAATATTCAGATATTCTGAAAAAGATTATTGTGTTTGCTTCAAATTAGTTTGGACTTTCACAGCACAATCATATGGGTGAGTATCCCTTCCTATGGCAATGTAGAGTATGAAATATGAATGGGATGTTAATAAAATACCTTTGGGAATATCTATTACACGGTTTCTTATTTTGCTGTTTTAGGGTGTGTGGATGGCTTAATTTTTTTAATTATTTAAAGTAAGTTTTCCATATACATATACAAAACTTTAAATAAGTTTTCTATACATAAATGGGGAGGGGGGGGGATTTAAGCAATTCCAGAAAAGGCAAAACATGTCATTTCAGGTCAAACAAAACATTTCAAGACGACCCAGACAGATCCTTACCCTTCCAAATTTTGTCCTTTCCAACCCACTGCCATTGTCCCCCCAACAGTCTTGTTCACCCTTTGAACCAGAGAATCCATTACATGCAATGCTCTAATTATGGTCTGGTTTCCTTTAATGAGCACATGTGGGACAGGATAATCATGGCCCCAGGCTACTGAAATGGTGGACTCCAGCCTGGACCTGGACCTCACATAAATTTTCTCTGTGCCCTGCCAAGGTCCCAGACATGTGACATCCCATGAAGGAGACCCCATGGTTTTTACCACTCCTTTTGGTGTTGTGCATCACCAAGCTGGCCCAGCCCAGGTAAAGCCAGTGCACAGCTCCCTGCTGACTATCCCCTGGTAAGAATTAGCAGATCTCAATAAAATTACCCCGTGGGCCTCTATTAAAAATTAAAACCCTTTTGTTCAAGATTGCAAAGTGCTCACCTCTTGAGCAAACACCAAACAAAACCAAATGTTCCTCAACAGAGGATCTCTATTGCTGTCCTTCATTCCTAAGAAAAACATTCAGTCTGAACGTATTTGTTCCCACTCACGCTCCTGGGGTTTTCAATGAAAGTCTTGAAGCTGTTCAAGCAGCTCATAAACTGGAGCCCCTTTCTGATTCAAGTGTGCCCTCCTGTTCAGATTTTGGGAAACGGGATGATTAATTGATTTCCATCATCAGACTCCCCATAAGTCACAAGCCAAGCTGCTATTTCAAGTTTCCATTGACAAAGATTTCATTATAAGAAGCCATAATTTTTAACCAGCTCTGTGCAAACTTTTTTTAGTCTTCGGCCTGAATTAGGCCCATATGTTACAGAAAAACACAGTGAGGGCAAGTTGTGGGGGTGAAGTGGTGAGGGGAAGGGAAGGGAGCAACTGGTCTATCTCAGTGTCTGAACAAACTTCCACCCACATCACAGCATAAAGGGGCTCTGAATTGGTCGTCTTAACCCTTATCTAAACAAAATAAATCAAAAATACAATTTTCCAATTGACGCTGAAGGATTTGCTTTCTTAGCCAAAAAGCAATTTTAAACTCCCTTGCTGAGTAAGCTCTGCCCAGATACTGAACTCCACTGAGAGCTCCTGGAGTCCAAGGTGGAATCGCTTAATTCCCCTTCTGCTGCTGGGATAGAAACATCCTCTGACAGCACCTGCCACAGGATGCAGATGAAACCACAGCTGAATGTTGTATGTAAACCTGGTGGCTGGGAGACCCTCCCTCCAGAGGGCTTGACAAGGCAGTTGAAAAGATAGAAAAAATGGGAAAGAGGCAGTGCTGCAGTCCTTATTTCACAGAGTCAAACAGGCAAGGTGTATCCCAACAAAGAAAACAGTTCATTGTCAATAAAACACTGAGCTCCAAATCCTGCCAAGGTCACCTGCATTGTTTAGGATGATAACATAGTCCGTGGCCATGAGCAAGGCTCTGTGAGTAAAATTTTGCCATTGCCACCCTGTTGAACTGTGTAGCAGGAAGAGGATGGACCTAAGGATGCAAAGCACATTCAACCCAACCTGTTTTATTTAACTGCATAGCCAGAGCCTTCAGCAGAGCAGAGGCTTCATCTGCATTGTAGCTCCAAATCAGGAACCTGAAGATAGAGGGATCTGGAGACTGAGCACCACCCCTTGTATATGATAAATGCATCCCAAAATGACCTCTGCTGCATTGTCACATGCACTTGAGCTCTTTGGCCATGTCAGATTTTTGTCTAATGAGATGGGAATTCCCTGGGTGACAGTGAGGAGAACAGCAATATCACTGTAAGGATGAACCAGAAGTATCAAGGAGTAGTTTAAGGAGTTTACATTTAGCTGTGGGACTGTGTGATATGGCTAAGCCAAAAACTACTGGATATAGGACCTGATGAATCTCAGTCTTTCCTTCTCTCTGATTTGCAATGCAGCCTTGGATGAGTCACTGCAATTTGGATCTGTCCCCTGCAAAACAGGGAAACACGATATGAACCTGCCTAAAATGTTCTTTGAGGGATGTAAACAGAACCTGTGCTGTCTACTAATGCTCTTGTCATCCAGACTGCCAGGGCACAGTGCTGTCACACAGGGGGGCTACAGCACTCAATAACTTGGGAAAGCCAGCCAAATTTTACATTCATATGATGGCTGCTTCCAGTATGACAGAACTATGGCAACAGCACAAGCCATGTCAGGATCAGGAAGAGCCAGAAGTTGATTTGAAATTTCCCCAGATAAAAAAAAACTATATTTAGCAGCCATTGAAAACAAACAGTGATTTTTCTTCACTGCCCCTTGAATGATAAATTTAATCAGAACTCCAGGTCTTTCCTTATTTTCTTTCTTTCCTTATAGCCTTAACCCAGGCTGGCTGGAAACCCTGGAACTAGTGCAAATTCCCGTGCTTTGAGGAATTTGTCTCAATTCAGGTTGGATTGGCCAAACAGATGATGTTGCAATAAGGTTGTGACAGACTGGGAGTAATACCCAGTATCTGACTTATTTTCTCTCCTTGCTGAAACACTGCAGTCTGCTCATGCAGTTCTTATCCTAAAATTTTTTACCAAAAACACGAGTTTTGCTGTGTTTCAAATTTTTTTGCCAAAAATCTAGCTGTTCTCATTTTGGTTCTGTCCTGATAGCAATATATTTGATGTCACAAAAATATTACCAGCTTCAGTGGCCTCAGTATTTTGGATAAAGACAGGAAAGATGGACAGCAGAAGAGGCAGAGAGTTTGAAAGGTAGAGAAATGACATCCTTCACATACAGATTTTGATAAGAAACTTCTGGTTTATGTCTTTTGGACTTCAGAAAGAGGAGTAAGTCCACACAGTCTAAGCCCAGAACAAGCTATTTACCTAACAGAGACATTCAAAGATGACCCTCCCCTCCTCCTCCTGTGACTTCAATGCCTTGTGCTCAAGTAAACCATTTTTTTCAGGATGATACACAGCCTGATTAAAAGGACCAGAGATGAAAAATCCCCCACTCATCTCCAGAGTTGTTGTTAATTATTAGTCACCCCTATAGGTAAAATGTAGCCCTTGTTTCTTGACAGGATTTGAGCTCAAGTTCTGCTTTTGCTACCAACCTTTGTTACATCTCTGTGTAGTTGACCAGGAGGTCTCTACGCTGCTTTTTATGTAGATGTTTCATCTGGCATAACCAAACCGCCTCACAAGACTGCTTTTCACCAATACAGACCAAGCTCTTTTAAGTCTTACACTGCAGCACATTTTCTCTGGCCCTTAAAGTATTCTTTTTTTGCCACTTTGCGCACTTTAAAATAAAAGGTGTGCCTGAAACAGGATCTCCTGTCTCACAGCACAGCACAAGTCACTGGGCAGATCCCTCATCTCAGGGATAGTCAGCCCAAGATGTCAATTCACATCCCACCTCATGATTCAGACATGGATCTGTGCTCTCCAGATCATGCTGACATAGGAATTGTGCATTTCTCCAAATTTCCATCAGGTTTCTCTTGAATTGTGGGTCACGGGTAGTTTCATCTAAAAGCACATCTGAGCCCGAGGTTCAGCATCCCAACCTCAGCAGACTCTGTGCTGATGTCTGAGCCTTGGGAATTGCAGTCAGTCAGTAGCAAGAGGTGAATTCAGCCAACCCTTTCAGTTCTGGATGTTGGCCTTGCAAGACAAATCTCCATGGAGCTGTTTTTGCATCTCCGGTGCTGGCACATGGACACGTAATGTGGAATATGCCCTTCCCTATGGGACACTCCTCCATGAGTTCATTCCTGGCTTAGTTGGAGGAGCTGGATTTTACATTATTAGGTATTGAGTTGCAACATGAAATTACCAAAATGTAAAACATGGGAAAACATACTGTAAATCACTTATTGGCAGGTCTCTCACCTCTTTACAAGTGCACAACTGGATACATATGAGCCTTTTGGAATTTCCAAATTAGAGCCCAGAAGACTTTCCCAAAGAAAGGTATTTTCTACTGGCACCAAAACAATTTTATCTGAGCTAAACAACAGAGTTAATGTTTTAGCATTCACATGGCCATTTGCAGGCTACAAATCCAGACTTAATTTCACCTCCTTCTTGTACTGTAGCTCTATTATTATTGCTTTTTTTAATGAATGTTATTTTTCTTGTAACTCTCCTGCTTTGGCTTTTCAAAGGAATTATACAGAGACCCAAGGGACTGACAGTGAGAATGCAGAACCTTTCACATTCAGGTGAAAATACTGATATCTTGAATGGTGTTATCAGGAAGTGAATTTACCTAAATGCATGTTCTTACTCCTGTGACCTCCAGCTCTTCTGTCCTCACCACTTGTGACCCTCAGCTTGGGGTGACAAAGGATGCTCTGATGTGAGCAAGGTGTGATTTTGTGGTGAAGGCACTAAACTGGGAATTAGACATCTGTGATTTATTCCATGCTCTGCCGTAGTCTGCCTGTATGCAAGTCCCTTAATCCTTCTCTGCCTCAGTTTCCCACCTGATGGAATAAATAGTTTCAGTTTATTTTTTAGTTCCTTGCCATTCTTGTCTCTGGGGCAGGAAAGATACCCATCCCCAGCAGTGTTCAAGGCCAGGCTGTTAAAATGAGCACCAGAGCCAGCAGTTCACGTGAACACAATGAACAGTTATGCACCCTAAAGCAAAATTCTTCCTTCTGCATGAAGTTCACCACCAGTTCACAGGGGCTGGTCACAGCAGGACATACTGCAAATCCATCTGAGATAAAGTGTGAAGATATCACCAGGAAAGGCTCCCAAAAGCCAGAGCATGGTTTGTCCTGCAGCTCAGAACAGAGAAGACATAACAGGTTTGTCAAATGCAAGTTCTGCCATGTGTGAAGGAGTGTTTGAAACCCACCTGGCACCCAGCACTGCAAGTGTCTGTCTGTCCACAGCCCATGGAAAGGAGATGATCTGGAGCCTCCCATATCTTCATTCAGCTCCACACCTGTTCAATTTTTTCTCTACTTGTTTTACTCTTAGAATCTGGGGAGTTGGTGGCATGGAACATGGGCCTCAGTTCTTACATTCCTGGTTTCTGCTCCCTGTGTTTCAAAGATCCCTCCTGAGCACCCTTTTCCTGTAAGAGGAACTGGCTCACACAGCATCTAAAGAGAGGATGGGGTGCTGGAAAATAACAATGAACACAACCTGATGAAAATATACCCATTATCATAAGCTGTATCTCTCAATTCTGATCATCAATTTTTTAAAAAGAAATGAGGTTGTTTAAAACAAAAGAAGAGACCAGGTAGCTGCACAGAGCTGGTTGCTTTCTTGCTGTTGCTACAACAAGTTATTTTCTCCCTAAGTGAGAGAGACACATCTGCTGGCCTTGCAGAGAGCACATCAGATCCCCTGGATTAGCAGGTCTTTCCATGGATAACTTGACGTGAGGCTGGTGTCCCACAGGAGCTCCCAGATCACAGCACTCATTATGGAGAACACTACACTTTAGTGCTCAACTTGGAAGATGTTTTGAGAGATAAAATACAAAGTTATCCATAAACCATCAAATGCTTCAGGCCTTTCAGAATACTATTTGCTGATTCCCTCAGAAATTTATTAGCTCTACCAATATTTTCTTTCTTAGTTTTGTAAAGCAAGCTCCAAGTCAGCTAGTACTGACTATGCAGAGCCCTGAAACCACATGTTTATTTTCCTAAGTTATAAAAAGTTTATAAGGGTAGCTGGTATCCTTATGGGCCACTGTACAGTGATTTGCTACTGCATTCCACACTGATACAGAAGAGCTCTGTGTTTTATACCAGAGGGAAATCCTTGTGATACAGCTGTCCAGCAGCCAACAAGAGTGCAGACACCTTCAAAAATATAACCCTGAAAAAAAAAATGATAGCTGAAAAGGCAGAAAACATCCCTTCTGAGAAAAGTCAGTTTGAACAATGTGATGACCTTGGGCACCATAAGATCTGTGTAGTAATATCCCAGTGAACATCAACAGTCCTTTCATCAGACATGCAGGGGTTTTTTTTGGTTTTTTTTTTTTTGTTGTTTGTTTGTTTGTTTGTTTGTTTTGGTTTGGTTTGGTTTTGGTTTTTTTTAACTACATCACCATTTTTACCTGAAAAGGTTGTATGGTCACAATAATTTTCAGAAGTATGATGCAGTGGCTACCTTTTCTTTCTCCAGCTAACATTTAGCCCCAGGCACTCAGTTTTCAAAACTTCATGAGGCTTCACTGACATGAGGAGGCTTTGGTCAATTTACACTGGACAACGGAGAGACTGTTATTCATTTATCTCTTAAAATAGTGAGTACACAGCTGCACAACCTGAAGAATTAGGTCAGGATTTTGCTATGTCTGTCCTGGAATGAGAAATTCAGAGCAAACAAGGTAGATTTCAGGAGAGAGCCGGGAATGTGTGAAGAGTTAGCAAAACTGACACAGATTCATAGCAAAAATAAGTAATTTTGCAAATCCCTAAACCACAATGGTTGGATTAGGGCCCTTGTCATACAATTCTTGGGCATGTGAACAATCCCTTTTTCACTTGAGTTCATTTCATTAGCTTCTCTCAGCTACATAAATACTCATACTCTCAATGGGACTACTCACATCAATAAAGTTCCTCAAGCGAGCAGGGATTGCAACCCAATTTTAGTGGAACAAACCCAACCTCTGACTTTGATTGCATCCCTCACTTTTCTAAAAAAACTTCATTTCCAGCAAGAATGAACCCACAATCCCTGTGGAGCTTTCTTTCACCACTTCCAAGCACAATCCCAGTTATTTTTCTTGTCAAATACAAATGCAAACTGGGCTCTCCTAAACTCCCCAACTTCACCTTCCTTTGCAAAAACACTGCTGGGCATTGAGCAGGCCAATTTGGATGTCTTTTAGAGCTCCTGAGCTTTGCTGTGCTCTGATTGATAGATCCCAATTGGGTTATCCTGCTCACATTGAATCCCCATGTGCCTCAGCCAACCAGCAACCTCTGAAAGTCAAAATACTGCTCACTGTAATACCACAAGTAATGACAGTAGTATCAAAGCACTAATTACTCAGATGTAAACTGTTTTCTGATTAAGTTTGTAGTCTTCTTTTAAGCCCTTGACAATGTTGGACAGTGTTGACTGTGATTAATTCACTTATAGTCAATACAAATGTCAAGGAAAATTGTCCCTTTACCTATCAGTTCCTCTCATTATTCTGATGGAGTTTAGTCTAAGGTTTGCTGCAAGGGAGACAGGATGGGCAATGCTGGAGTGAAAAGTGCATTACACTGCTGGAGGAAGCAGCAAAACAGACAATTTTTGCCCCCAGCTGGCAGCAACCACCACAGGGATCCCTAAATCTAAAAACAGCACATATTGAGTTGGACATTTCCTGTATATTTTTCAAGCAGGTTTTTAGTTAGTTCCACTCTGCCAAAAGCAGAGGAGGAACTTCTCTTTTGTCTCCAACTCCGCTTGATCATCCAAAAATACACATGAAGGGCTGGACAGAGCAACAAGCAGAATTGAAATCAATAAATCGACTTGCTGGCTTCTTGTGTCAGTATTTATCATCTTATCCAAAATAGATAATAAAATCAGGACATCTAAACTCAGCCATTTCCTCTCAAGACTGTGATCTTGCAAACTGCTGATGCGCTTTGCTTCCACAAATACCCACCAGATGTGGCACATTTCAGGTAAAGGCTTCAGTGGAAGGCATGAAGCCTCCCATTAGAATCCTCTCTTCCCCTCAAGGTGAATAAAAAGAATTGGGAGGACAATGAGGAAGAAGATGAAGGAAAATTAACTCTGTCCCCTCCCTTTCCATTATGTTCAAAGATTATAAGGTGTCTCCAAAGAGCTCTATGAATGCTGTCATGGAAAACAAACACACAGAGGTGTTTCAGTTCCAGAGTTATCAGACGCAAATAAGTAAATAAAGTCTTGCTCCACAAAGAGATACCCATGGAGAGACCTGTCTCTAAGTGCAGTTATGTTGCACCAAGTACAAGTTGCTGGAAGTAATCTCAAGGTCAGCAAAGGGCAGGGGAAAAATAGTTGGTAAAGTAGAATAAGCAATTGATTGTTTTGGGTTTTTTTATGTTTTTTCAAAGACCAAAACATACAAAAATGTTTTTATGGAACAAAAGGACAAGGACACCTGGAGTACTGGGAACCCTGACCCACTGATTCCCTCAGCAAGACTTGAGTTTAGCATTGCAGCATTCATTCCAACAAAAAGGACACATTTTATCCAGAGCTAGGAGTCACAGAAACCATCTGCAGGGTAAGAAAATTCTAGTAACATCCAAACCAGCTTGCCCTCCAAGATCCTGTATGTGTACAGGCTTGTTGTACACAAGTACATGAATGTTAAGATGGTGTTCTCCAGGGAAAGGGAGAAACCTTTTACATTGTATTATAAATGTAATGAAATGTAATTTAATATATATAAATGTGGAACTAGTCTCTGCCATGACTTTCTTGCACAGAACAGGATCTTACCATTCATACATTCAGATACATATGCAGCATATATACATTCACATACATAAACATGCTGTATTATTTAACTTAAAGCATAAACATGTGCTTAGGAGAGACAAGTCTGACAGCCCAGAGACCTAATCTTTCCATTAGCATCCTTCCATCTCTATTACCTTGTCTCACTGGATTTCCTTCTGTGTCCCAGTGAGAATGGCTTTTGCAGCAGAACAAGCAGAAGAACACTCGGATTTACATAAAGACCTCGCCTGATGTTCCAAGATGCAGCCACACCATCAGCCAGGGGATGGTTTTCTCATCCAGGAGGAATCTCAGCTGTAATCATCAGCCTTTCACAACAGATTCCTGGGAGTCTTTTACCTCCTTCACTTGCAATTTGTCCAGCTCAGAGATTTACATGAAAATGTTGAACTCAATACTGAACTTCATGAGGAAATGCATGATCTGAAATATCAAAGGGATCTCTGGAGTACAACAATTTTGGACATGGCAAAAAATGAAATCCTTTCCTTCAGCCAAAATACCACTTACAAGAAGGTCACTTAAACTGGTTACCACTATAATGTCTTGTTCTTTATCTCACCTCAAGTGTCTTCAGGACAATTAATACACATTATACTTTAAACATTTTAGGAAGTGCTATGCTAACTAATATAGGGGTCCCATTAGTGGATTCTACTCCACTGAGTTTCACCCTCAGGACTGAAAACTGAATTGCACTGCCAGGAGTGAACTTAACTCATCAGCCTTGACTATTAGGAGTTAGAAGCTATTACAGAGCAGAATGGAGTGCCAGCAGCTGTAGATTAATAATTCAGAAATGCAGATATAAAGTGAGAGGGGGAAGTGAGATGTGGGTCATCTCAAATGATTAATACTGCAGATAATAAAAATGTTTCTCTTTAGCTACATGGATGAAGAGAGAACAATGATAGAATTGTAGAGTCATAGAGTCATAGAATATCCTGAATTGGAAGGGACCCACAAGGATCATTGGCATCCACCTCTAGGCCATGCATAGGACAACTCCAAAAATCCCAACATGTTCTTGACAGCATTTTCCAAGCACTTCTTAAACTCTGGATAAATGAAAAGAGAGAAAATATGTGGCACCGACAGACCAGAGAATGACTGAAGACTATTAGGATTAATAGGATATTAGGATTCTCCTTTTGTTTTCAGTGGTGATGATGAAGAACATTCTTGGATTCCATGGCAGCAGAAGCCTCCCAGGCAAAAGCACATCCATTGTAGGTGACACCAAAGCCTCACTTGGGCCTTGCACCTTGCAGCTTGGCCAAAGGCTGGAGACTTTAGCAAGTTTGGGCTCCTGTGAGTTTTCCTACAGACTTTCAGTGTGTGTTCATCCCTGACACAAAGGTCAGCCTGCCAGATGTCAAACCCTTCCCGCAAAGTACAGGGGGCAAAAGAACCATTCACATACAAGTTGTCAGATTTTTTAATGCATATATTTTCTGATTTTGGCTGACATTTTCTAAAATGAATTCAGCCTGAGGCACACACTCAGCATGAAGAATTTAAATCCAAATGGTTAATGCTTGGCAAAGCTCTGAGCAACTGAAAACAGGGTCTGGTAATGGGAAGTGTCAGACAACCTCAACAATAGGGGACCAGGCCTGCATTGTAACACACTGGAGATGGATGATATCAGACTGGAAATTTCACAGTTAAATAGCTGCAGCACCATTAATTCCTCCCTGGCAAAGGTTGGTGTTAAAGCCCATCTGGTCTGTGTGTACAACATCAGACTATGTCCATCACAACAAAATGAATTAAGGATGGAATTCAACTTTCCTGTTAAAGTAAGGAGTAAAATTTGGGCTCCGGTGATTGACTTGACACCACAAACTTTGGTTCAATGACAAGTATGAGGTGTGGCAGCTCCCACATATAGAACTTGCTGAGTTTTGGATTATATTTTTTATTAAGTGAATATTTCTTATGTTTTTTTTCTAAGGAACTGGGTTCAGCTTCCATCTGGACATTCCCTTGAGTGAATTTCAGAGGCCTAAACATGCAAGGATAGGACATTTTAGGGTTGAATGGAAGAGCATTGAGAGGAACAGAACGTGTGCACCTGGATATTTGTACTGGAAGACACTGCAGCAATATTTCAATGATATAGGCATGAAAAGCACCATGTGACTGGCTTGACCAACACATCTCAAATTTTGTTATTTATGAATAAGCCAGAGGGCAAAAAAGTTCATAGTCATATTTGTCCAAGCAAGTATAGCATAAGAAACTGCACTTAGCTTAGAGCTATTCCCTCAGCAGGAAAAAGGCTACATTTGAATAAATTATTTGTGGTGAATTATTCCATTAGCTGTAGTCATCATAATTCCATGATGATTTTTATGTAGCATACATAAGAAAATTCTCCTTTCCATATTGAATCTTCACTTAATTTGCTGTGGCTGGAAACAACAATTAAACATTAATTTTACTGATTATCTGACAAATGCAGATCTTAGCTAATGTTTGCTCCAGAGATGCTGCAAACAAAAGTAAATTTTACAGTGAAACTGAATAATGAAAAATATTTTTAAAGTTATTCATTAATAGCTCTGTGGGAAAAACCAGAAATACAAGGAACAGCACTATGCTGAGTGAGGCTCATCACTGTCAGAAGAGTTTTGTGATTTGATACCTTAAGGAATATAAGAACTTAACACAGCATCAGTCTGCAGCAGTTTTCAAAGAATCACAGAATGGTTTGGGGTGGAAGGGACCTTTAAAGATCATCTCATCCCAACTCCCCACCATGGGCAGGGACACCTTTCAGCAGATCAGGTTGTTCAAAGCCACATCAGCCTGGCCTTGAACACCTCCAGGGAGGGGGCATTTCTTTTCTGAGTTCTTTAAAGCAGTGTGAAAGTTTAGACACAAATGCCTTTGCCATGTGCTGGCACCAGCAACGCTGAGAGAATGCAGGAATGTTCCTACAGCTTCTGCCCATGTGTCAGACCAGAGCCAAGGTGTCAAGTGCTACAAAGATCAGAGCAGCAAAAGTGAGGAGAAATAGAGACACAGAGCAGAATGAGACTCAGAAAGATACTTCACCTCTGGAGAAGCTGGTTGTAGTCTTTTGTCCAAGTCAATGAAACCTCAAAGTGGGGAACACTTTGATGGCACACCCAGAAAGCCACCCCAGGGCTGGGAATGCCTGAGCTGAGGGGAGGAGGTGAGGGGTAACTCACCCAACGGGCAGGTTCAGCCTGAAGGCTCTCATGCAAATCTCTGCTTTTGCTTTGGTTGTGTGGGTTTATCCCCTTATGATTTTTGGTTTCCTGCAAACACTGTAACTCTCAGCAAAGCCAAAGCCAATGTGTTCTTCCTAGTTCCAGGTTTTGCACAGTGCTCATCTGTAGCCATAAACTGGCCCAGCTGCACTCAAATTTTGGCCCACAGCTGTTTAAAAAAAAAAAAAATCATCTTTTTAATCACAGCAGCCCCAAACTAGATCCTGATGAAATCATCACAAGGAGAATAACTGGAAACAGCATGTCCATTTCCTTGGCTTTATGAAGGCTGGCATAGTCTTCTAGAGAGAAAGGTACAGCAGGCTTGTCCCAGACACTTGGTTGGATGCAGTTGCAATTTGGGATAATCTCCATATTATATAGCAGAATTTCCCCCAGTTTCTTCTGCACAAACCTGGATGTAATGAAGGGAGGAATCAATCTGGTGATGACTCTTGGTTAATGCCAAAGGTTTACTCTTCCCCCCACTCTTCACTCCCCTATTCTTTATTCTTCTTATGACTGTGCTGATAATGCCCTGGGATGAAAAATCCTGCAAATTATAAAATGTGTGCAGCTGTATTTCTAGTTGTATTTCTGCTTCTATTTGGGAACACACTGACTTCACAACCTTCTCCATGAGTCGAGGCTCTGAGAAACAAATCTTATGAGTAGGAGAATGGAGGCTTATATTATTTTCAGATTTTTTTTCTTTTTTCTTAGATTTTGACATTAATACCAATAGCACTGCAAACAAGAATAGGTGACAAAAACATGACTGAAAGCCCAGATTCCCTGGTGTGAGTGCCCAGGCAGAATCTTGACTCAATCTTTACACATGCAAATGAGTTACATATTTATCCAACATGCAGACAGAGTTGTGGGATGCTCTGCACTATAAAAAAAGGTCAGGTATCCTTCTTTGGTCTGGATTTAGTCTCATGTGTCTTTATAGGTGTACCTATCAACCACAGAAATAAATTCCAGTCATCCTGGGCTCCCTCCTGTAGTCATTAACAGTGCAACTAAGCTGCTTCAGATATTTACCAACATGTAAGATAAATTCCATGCTAAAAGTCTATTTATTTGTTCTGACTGTGAAGAGATTCTACATTCAGGTTACACGTAGACGTGCATCATCTGTCAGATGCATCTCATCATAAATAAGTTTAAACATGGCTTGAAGGGCAGGCAGCCTTCATCTGATCAAGTGCAGACAGCTGCAATGTTGACTACTACATTTACTCTCCTTTTGTACTCAGTACAAAGAAACAGCTGACTTTAGGGTGTAATTCATCTAATATTAGAGCAGACAATTAAAATAGGTCATATTGATTAGTCCCTGAAAGCAGCTGATTTACACTGGCTGGAAGGAGAGTCTGACAAGGAGCTGAGGTGTGAATATTGAGTGGGATGAACTCCATACTAAAAGTTCATCTATTCCCTCAATTTGATTGGAATAAGGAACCAGAAGTAGCCAAAAATTAGAAAGCTCACGATGTGATCAAACCTGAGCAATGTGGGACAACCAAACTTTCCAGGATTTCTTGGGAAAACACAGGTGCATGTGAACCAGCTCAGCACAAACCCCTCCACTTTTGCAGTAATATCATCTTACTTGGGGATCAGTACACAACCATTAGCTAAAGCTAATAAAACAAACTCCTCTGATATTTTGTTAGCCAGGTAAGAATGTGCAATTGTAGAAGCTGTAATGAGGATAAAACCAATAATAGCTGTTTCTGTACGATATGGATCTGAGGAAATTAATCCAGCTAGAAGCGATTTAAAACATTAAAGCTCCAAACCCTCATGGGATCATAGTATTAGGCAATTCCTTAGCAGAGTGCACATCACCCAAAGCTTATGAAAATATTTTCGGAGCCACAGGAAGTGTTACAGCACTGAGGACAGCACAGACTGTGACAAGTCAAGACAGACTGTGACAAATCAGGAAACGTGACTCCGAGCCCATCCCAGCCCCGTGCCCGTGCTCTGCCTGCCTGAATCCAGCCAATTTGTCTCCTGTTCCTCTTCCACCCTTGCCTGTGTAGGACTGTGAGCTCCTCTCATGTTTATCTAGAGCTGACCCTGTGACAGCACCTCTCATAAAAAGCAAGGGACTGAAGACCAACACGGATTCACAGTCTGTCCTCTGACAAAAACCCCTCAGCACCTTGCTATTGTCTTAGGTGGTCAAAAGATACTCTGGGGACACACTGAAGTCCTTTCATTCCTACTCCTACAGGAGCTGCAGACTGTGGCAGGCAAACTGGTAAGGAAGTGTAAATAACTCTACTGCCAAATCCTTGCTGGTTTCTCCAACCAGACACATTCTCTGCAAAAATAATTTTGCCAAATTATTTTTGACATAATTTTGCCTGAACCACAAGTTCCTTCCTGATGTGTTTGAATGCAGGGAAAAGTATTTGTGTCTCTTTGTTGCAGCTTCATAGGGAGGAGGGAGCCAGATTTAAGATTTCCAAGTCAATCTCTCAAATGTAAAAGTCACTCTAGAGAGTGACATCCTCAGTGAAGAGCCACAACTAACTTGAATTCGACTCCTCCATAATAAACACAACCTTATAATCACAGACTTGGTTTCTAAGTCGGACAACATCATTTATGGACAGTGGTTCACCTACACAGAGAAGGTTTTTTCTCTCATCCACAGTTCAGACTGGAAAATAATTTATATTAGGCTTAAAAAACCAAAGAAACAAAAGAAAAAAATCTACAGAGATACATAACCAGGGAAGCAATGTATCAGAAAAAACACAATTTCCCATCTCCTTTTCCAAATTTGCTTATTATTTCCAATTACACCTCTTTAGGCATGAAATCTCCCTGAGTCCTGAGGTCTCCAGATGCATTGTGGATTTTGCCATGACAAAGATATCAAACTGCTGACTCAGAGTCCTGATTCAGACAAGTGTGATTACAGTGAAGATCTGGGTTCAACATTTGTCATGAAAGAAAACAGGAAAAATTACTCGTCAGAGCCTTGGTTTAATCACAGAATAAGTATATTTTAATGCAACAATGAGAAAATTGTCCCACGTTTTTATCAAAAACAATGTTTAGGTGAAAATTACATTATAGCTACTGAGCTCTAGTGAAACCCCACCTGGAGAAATCCAATATGAAGTTCTAAGACTTTAATTCTGCTCTCTCTGGCTCCAGGTAGTGGCAAGACAGCTTGGTAACAATGGCTATTTCAAAGAAAAAGATGTGCTTCAGCCTCAGTCTACATTACAAAGAGGAAAAGCTCTTTTCAGATGCACATTCATGGTACCCAACTAAAGAAATTGAAAACTCTTTAACAAAACAAACCCCATTTTTTTTCTATTCCTGCTCCTAGTTCTGTGGTGTGAAGTATCTCATGACCATCAGATTCAATCCTTATCTTTAAAGTATTTTAAATAATGTGACAGTTAAGTCTGTAAAATCTGCCTTGGCCTAGGAAATAGTCTTTTATTTATTTAAAAAATGGTAAAGAAGTAACTAAATTACAGGCTATATGAACAGAATACTCATGATACTGTAGCAGGGGGGCATAAATAATTTATCATTTAAAATTGACTAAATACAGTGGTGGAGAAATGGGGATAAAACACAGTTAAAGGAAGGTATAAATTTTGTATTGCTGCTTAGCACTTAGATAATTTATCCAGGCATGAAGAAGTACTTTTTGCAGACCTTACACCAAGATTAAGGTCTGTGTAATCCCATACAAAATCATGGAAGGAGGAAGAATAATAGGCCTAGAGTTAAAGCTAATTATATATTTGATCAGAGGAAATCCCCACAATGGAGTCCATCAATCTTAAACCTAGCCCACAATCAAACTTTTATGCACAGGTATGTCATATGTCATCTTTTTATCCATCTTCCACACCTTATTCTTTACCTTTTAACCAACAAAGAGCACCATTCTCTCTGTCCCCTCCTATTTGGAATATTTCCTTTCCATCACTTTCATTTCCTTTCAAAGCAAGTGAGACACTGCTCCAACATTAATGTTGTTTTTGGCCTGCTCTCCTTCTCCCACCTTCTGTTACAAGAAGGTGAAACCCTTGTTACTGGATGCAGAAATGAGTCTGCCAGAGGGATCTTGTGTATTTTCCTCTTCCCCTGAAGAGCCTGTGGCTAAAGGTGGGTGACAAAGATGATGATTCAGGTCTCAAGTTTGCCACAACCCTTGGAGAAGCAGCATCAAGGACTCAGTTCTACAAAGCATTGAGCAATTCGTGTCCCCCATTAGAGGGCAAATCATCTGATAAAGAACAGGATGGAATAAATTCTTGACAGGTGACAGCTCTGCAGGAATGGTTCTACACATGAAGAACCTGCACACTGTGACTTGGGCCAGCACCCCTCTGAATAGATATTTTTATCCTTATAAACTGACCATTCAGCCACTTCCAAAGGGAAAATTCATCCCTTGCTCCCATCACTTATTTAACACCCAGTTGCTTCCACAGGACTCCCACACCTCCTGTCTTTTTGATAGTATCAGCATCAGTGCTAAACTCAGGCAACCTTAACCATATTTAAGGAATCACTTGTCTTTCTCACTAGGATCCTGTAGGATTTGGTTTTCCCCTACTACAGCCTCTCCATAGCCACGTTAAAAATAGGCTTGGTAATACTTTTCACATTTGTAGGCTGTCACAAATGGTTAGCAGGGAAGAAGTCATTCAAACACACATGACTTTATAATTAAGGCACCTAACTCTTATAAACCCCATTTTTCACAGAAGCAGTGACTTTTAATAAAGTGCAGTGGAGCTGTGGGGGATTCTGTGGTTTCTGTGTGTAGGGTTTGGGCGAGCATTTCGACCCTCAGCCCTGACCACAGAGACCACAGTCATCAGGAGGAATATTTATTTCCACCCCAGCACTTGTCTGGTCTGGTGGACGAGCCCCTGAGCATGGAGACAAGAATGGCAGTCAGTTCCCTCCACTGGGCCTCAGTTTCTACATCTATCAAATTGGGATGATGATTTCTTCACCTTTTGAAAGCTGCCTTGAGAGCACGGGATGAACCAAGCAAGATTCCAGGTGGGGTCACTGAGGGGTGCAGAGGGGAATGTAACTCTGATGAAGATGGAGAGAGCTGGAAAGGGAAGCCCAGGAGCCACGAATCCCATTCCCATATGTGCTGTGAGGGATGGAACTCCTTTTAGTCCCTGGCTTCTGAGGAGTAGGATGCAAGAAATTAAAACCTGGAAATAAAACTGATGAAGCTCTTTTATCTGGATCAGGAGGAGGATCACATGATGAGAGCACTCTGGCTCTCTCCATGCATGTAGTAACAACACACTCAAAGCTGAAAACCTGAGATAAAATTTAAAAAGTCATGAGATAATCACTAGAAATTAATTTAACTTCACTGTCAGAGATATTCTTTCCAGTTCACCTGGTAGGCAATGTCAGGGAAAATACCTGGTTATCAGCATGACAAAAACAGGTCATTCACAATGTGAATCAGGAGCCAGATGCTGTAAGTGCTGCCTGTCAGCATTCACTGACCTGTCACAGGTGTGAAAATGGGAAAATGGGATACTGGGAAGACATGGCCCACCTCTCCATGACTCCAGCACCTCAATGCTTCTGTTGCCCTGTTCACCACCAGGCTGAATAATCCTTGCTTTTAACTAACCCTTTGTCTACTCTTTGACTCTACACAAAGTGTGACTTTTGGTGGCCATTTGAACCCTTGTTGTGGGACATCTGTGACAGGTGACAAGCCTTAGGGTGAAGGAAAATGCAATAGATTCATCACTGGCACTTGCAGACTTCTGACACTGTCTCATATTCACTTTCCTAATCAGGTGAGGGAAACATGGGTCTAGATAAAGTTGCTAGAGAGTGGGGACAAGGCTGCAGATATGTGCACCCAGAGAGCAGTTATCAATGGCTCATTGTCAAAACAGAAAGCTGTGCTGGAAAGCCAGAAAGTGCAGCCTGGGAGGACAGATTGATCAAGTTACATTTATTAGCCAAAAGAGAGCCTTGGTGGGATGTAAGTGCCTGTGAGCACAGAAAAGGCTGCTCCAGAGCACACTGGTGCAATCTGTCCTCACTGTTAGGATAAGGAAAGCCTTTACATCGCTGCAAAAAAAGGAAAAAAATACAAACCAGATAGGAAAAAAAAATTATGAGGATCTATAACATTAGTAGATTCAAGACTCTGAAATCTCCATCCTTGGGGGTCTTTAAACACAGGTTAGATAAACCTGTGCCAGGAAAAACAGGTTTAAGGGACTCTGCCTAAGATAGGCAGGGCTGCTAAGGGCTTTCTGTGTGCATTTGAATAATGCCCTGAGGCTTGATGTGCCTCTGGCCAGCCTTTGTGCATCAGCATCCCTTGGGTACAGGCTGCTGGTAGCTCAGTGCAGCACACAGAGATAATCCACTCTCAAGTTGCCTAAAAAATAGAAGCTTATTTTATGTCAGGCAAGACTGGGGCTTTTCTAGGAGATACTGTGGTTGTGTGATGCTACTGAAATGGCAGCCAGAAAAAAAGCTGCAGTTTAGCCAAGGGCATGAGCCTGGGTCATGTGAGGATCTGAGCCTTTTCTCTGGGATTTCCCCAAGGTTATCTTCAAACCAGCTCTGGAACCAGAACTTGGATCTAAGCTGTGTGGACATGAGGCATGAGGACTGGAAAACCACATAAAAGGTGTCAAATATTGCAACCCACCCTGTGTCAGATGGCAAATTCCTGACCCAGCCTCTCTGCTCTCATCTTTTGGCAGGCCGGCTGATGTGGATTTCTGCATAAGAATGATTTTGACCTTTGCTGGGCTTCATTAGGAATTTAAGATGGGTCTTTGGCTTCCTGAGGCTGAGTGTACTGCCCAGCTAAGCTAGCAGCATTGGAGAGTGGAAAAGGAAAATGGAGAAATCTTCCCAAGAAACAATCAGAGAGAAGACAGTACAGAAATCATAGAATCAGAGAATCAAGGAGTGGTTTGTGTTGGAAGGGACCTCAAAGACCATCTCGTTCCACCCCCTCCCATGGGCAGGGACACCTTCCACCATCCCAGGTTGCTCCAAGCCCTGTCCAACCTGGCCTTGGACACTTCCAGGGATGGGGCAGCCACAGCTCCTCTGGGCAACCTGTGCCAGGGCCTCACCACACTCATGGTTTGGGGGTTTGGGGGTTTTCAGATGGGAAAACCTGGAGTTTTGGCGACTGTATGGGACTGAAATCATTGCACTGCCTTCACACACACACACACACACACACACACACACACACGAAACATTTAAGCCTCAGACTGAATCTCCATCTGCTCAGTCCAATGAGTGACCAGGACCCTGAGTCTTGCACTGGCAGAGGGGAGCCCAGTGAGGAGGAACATCAGCCTGTGACTGCTCATCCCAGCAGTGCTCAGGGCTGGTGTTGCTTTGGGATAAGCCCAGAGGGACACAGAGGAAACACTGTGAGCTCTGCTACGGCTCTTTGGAATTTATTGGGTCCACTCAACACAAACTCATTACAAGTAAAGCCACTGGGTTCATACCTCACACTACAAGCACAATTCTTCCTAAATTAAAGTTGTAATGTAAAATAGATTTAAATATAAAATAGACCCAAAGATGTAATTTCTTTGGTCTCTGCTTCAGTGACCGCATGGTAGCAGCCAATGTCTTTGGGGAAGGTGCTTTGCAGGGATTAACAGCCAGATGGGGGTTAACAGGCCACAGCTGTACTGTGATCCCCAACTCCACCCCTAATTAATGATCTTCTGAGGACATATCCTTAAATTAGAGGAAATGACAGGTTTAAATTGGCATGTGCCACACACAGTGCAGTGGCAAGCCCAACAGTTAGTATAATTTTTAATACGGCCATAGAAAACACCTTTTTATACTAATGGAATAAATCATGTTCTCAACACCTGGAGTTTACACTGGCCAACCTGTAATAACGTATTAATGCAGAGCAGTTGCACATCCTGTTCCAGAGCAGCAATAAAATGGTGAGGGACCCCAGGGTACAGGTATTAGCTGAGGGCACAACTCGCTGGCGGCTGCAGATCACCCTCCCAACAGTGCAGCTGCCCCTTCTGCACCACACAACAGACCTAAAACTTATTGTCCTTCCTAGATGTCCACAGGCTTTTTTTTTTTTTTCTGATAAAACAGATTTCAATTCAGGAGAACATTATTATTTCCAGCCTTCCTTTAAGAGCATGCTCTAATTACACCAAATATCAAGACAGTCTTGGGTCAGATGGGTGGCAGATGCTGCTGCTGGTCCTTGAAAATGCAGCAACGGTGGCAGATGCCCCATCCCTGGAAATGTTCAAGGCCAGGCTGGATGGGGCTTGGAGCAACTTGGGATAGTGGAAGGTGTCCCTGCCCTTGGCAGGGGGTTGGAAGTGGATGATCTTTAAGTTCGTTTCCAATACAAACCATTCCATGATTCTATGAGTCTACATACTTAGCAATGTAAGGGTTCTTCTGATTAGGCCTCATGGAGAAGTAGGTGGAAAAATGGATCACTTCCTTCCCTCAGAGGTGCTCCTCCAAGATGACAATGGTGTAAAGCAGACCTCGGGTGAATTAGTTATGTACAGATTTAAGTGCTCTGAAAGCAGCACCTTCTTTTCATAAATGAAAGCCTGAAATTCTGATTTCAGCCATAAATCTGCTGCTCCCAGGAGGAGGTTGTTGTACATTTACAAATATCATCAGTCAAGAAAACCCAAGTATTACTTTACATGTGGTGCCTTTACTGTTCAGCAAAAGATAACAGATCTGGAGAGATTAAACCAGGGTCTGCGTTGATACTTACCAAGGGTTTACATGACATCACACTTTAATTTTTTGGTTTTCTATTGTGTAGAATAGAAGAATTGTGTCCAAACCACAGTGGGAACTCTAAGCCAGCAGCTGCCTTTATCAGGACTCGGTGTCTTCCTGAGGCACTAAAATGTTTGGGGTTTCCAAATCAGAAGAAACAAACACAGCACTTGATAAAGCAGCTGCTGTGCTGGATTAATCTCTGTCTGTGCAAGAACAAAACTGGTTTTGCAAAGCTGTGGTGGTCAGTTTTTTAGCCACAGAGCTATTGCAGCTTCCCTACCACCATTTTAAATTTGAATTTTGGGACCTACAGTCTTCCTCTTACCATTATTGTCAGTATTATTTTTAAAATACTGCGTCTACAAATTCATTGATACAGCAATAATGAACTGAGGCACTGAGAGGTCTGGATGGGAGTCCAGGTCTCCAGAAAACCATTTCACTGGTTTCAACACCTTCAGCATGTGTTGGTAAGGGGAGGGCAAGGGAAGCATCTGCTTTCCTTAAAATCAAAATGAACTGGTAAATGTGCCAAATCTGATATGATGTAAAATCAATGTAATACCAAAGGGAGCAGCAGCTAGTTAGGAAAAGCAGCAAACGCCCTCATTTCTAGACTTGGAGTGATATCACCAATGACACCTTTGACAAGGAGGTAAACAGGAAAAGCTGAGTTGGCTGAAAGTCTGTAAGGAACAGGGAGGGAAAAATCCATGTTTACCACATGGAAAAGGACAGACAAAGGCAGCACAGAGCTGAATGTTATTTTCAACATTCCCAAAAGAGGATGAGACAGGAGAGAGGGTAAAGACACAACAACACTTAAAAAAGACTTTAAACAAGTACTTACTAGTGTTTCTTTCTGAATGGATTTAGACTCTGGCTCCCTTTGTCTGCACAAGGCAAGGAGAGAAAGAGCCACCAGATCATGGATGTTGCTGCAGAGGAAAATTTTGGACAGGTTTTGTCTTTTTTCTTATCCCTATTGCAAACCTTTGCCCAGCCTGAGAGGGGTCTGATCTTGCTTGTGTCCCAAAGACATGTATTTAGGTTTACTGTCCCCACAACCTGACAGTTTTCCTCCTCTGTAAACACAGTAGGATTCTTCTCCTCATAGTTATATAGAGAGACTGAATTTGGATGAAACAATTTATCAGGAACTGACAGAAAGAGGGAGATTTCTTGATTATCTAGGATGCAGGTCTACAATCAAGATCAATATGAAATCATTGAAATAGTATAATAACTCTTGACAGGCTGAAGGAATTCAGGTTGTTCAGCCTGGAGAAGACTCCTGGGAGAACTTCAAACCCCCTCTAGTAACTAGAGGGGCTCCAAGAGAGCTGGAGAAGGACTTTTTACAAGTGTATGGAGTGATGGGACAGTGGGGAATGCCTTTAAGTTGAAAGAGGGTAGAGTTAGATCAGGTATTAGGAAGAAATTTTTCCTTGTGAGGGTGGTGGGGCCCTGGCACAGGTTGCCCAGAGAAGCTGTGGGTGCCCCATCCCTGCAAGTGTCCAAGGCCAGGTTGGACAGGGCTTGGAGCAACCTGGGATGGTGGAAGGTGTCCCTGCCCATGGCAGGGGGAGGAATGAGATGATCTTCGAAGTCCCCTCCCACCCAAACCATTCTGTGATTCTATGATGGTTAATGGAACAAAAGCAGCAGGGTTCTGCATGGTATCCATGAAAAACAGTCAATATATTAAAAAAAATAAAATAGCCAACTAGAGCTTCTGAGCAGAATCTGTGCCTCTCTTAATCTGTCTGCCTTAGTTACTTGACCAGAGATTTCCTACACTGCTTCATCTGCTGGTTGTCAGATCAAAGCTGGGGCTGCAAGATGGACTTGGCTGCCACAGCTGGTGCTGCAGAACTGGTGCAGCACATGCACAGTGAGGAGCCAGCTGCCTTCCCCAAAGAGAGCACCAAAAAGTGTAACCTCAGACTGGGTTTCGTGGGTCTCACTTGGCAAGGAATCCTTTCTACCACGAGAACAACAATTCACCAACCTGGGTGAGCAGAAAACCTACACTCTGAGTTATGGACTGGAATACACCATCCCACCAACTTCCAAAAACTCCCAAGCTCTACACCTGCAGGCTGCCAGCTGCTGACCTGGGAAATGCTCCATTGGGGCTCACTGCTCTTCCTACCTAAGCTTCCAGAGCTGTCATTTAATTCAGTGAAAACAAGGTTTGACTCATGAGTACTTTTTTTAAGGAAAAAATCATACCTTCTTTTCTGATGTAAGTTTGTATCCTTATAAGATTCAAAATGTATGAGATGATTTAAACTTTTTCTTTTTAAAATATATACATACACTACATGCAAATTGAGGGACTATCTCTGACCTTCCCAGAGAAGTTGAACAGTAATGGTTTTAGTATCCATAAATTTTTGGGTGTCACTTGCTAGTAAAACTTTGGACAGGAAAAACAGGGAGAAATAGCCTATCCATATGAAAACAATAATCATGTAATATTTATTGTCTGGGATTGAAATGTTTCAAATATTCAAAGTAATAAAACGTCAGGAAAAGCTAGACTTCCTGATGTAAAAAGGCCATAAATTTCTTCTCTCATAAGACATAAGGAGAGGGGGAAAATCAATGTGACATTTAAAGCTAAAGAAAGAAAGAGAAAAAGAAAGAATGAGAGAAAGAAAAGAAAAAAAAACCACACCACACTTAAATCTAAGTTAAAGCAGTGGAGAGCCCCCAGAGGGCACAATCCACTTACCTTTGGGAGGCTGCAGGAAGGAAATGGCAGCCAAGAGCACAACTCATGTACTGTAAAATATAAGGACATTTCAGAACAGTTTAAGGAAGCAAGAGGTATCTCTGCAGTGTCTGGCTCTGACAACTCTGTCCCAGCTCCTTGAGATCTCTCCCTCTCAAATCACATTCTGTTGGGCTTTAAAAACCCCAACAAACTATTACCAAAGGAAAAAAAAAAAAAAAAACCACAACAATTTGCAGATTCAAAAATGCCTTTTTCATACAGGTCAAAGGTCTTTTTTCTACAACTTCAGGAGGTTTCACCATTTCTTAAAGATTCACAGTATGACATTAATGACATTAAACTTTGGGCAAAAGAAAAATGACAGACAGCAAAGAAACCAAAGCTTACAATCAAATTACTTCCACAAAGTAAAAATCTTTTATCTTTACAAGGATAAACCACTTTCACTGAGGAGAGAGGGAGGTCTCAAAACAGGATTATGTTCACTTTAGGATTTAAAAAGCCGAGATGATTTTTGGAATTCAGTCATCATGAAAAATATTACTACATATACATTCATATTTATTTAATATATATGCATATAAATTAATATATTTTCTATGCTCCTCCTGCTCACCTATAAATAAAGTTTTAATAACAGGCTCTTTAAGTGCTGCATTAATTTTGCCTTTCCTTCAAGACCACCAAAGAAACCAACTAAGATGCAAAATCCCTTCAGAGCATGCACCACAACTACATACCTAAGTGCAAATAAAACAAGCCTCAACAAAATAAAAATGAATCCAGCATCATCTACAAGCCCAACATCAACACTGTAAAAAAAAGCACCTATAAAAACCAGTTGTGGTAAAAACTGGGGAGGTTTGGACATTGGCCAAAAATTTAAAAGTTTGGCTGCTTATACCAAATTTTATCTTTACTACTTGGGAAGACTGTAACCTGCAAGGGCGGCCAATGGAGCAAGGTGGACTAGCTTAGATGGCTACACTTATTTATTTGGGTATTGTGAATAAAAGCAACCAACTCAGACTGCCCCAAAATACATGTGCCCTTAAAATGTGAGGTTTTTAACCCACTAGACAAAAACAACAGCTGCAGAAGGACAGAGAGCTGTTTACCACTGTATGAGCTCTGAAAGTTGAATGTACATGAGAATTAACTATTCTCAACTATTTCACAGCCCAAGTTCTGATCATCAAAGTGTGGAAATAATCATGATGTAATTGTCAAACAGGAAAAAAAAAAGAGATTTTTCTTAAGTGTCTTGCTGCTGAGCCCAGTCAGACCAAGGTTATTTTATTCTGCCTTACCTTGGAATATTCAGTGTTGTGGTTCTTGATCTTCTAGTGGAAGAATCTGTCATGTTTTTCCTCTTGTGCTCGTGCCTGATTTACACATTGAGGAGACAAGTGGGATGCTCATGAGTTTGAGGGAGACCTCAAGGTTGACCTCAACTGTTTGTTGTAGAAGTTCAAGCCCTACAGGAGCCATGTATCAGTTTTGCCACCATCCCAGAGAAGATGAATAAAAGCAGCACCTTCCATGGAGAAACTGACTGTCAAAGACCCTTTCCTAGGTGCTCAAAGCATTCCTTAGTAATTATTTGCATTTATGTGTGTTCTGTCTACACAAAAATCTTCTGAGCAGTGAAAATTTAGGACTATGCTGATACCATTCCAGAACAGAAGAGTGTACATTCTTTTAATATTAAAGTAAGGGCAAGCTGACATGGAGAACACTAGACAGATCATGTCTAGTTTGCTAAAATCATTCATTTGAAGTTACAATAAAATTTGTGCACAAGCAGCAGATTTAGGCACTGCTGATCAGCAGATACACAATGATCTGAGCAAGGGAGCTCAGGGGGAAGCTCAGCTGGAGCCTCTCTCCTCTAAACACTTTCCTTCTCCTCCTGCAGTGATGTTTCAGATTTGCTTTCACCTCGGCTTGACATGCAGTTGCTGCCATTTCATTTGCAGATCTGAAGAAATCATGTCAGTACAAGAAAGGCAATAGTTTCTTTGGAGTTTTTTTGTTTTGTAGATTAATTAAATACTTATGGAAATGAGAGCTAAACAGAACTAGTTTGAGCCAGTTATTGACTGTTGACTATCTGAATCTCTCTACAGTTTCTGATATCTTACACCTTCTCTTCTTCCAGGTCTAGTTACAGGATGAGGATCAGCCACATTTCAGTGGCATTTTATTGGGTTCAGACCCAGTTCATCTACTAAAAATTAACATTTTACTTTATCTTTGTCAACACCCATCGCAGCTGCTGCCTCATTTAAAAGAGAGCATTTACATTTCTTGATTGTGTTTCTCCTCTCATTTCTTTGTGCTCTGATGCACTCTGCAAAGGCAGGCTGGGAGGAGATGAAGGTGAGAATGCTCTGGCACTGCCAAAGCAGGATTTTTGTAATGAGTACATCCCTCATGGTGATTTCAGAAGTCTAGCATAGTTTAGAGGAAGGAAGGTGTCCCACAGTCCATGTTATGGTGAAAATTTTATCTTTTGTTTTTCTGTAGGAGGACACCAAGTGCCCCCGGCACAACTCAGCCAGAAGTTTTCAAAGTGTTGAGCCCTGGACTGGATCCAGTTTGAGTAATGGCATTCTTCCATGTCCAGTTCCTCTTGAGGATCCAGTTGGATACTGCTTTTGTCCCTTTCTCCCCCAGCCTGCAGGGCTGGGTTATATGCTCTTTGACACACCTACTGCTTTCACTGCAGAGGGGAGATATTTCAGAATTGAGAGTATCATTATGGATTTGAGAAATCCAGGTTTCTGAACCATGCCAGGTTTCCCAACATGTGACCCATCACTAAGCCTTTCCCCAGAAGAAATGGAGCTGACAACACATTATTTTAAAGTTGTGCTTTAGACATAAACACATGGAAACCTGTGAGGCACTCAGATATTACAGTAATCAAAGTCATACAAGGACCAAAGATTGACAGATCACATTTTCACCAAACCAGTAAGAAAAATTTGAGAAACATCTGGATGAAGACAAGTCCAGAAATACACAGATATTGATATAAGATTCTTGTGCCAATATTTCTGTCCGATAGGAATTAAGATGAATTATCACAAATATCGAAAAGAGCTATAAAATGTAAAATGAAACCATATTATTATAATTTTAGTTCTTTATTTTTATTATTTATCTTTCCATCTCTCACTACTAATCTATCTTGTTTAGGAAAAATAGTATATAATATAGTGGAGCTTGATTACTGAGAATGGCTATTAATGTAGTGTCTCAGAGCACTCTCTAGACAGTTGAAAAGCTTTTAACAGTAAAATATGAAGGTTTCCTTCAAATTTGCAGCCATCTGCCTTCTAAAACTTTGTTTCAGTAGTTGCCAAGATTTCAGTGACTTATAGAAGCCAAAGTATCTGATTTTTGTCTCCCCACAAGAGATGAGAACTATTCTTTCTTATTATTTTGTAAAGGCAACATCATTATCTCAAGCAAAAAAAGAAAAAAGTTGAGCTACATTAAAGATACAGCTTTCAAAATAATTTTTAAGGCATCTGGCCTTATTTAAACCATCAAATTTACATTCAATTCCTTCAGGGATGGCTTTGCTGCTTTGTGCTGGCTCCGTGCCCTCTGAATAAACCTGGATTTAATGCATGCCACCACTGCATTTCCCTGGCTGCACTGCTGCCCGGGGTAGATATATAGCAGAGGTAGAAAAAGTAGAGGTAAAAAAAAGCCCAGCTTTGGACAAGATGATTCATTCAGGCAAAACCACCCCCAACCCTGTAACTGTTTAAGTTTCAGCTAGAGTTGGACTTGTGACTAATGTCATTATCTATTTATTCTGAATTTATGATTAGAAGTGTTTATGTACCATGAAACATTCTGGGTGAGCTGGACGGGAAACTATAAACCATTTTATGAGATCTACACACAGCTGATGGCAGAACCTTAATGCAACACAAAGGTTCATCCACACCCAAGAAATGCCAAAACACATTTTTTGTATTTCCCCTTCAATGAGATGGACACTTGACAAAGAGAAGGGTGCCCTGAAAACTCAGGGGGGGCACATTTTGGAGGGTCCTGAGTGTCTCTGGAGAAACATCTAGAGTACAGTCAGCTTCTCCCAATTTGCAGACAAAGACAGAAGTCTTTTAAAGTGTTTGATTTTCTTAGAGGAAAGACTGACAGAGGATGGACCTGGAGATGAGATGAAGCTCAACTACAAATTTGTGTTGTGGCTACCTCACCTCTGACAAGTTTTATGCTGAATTATTATCCTTGTTTTGTGGATGGTTGGAAGAAAAACTGAAAAAACAGGTAGTATAAGCACAGACCAAGGCAGGCACTGAGCTGAGAGCAAAAGTCACACTCCCTTATATGATATACAGTCATATTCCTACTGAAATTGTATTTTCCCTTCTTCAGATAACTAATGTGAAATAATCAACATAACCTGATTCAGTACCTATAAATCCTGGCTTAGAATAGAACTGATCTGCAAGTTGAAATTCCAGAAGTATAAAGCTATTCATATGCAGTCATTAACTGAATCTGAACCTGAATTTTAGATATATAATAAAAATGTGTAGTACCAGCCTAAACATACATCTCTGTTTCTGCAGCATGGGAAGTGGTGCTAAGAAACACTCCAAGTGCAACACAAGTATTACTGGTTGCATTTTTGTTTTAAACAGAGTTAAAGAAAACTCTGAAGATGAGAAAAAAAGTGATTACTTCCCAAAATAAGAATAAACTGGGTTAAACCAAGATAGGGAGACATAACATACCTTGTTTGACTCTAAATTCAGCTCCCTGACTTGTGCAGAGAAGTGAAAGGTTTTTATATGGGTTTACTGGGCAAACCCAGATTTTATAAATAATTGCCTGTCAGGCTGTTCAAGATAGACAAACACATAGCAGACCAACAAAAACATGATCTGTCATATTTCTGAGAGAAATGTATGTTGAGTCTTCATTCTCTGGGACTTTAAGGAGACCAGTAAAAAATAAGTGCCAGTATTTTTCCTGCTTATGCATATTTTAAAATGTAAAATCTGGGAGAGAGACAGCAACAGAAGGAATTTTGATTCCAGTACCCAGTGCCTGAAATGGTTTCTTCTGTCTGTATCCCTGCAGATCGAAACTAAATACAATAAATGCTGGTGTCCTTTTAAAAAAGTCTGGATGTTTACAGCAAGCATATAATTTTCCATGATTAAGAATGCCAACAAAAATAAAGAGTGATGATAAAAAGAAAAGTTTAATCATATATTTCAAAAAGCACAAATGGAACATCAGAAAACTTCCCCCTTCCCCTGTTTAATACATTTTACACATTACTTTAAGTCCTTCACACACAGAAAATTTCCAGAAAACAGAGGCATAAGCAGATAAAAGAGAAAAGCAATTTATGAACGGCAGCAATATTGGACGTACGACGTTCACTTTCACAATGTTTTGGTTGCAAAGAAACATTTTTCCATTTATTCAAAAAATATACATATATTTTAAGTTTTTGCAAGTAGGTCTAGGAGAGCAGGACAACAAAACCACCTACAAACAACCACAAGAGCACAGAGCAGGAGTGAAAATTAAGACTTCACATAATAAGCACAAAGGAGGAGGATGGCTGCACTATATAAAATACTTTGCTGTTCTCCTCTTGATCCCTTGAGTGTTCTGTATTAATTTGAGGCTTAAGCTGGATTCCAAGCCTGAGCACAGGGCAGCTGAGGAAGATCCCTGACCTGTGGGTACCACAGGGACACCAGCAGGATGTGCCAGCAGATCCTGGTGACAGGCTGAAGCAGAAGCCCTTTTCTCTGCTCAGGCATCATCGTGGTTAGCTCTATATTTGTGCAGTTTTTATGGGAAGAAATGAATGTGTTTGTGAGGCCAGCAAAGGCTGGAGGAGCAAAGGAACGGGAACAAGCATAGAGGCAGGGACTGAGATTTAAAAAAAAAAATAAAATCTTGAAAACAAACAACGTTAGCTAAAATATATTAAAAAAAATGCAAAAAGAGCTGGTTTCTTCTTTAACCAAATCCAACAGTAATGCTGCCTTTGTCAAGAATGGGGACAACATCTGCTTCCTGCAGCAAACGCTGAGCAAGTACACAACGTTAAGCCCTTGCCTACAACCACTGAGACAGACACAGTTATTGAAACACTTTAGAATGTATTTTTCCAAATAGGGGTCCAATCCAGTGCCAAGTCACTGCAAAAGCTTTTTTTGATTTTGGACAATGATGGCTCAAACCTTAGGAGATGCCAATATTGAAAATTTGGGTGTGAGCACTTAGCCTGTCTTTGGGCCTGCTAAAAGCTGAGTCTCTAACTGGTACATTTTAGTTTACCTAAACTTTTCCTGAGTATCTTAGCATCCAAACTTGGTATGGCTGCCATCAAAATCCCCTCACTGGATTAAACTGGGTTATACTGTGTGAACACTTACATTAATTCAGAGAAACAAGTGGGAATTAATAGAAAATAGAGGGAAATAGTTTTTCTTTTTGTAAAAATTGCAAAGAAAACTACATAACCTTTATACAACCTAATAAACCAACATAACCCAGTCTATCTCTGGCCTCTTCCTGCCCTATCCTGCTTTACAAAAAAATCTTTTGGAGAACATACAGACTTCCAGACACTTAAATAAAAATGACATGGCAGTCAGAAAGTCCCCTGCAAACTCCAGCATTGTCTGAGCTGCATTCTTGTCCACCTACACCCTATCCCAAACATCCTGCCATTAATTAGCTAAATGTTCCAGCTAGTAAACAAGAATAACGATTGAGGGGGCTGGAAAAAGAGACAGAGACAGCCAGCAGATAGTCACAACAAACCAGCCCACTCACTGGTACACGGAGACACTGGAGCTTGTATTTTTTTTCCTTCCATGGAGGGGAAAAGAAAATCACCTTAATATAATACTGTCTTTCCTGTTGCTGCAGCCACATCCACATCAGCAGGCGAGAAAAGTCATCCCGTTCCTGCGGTAGGCACTCTGTCAGGGAAAGAGAAAATCTGCAGTGAATTATCACATCAGCTTAAACAAGGGAAGGAGGCAGAGAGAAAGGCAAGGCTTTCTTCCTGTTTTGTAGGCTATTCTGGCTGCAATCTAATAGTGTGCATAATCTGAACATTTCTGGTGGGTAAGCTGTAAGCAACCACTTTGTCTATTAAAAAATCAGTGTGGTTAACAAGTGGTTAGTGACTCTATTTCAGGAGAGCAAGAGATAGACAAAAATGCAACATCCTCCTTTGTTAATTGCCTGCAAAATAGATAAGGCCAAAAATACACCATTATGCTGAATCTGCTTGTCCTTTATAAGCACGTATTCTCTATTCACCATGTTCAAGAAACATTTCTAAACTGCCTGAATACTCTATAAATTATTGAACAATTGCCGTTTTCCAAATTTAATTTATAGTCTGAGTCTAAAGTTATATAAACAGACACTAGTATAATCCCCAACACTCCAAACCAAATTAATCTTAAAGACTCTCTGGTCAGTAGGAAATAATTAGATATCCCATATATTGTAACTTAGGATGATGTGTTTCCAATGGTAAAGAAGCACAAGAGTTAAGTGGCACTTGAGAAAACAATTTTAAAAGATCCTGTGACACTGTCTCCCTAAAATATCTTTCATGCATTTTTAACAGCTCTTTCCAAATCAATATAGGAAACTATACCTTTTAATGCCACTAAAAACCCTATAATGTAAGGAGATATTCTCAGTTAAAAAAATACTTTTTTTTTTTATTAACAATATCTTTTAAAAAGCAAAGGAATTTAAATAGTTTTGCTTTATTTGGTTCACCTTCAGCAGCCATCCTGTTTTAAAAATGTAGTCATCTATTTCATTACAGTTAGTGCTTCCTCAGATTTATTTTGTACCTCTTCAGTCAAAGTACTTAGGAAGTGCCTTATATAACCACCATTTTTAGTGGCTCTACCAATTTCCTAATTAATTTCAGCCAGATCAATTTCTCCTCTCTTAAACTAGAATTAGAGTAACATTAGGAGTAAAGGATAACCTCAAACAACTTTGGCTATAAATAGAATTTATACTGAACTGAAAAACATTTCAAAACCAGCAAGGATGTATTCAGAAAGACATTTTACAGACAGTGAATATACAAAAGGAAATATGTACAAGATGTTCATTACAGCATCCTTTACATTAACACCACACTTCAGTCTGGAGATCTAGCAGCATATGGCATTGAAGTCAAAGAGAAGAACATCAGCTCTGGGATATACAGCCAAGACATGACAGTATCACCACAAACAAAATACAAAATAAATCCAAAGTCTCTATACCCAAACATGAAATGTCCAAGACAGACTAGCCAATAATTTTGAAAGGATCCAATATATTCCCACAACCACAAGCAGAAAGTCCAAGGCAGTTTGGATGTTCAGCTTGCCCAAACCATTATGGCTGGCATTTGGAAGTCGATGCAAAAGTAACGTTTTTAGCTGCTTGACCCCAATAGTTTCACAGGGCTTTATAACCCAAGTGACAACCTTTAACACATAAACAAAATATTCAGGACTACTGTGCAGTTTGCTGGGAGACAAATGATCCTGAGTACAAAGCTGGATCTACATGAAAGATAAAAGGCTGAATTTTGCAAAAGGAATTTTGGTTATGAAGCAAAGTTGGGCTTGGCTGGGCTCACCTGGGAAATAATGAAGTTTAACATTTTCCAACATGGGCAGGGTGTACAGTCAGTTATATCCCTGCAAAGGTCATTTCAGAAGCCAGTTCATGGCAGGCAGGATAACACCTTTGGAGAGTTGGGCAGACCCACTGGTCTATATTTAGTGATATATTATAACAAGTGTGGCTATAGTTAGGATTGAAAACTATTTCCTACTTCACTCCCCCTTTCACATACTTTAAACTTTCTGAAACATTTGCCCTTGGGCTGAAATTTCCTCTGCTTTAATCTCTGCCTGAAGTTCACTTTCTTTGGAAACAACCAAAAAAATTCCTGAAGCCATTATGAAGTTCAGCAATAATGAAAACAACACATTTTTTCCTTCCCAATCCAGACAAAGTGATTCTGATATATGTATATTTCGTTATGGAATTTAGCCATAAACTGAACAATTTTACCCAGAAATCATTCGTACCTTCAACCTCAGCATAAAGGTAACTGTTTTGAAAATCAGTATTTCAGAGGAAGGAGTTTGATTCATCCCATTCCATAACAAGATAACACTTCATTCTCATTTTGATACATTACTAGATAATAAAGGTTAATCTTCAAAACGCTTTTATGCAGAGCAAAAGTATTTTACTGACATCCCATCTTTCTGAGTTATACCAGATATCTTTAAGATCTATACAGCTGAATTTGTGATACTGAAAGACAGATCTTTACATGCCAAGAATCATGAAGAAAAATAGCAAGATGTTTTTCATAAAACTCACATGTGCATGTGCCCTTGCAAGAGTTTAGATGTATGTGGCAGACATTTAATGTGGTTGGAGATAATTTAGATGGTTTGGATGACACTTCTGGATGCTTTATGCCACTTTGGCAGCATCTACATTTAATTTTTTTTTTAAATATGATTATTTGGCTCAGAATTACAGATAGAGGATGATGCAGGCTCTTGATGTGGGATTAAAATAGCTGTATCCATTTTGCTGGATATGTCTTGCTGTAAAGAGACAACATAAGCCCATGGTTCCTCTTGGAGCCCTCTTTGGAAAAGTGTCTACTGCATCCAAATTTTCTGTATGTTCTCTCTTAAAATTTACTACCAGGCTGTGCTTTGACTTTTCCTGCTGTGGGCTGAGTCTCTGCTATGGTTGAAGCTCTGTCAGACTCTTACTGTACCCAATATGTGTAGAAATGGTCAAGAGATCAACTTTGAGACATGGGGAATCACCTAACCTGGCACAAATAAGAGAGTTTGCCTTCCCAGAATGGCTTCCATGCTCTGAAGTGTTGATCTAACCTTATTTGCCTAATTTAGCTCTCACAGAAACTCTTCTTGCTCCTTGACACATGACAAGATTTTTCTTCCTTTTCTGCTTGAAGGTAGAAGGACAGATTGCTGCCAACCAGAGCCAAAGGTTGCACCGGCTGTGTCCATGTGAAAGCAGAAACATGACCTTCATCTTGTCCAGGCCACTCTTAACACCTGCTCCCATTTAGGGGAGAGTTGTGATGATTTTGCTTCTTGGTCCTCTCTCCCCAGTCCTACCCTAACCTAGTGGGTCCATCCCTGCCCATGGCAGTGGGGTTGGAACCAGATCTTTAACACCTTTTCTAACCCTAACCATTCTATGATTCTACCCTGTGAAGCCATCTTGTGAAGAACCTTCTCAGGAATCCCCTATATAGGAAAGCTCCCTTGGAAATGTTGCTCCTTCAAGCTGTCAAAAGCACCTTGGATTCTGACACAGGATCCTCTCTGGCAACACTACCAGTATTTAATCAATGAAGGCAGGCTTTTTTCCAGCAATCTGAAAGGAGGCACAATGAAGCAGAAAAGATGTGCAGTGTTCACTTCTGTCAGTTGCCTAAAAGCAACCTCTTGCTCTGCCCTTAGTTTGGTGAAAGAAGGAAAAACTAACATCTTAAAAAGCCAGCATGGAACAATGGAACTTGGCCAAGCAAATCCTCAAATTTCATGAAAAATCATCCATTTTCTACTCTCTTTGTTTTTGGTCCCATTTCTCTCCTGCAGTGTCATTATGAAGAACCAAAAAGAACCGCTCCAAGAAAAGGGCAGCAAAATTCCTGTCCTCACAGTAGGTCCCATGAAACTGGACAGCTTACTGAAGAGTTCATAGGACAATTTAAGGGACAGATAATTGTGTTTATTAGCAATTTAGGACTAGGAAAATGGCTTCAAATTGTAAGAGAGTAAGTTTAAATTGGATATTAGGAAGATATTGTTCCCTGTGAGAATGGTGAGGCCCTGGCACATGTTGCCCAGAGAAGTTGTGGCTGCTCCATCCCTGGAAGTGTCCAAGGCCAGGTTGGATGGAGCTTGGAGTAACCTGGGACAGTGGAAGGTGTCCCTGCTCATAGCAGGGGGTGGGAACTGGATGATGTTTAAGGTCCCTTCCAACCCACCCCAGTCTGTGGTTCTATGATTTACAGAAACAAGTCCCAGCTAAACATGAAGATGTGTGAGCATTCCTCAATGAGAGAACAGAGCAGATTAGAATACCAAGACTTCTGAACAGGCACCTCAGCTAGAAACGGTTTCCAGTGAACAATTTACACTAATACATGATTTCACAGCTGTAGCATGATGAGAAAGAATAATTTTGGCAGGAGAAAGAAACAGCTGTGATTTTTGAGAGGGCTGAGGCTTAATTTTTATTTGGGATAAAATTTGGAAAGTCTGGGGTAAAGCATCTCCAGCGGGCACCCGAGACACCAAAGTTTTTTGGGCCAAATCCAGCATTGGTTTAAGTCTGCAGTTCTCCTTGTATTAAAGTTAAGCACAGTGTCACACTGCAGGCCTGTTGTATCACTTAGAGATGTTAAATCCTGAATTATAAGCCCTGTAAAAGTCAGTTACAGAACAGCATTTATAAAACTTGAAGCCTCCCTTTCTTGGTGTCCTCTTGTATGTGTGTGGGCAAGTGGTTTAATTACAGTGCATAAAATGGAATGGCAGACAGAGACATCCAAATCAAAGAGCAAGCCCTGGCTGAACTTCATTAGCAAACAAAAATGCAAATAGGCACATCTTGTTTGTGACATGCCACGGTCCTTTCTGCCTTGGGTAATTTTACTCTATTCTCTGACATTTGCATAAATGTAAATCAAACCATATGACTTGAGCAGGTTTGTGATAGGGTAATCATATGCAAAACTTCTTTCTATTAAATAATTCTCTTCATGCAGCCTTACAATGTTACTGTGAAAATCAGGGAGGGTTGGATCTCAGACAGTGAGAGCCTTTATTTAAGAACAGTGGAGGGAGCCCTGCTCTTTAAATAAGAGACGTTCTTGGATCAGACACTGGCTGGCAGGATGGAAAAAAGGATGTAGCATTAACTTTCATTCCATTCCAAATAACCTGGAACCCATAAACCACCAATATTCTCTAATTTTGAATCTGCTCCTTTTCTCCCTGTCTCCTCTTTCCATTTTATTTGGGAAATGTTAACTTTGAAATTTCATTAGCTTGCCATAATATCAAACAGGTCACCCCGGACAGATTCATAACTCTTTGTACATAAAAACATTTAGATTAAAACCCCTGTGATTAAAAGGTTACTCCTCTAATTCATCCCAGCCTGAACAGACAAACCACATGCAAAGAAGTGTCACTTATTTAGAGATTAAAATAATAATTAGTTTAAGAGGCAAAGTATTAGCAACATTGTTTGAAAAAGAAAATCCATGTGTTGTTTAGAATGAGTTGTTTCTGTTTAAGTTTAAATAAATTTGTGTGGATATAAACTCTCTTTATCAAAAGTGCATCCATGTTACAAAAGAAATATAATGGATAATTCTCCCTCCAATTTAAAACAATAGCACTGAAGGCTCTAATTCCACAAACTCATCTTTAATCAGTAGCCACAGCACAGATGTCTGATATTACTCAAAGGATGAGGGAGTGCTTTATATAAGTAATGTCTTGTACATGGCCAGTAATGAATAACACACCCCAAATATGTATCTATGGACACCCAGGTTTAGCACATTACAGACTTGTATGAAGCTCTGGCTGATCTGCCCTGCTGTCACCATGAAGTCTCATGGATTTCATTTATGATGAGGCCAGACCAATGTGCTGAGAGCTACAGCATCCATTTATCCATACCATAACAGTCCCCCTGGAAGCACAACCATGTTGGTGCTTACACTAGATCCCAGGAAACCATTTGTGAGGATTGAGTGACACAGACTCTGCTTATACCAGCAAAGCAGAGCCAGTTTATTGCACCAGTTTATCAGTATTTAGACGTCACTACGTTCAAACAGAATTTTCCACTCCAACCCCTTTGTCCCGGTCCCCTTTAGAAACAAAATCTTGTGATTATTCTTCTTATGCTAGTAATGTCCTTTGTTATCCCTTTCACCAGCAAAGTCCTTGTTGCATCTTCCTTTGTCAGAACGGGCAGAGTGACCAGACATATCTTCACTTCTGTTCTTCCCTTATCTCTCCCTCGGTTTTCACAGTACCAGGTGTAAGAAACACTAGCAGCTGCATTCCTCAGGTCTGTTCCCTGAGTCCTCAGCCTGGTGAGACACCAGGGACAGCAGCAGTGTCTATGCCAAGAGTCCCTGCCCTGAGGAAGGGGCCGGAGATCACAAGAACACTTCATGTAGGTGCCCACAAACATCACGCATTGATGAAAGCCCTACTCCAATAAAACACTCATTAACAAAATGCTTCCCAGCAAAGTCACCTCTGGGCTTTGGTTGATCTTTTATCTGCCAGTGGCATAAACTTTTTAAATAATTTTGTAACACTGGGCTGCTATGTACAGGAATGGGACATATCCAGGATATATCATCCAAGTCTGTTAAAGAACATAGTCTAGATCTCAACTATTCAACTTTTTTATCGTTCTTTTCTGCTTCTGGGATAAATGACATTCCCAAGGCTGATGGAAATGTAGGATCACTGGAAAAAAGGACCAAATTAATTTCTCAGACACTCTGTGCAGTACCACCAGGGGTTGGAGAACAAAATGTAGGACTTGTACTGCTGTCCTCCAGTGTATTTGGCCAAAATTGCAATGCTGCAGTTAATGCGAAAATACTGCTCTCAGGGCTGGGCTGGTATTGTAAAAAAGAAAAACAAGGCAAAAGGATCATGGCTTCTGTTACAGCAACAACTGGGGTGTGGGAGGGGGGTACCAAAGTCTGCCAAGATAAAAAAGAACAAAATTGGTGAGGAGAGAGGGATCATTTTAAGTCTCTCAGAGGGTACTGTAAACAGTGGAGAAAGGAGGAAAAAACGGAACTATAAAACAATACTTGGCAGCCAGCTTTGCAAAACAAACATATTTTCACAAAGTCTTTCCCATCACTGCCACCAGCTTTAATGGGCTTTATTTGTCTGAGAGCAAGAATTTCTTTTTGATTGTCAGAGGAAATGCGACGCTGCTTTGCTCATTGATAGAAATTCCCGTTCTGAGCCCTACTTCAACCACATGCTGCTCTCCACTCTCAGTCAGGGAGAGGAATCCCTTCCCCAAGGCTGCACAATCTGTAGCAGGGCTCCATCACCCCTCTTCCCTGGACAGCATCAGCTGCTTCTCCTGTGGAGAAAGTTGAAATCCAGCAAGTTCCTCTTGCTATGGGTGTAATGGTCCATAACTGTCTGCCCAGGACACGCTGCTGGCAAAGCACACAGCAGGTCTCCACGAGGCACCAGACCTTGGTGGATATGACCTGCTGGAATTCAGCATAATTAGGAGAGCTCAATCCCCTCACTCACTGAAATGCAGTGGTTCCTGAGTGTCTCTGATCTCTTTATGAACAGTGCAATTAGTTCACTTATATTTTTACTGCCTCACGTCAAACTGGTCAAAACACCTGGAGTTGCTCAAGGGTCAAACTCTCCTCTCCTGATGTGCCTCAAGTTGCTGCTTTAGCTGCATGGCAACAATAATGTACACAGGGAACTTTATTATGTCTGAGAATTAAACTAAAATCGGAAGTCTTGAGACTTTAGGTATGACTGGACACTGAAACCTCTGGTTTATGACTCAAGGCACTGCACAGTCACAGCAATCCCATATGAAAATATACCACTAACAATAAAAACTCATTCAGCCTGAGAGCAATTCAGCACCAAACAACCTGGATGGCTCCCTGTCTCCAGGGATGACTTTATTTGATCTTTTAAGGTTTTCTTCTACTGCTGTATAAGCTCAGGGTTTTTTCTGTAGGAAGTGAGAGAAGAGGTTAAATTCCCCCTCTGTGTCACCACTGCTCATGACCTCAGCATAGGAGCTAAAGAGCAAATTTATTTGGAAACAATATGGTGTGGTACAGTCTCTGAGTACAAGAGCAGGAGCCAGGGTTGGGCTCTGCTCCCAGCTCTGACACTTACTTGCTGTGTGGCCTCAGACAAACCACTTAGTGCCTCTGTGCTTCCATTTCCCCTGCCTTTGAAACAGAAATACTATCACTCACTAAGAACCTTTTTTTGAGGATTGTTTGATTACAGAGCTAATACATGACACTTTTTATACTATGAATACATTGTATACTCTGCCATAATTATTATTTTCATTGCATTTTATCCTCCATTGTAATGGCTAAAATACCATATATATAGAAAAAGATGCTGAAATTGGCAGCTATTGCATAGGAGGAGTGAGTATTACTTTGAAATGAAATTATTTGGGCAAACCAACAGAGTTCACCTACATTTTTCCCTTAAAAATGTTGAAATTGTAATGAAAAGCAAGCAGCATCTAATGACATTTTGCAACACTCTTCTCCCCCACCTCCTGAAAGCATCTTGCAAATGCTCTCTGTAGAGAGCACACCAACTCTACTCTTTCTGATTCAGCAAAGCATTTCAGTAGGGAAACAAGAGCCCAACCAACAGCTCAGGTCTTTGAAGAGAGGAATTTTCTCAGGCTCCAAGGCCCTTTGCTGGTGGCAGCACTGGGGTGTGGCCACTTCTTGCCCTGCTCAGCCCTGACTGATGTGCTCTGTCTGCAGAGGGGCACTGGCGCACTGGAGCGGTGGGAGGTAAGAGGAATTAAGGTAATGCATCAGTGGTTGTCAGTGAAGGAGATGGGAAGGGGGGGGGGGGGGGAAGAGAAAAAAAAAAAGAGGCAAAAGAAATATACTATTTCAATCAAAGTCTGAAATTTGTAGAAGTGGTTTTGGTCTCAATATAGAAAAAATATTTATCCAAGAAACTCCTACTCGGGTGCGAACATCCTACTTCTAGTGGGATTTTGCTTGGCAAAGTGCTGTGAAAGAGTGGAAGCTAATACAGAACATGTCTATAAACAAATATATTTATTTAGTACAGATTGACACATTCACTAGAGTATTTCAGTGATTACACATGTAGAACTATTTCCTATAGTGGTTTCCTTTTGTGATTCTGCTAATTTATTCAATCCATCCCATTTTCATGCATTGAATGTTATGAGCCATTTCAGCCACCCAGACTGAAACGTGTTTGGAGACTACATGCCTGTTTTTTCATTTCATCATCTACACATAATTATTTGGTGATATTAGGAATTTGAGCTCAAATGGAAGCCAACCAACATTTTAATAGCTTAAAAATCACACAAAATGAAGTCTGCCCTGAGGTTAATGAATAAGAGCCAAATCTTGAAGCTCTTGCTCAGTTTTTACTTGCTCCTTATTCAGGCAAAAGTTGAATCAATTGTAGTTGGACTGATTAAAACCAGAAAAATATATATATTTGGACCTTTCTCTCAGGTAAAACAGAATAAATTACCTAGGATTAGGCTGCAGAATGGCATCCAATCGATCTTTCACATGTATTTCTGCAACACACTGGAGAAAAAATTCAAGTGCTGAGGCAGTTTAACCAGTTAAACCAATATTTTAGCAGCAGAATAAATTATTACATACTACCAGGTTTTATGACATTTATATTAGAAATAGCCCTGAATCAAAATAGATTTCCTGGTCCCTCCTGAACTTCTGAAAATCAGGATCAAATCCAAACTTAAAAAATGGTTCACTATGTATGAAAGCCAAATGCCCCTATCCTTCAAAATAGAAAGCCAAATGCCCCTATCCTTCAAAATAAAGCTGCATCCTTAATTAGAACATTATTCCAGACATGTATTGATAAAGGTTCTTGATTTTTGATGATGGCAAGCAATTATAATTTAGGAAATTAAAGGTTATTCTTTAATTATATGCAGGATGTCCTACTCCTTATGCAAAGAATGCAATATGCCTCTAAAAATACAAAGCAAACCAGTTAATTGTTTTGAACAGTTAACACTTCATTAGTAATTGGTGATAATCACAGAAGGATGCTTCTCCCTTAAGTCACAACCCATTTAAGTATTGGGCCAGTCTCAGCAAAGTAATGACACATTTATCCCATTCAAGCCAGACTTAAGCATGAGGATTTGGAAAAGAAAGGAGCATGAATGACTGATTTCTTCAATATATGCAAAGCAAACAGAGGAAGAAAAAATGGGTAACAAGAACAAAGTGGTCAATGTGTAGATGTGGCACTTGGGGACTGGTTTTAGTGCTGGACTTGGCAGTGCTGGGTTAATGGATTCAATTGGATTCAATGATCGTTTCCAACATAAATGGTTCTATGATTTGTGAATAACACCAGATCCTGACTGGCTCTGGGTGATAATGGCCCTGCTCACTATCTCCTGCAATTCAGTCTCAATGCTGAAATATGCTGAGCCCATGAGGAGCTGGACTTGGGGAAGGTTTGTTTGTAAAGGAGTGAGCTGGGACATGTGAAGAGGGCAGTCCCCTCCTGGCCACCACTCACGCTGCGGGGCCTGGTCCTGCTCTCTTCAGCACTTCCTACCTGCAGGACAGGAAAACTCCTTCCTGTGTTTAGCAGGGTCTGATGAGCACAAACCATGCCAGTGGCACATGGGGAGTGTGGGAACCCTGCCCAAAGCCTCACAGGCTCCTCTGCTGGGCAGCCTGCATGGAGGAGAGCCCTCACTGCACCTTCAGAGAGCTGCGGGCAAGTTATGAGCTGCAAGAATGTGCCAAGGAATTTGGGATCCCAAGGAAGGGAAGGTTTTTCATTACATTATACCTTTTAAATGACATTATATCCACAATCATATGTTGGAAAAGCTGGTTCACAAGTGGACATAGACTTCAAGTCTCTCTAATGTACAGCTTAAATTATCTTTAATCTTTCTAAATGTCTTTCTGTCCATCCCTTACCTGCCTAACGTCTTGAGCAAATGGGTCATCCCAGGAACACTGGATGGTTGCTGGGAATAACAGGATTCCAAAATGTCCTTCCTAGAAGTGGCTAAAAATTCCTTTTGNGGGGAGGGGCTGGGCAAATAATATTTACTTTGTGAAATGAAATAACTCGGCAGACTCCGAACCTTCATGCTTTACAACCTCTCCACAGATCTAATTCAACACGTCACTTCCTATGACACATTACTTAAATGAAACTTATTTTGAAATGCAAGGACAGACCAATGCCATCAACAATATCTCAGTGGTCTGATCCATCACATCAAACTCTCTTTTCTTCTTTACCACATCTCATCTTTTTCCCTTGTATCCAGTTTAAGAGACACACATTTATATGCACATCTATAAAAGTGATACTTGTCTGAAAACAAACTGGCCAGGCCACGAGATTCTTCTGGCTGATTGCCATTGTTCAGTCACTAAATATGGGTTTAGGAATAGGGAGATGGATTACTCGCCTGTAACCCCACCACGGGCATTTCATGATATCACAGCCCATATTTTTTTAATAACATCGAGGAATATTTAAATCCTCTATGGAAGTTTTTTCATACGTACTTCTTTGATGGTAGAACATTTTGATTTGTTTGCATACTGACACCAGAACATCTCGATTACTGCATGTTCATTTATCAGAGAGTGCGGGGTCGATCCCGTTTGGATGTGCAATTATTGCATCTAATAGATAACATGGGCTACTCATGCTGACAGCAACATCCCCACTTCCAGTGGCTGGAAATGAAAGAACACTACATAATTACTGTAAATGAAGAGTTAGTTAGTTCTCATTAAATGTTATCGTTAAGTAAAACAATAGAAGAGTTTATATTTTAAAAAAGCAGAAAGGTGGTAGGGAAGTAACTGAGCCCCAAACCTAGAACACATTGCAGTTCCTGGATTTAAAGCTAATGGGACCCAGTGGATTCAGGCTTCGGCAAAGAGAGAACTGTTGTCTCCAACACATTATTTATTGTAATGGTGTAACTCCTTTTTCCTTTGTTTCTCCTTTTCCCCCCAGCAGAATGGCTGTTGGTAAGATGGGAATGTGAAATCCAGGTTTTTGTCTCTCCAGTAGCTCTGAATTTCCTGGCTTTTGTGGACTGAAATCAGACCCTGAAGTCACTTATGTGCATTTTGTTTTGGGTAATTGACATTAATTTTTAGGTTGCATCACTGACATCAATCAGCGCTGCTCTCAGAGGACTAGAGTTAAGGGGCCACAATAAAAGGGCATGATATTGTTTGTTTTGTTTTATTTTTGGAGCAGTTTGACTACTCTATACTTTTCCAGTGGATGTTACATTTTTTTTTTTTTGGGTGAGACAGTTTAAAACATTACTGACTGTCTCATTTAAAGGAATACTTTGGCATTACAGTGAATGTCTGGCTCTAGAGGCTGGGACAGTCAAGGCTGGTAAAAATTCAAGTTGATACCTTTGGTTTATGTAACACTTTGAAGAAACTATGAAATGACAACACATTTCTTTAGAGAGAGCCCTGCTGCCCATTACAGATGTTTCCCATATGGTAAGGGGAAGGTTGGTCCCTTCCCCCTCCACTCATCAGTGTTCTCACATCGTAGCAGGAATCTACAAAGACAACACGGCTGTAAATGACACCACACAGAAGCCTCCAGCAGCACGTACTGCCAGGGAAGGAGCTGATTTTCATTGTCAGGGCACGAACACGCTCCATTGCAGCCCACTGATGGGGAGCATTTTGACTCTTCAGCTTCCTGTTTCACCAGTGTATGGCACAAAAACCCTGGAGCAAGTGGCCAAGAGAAACCAGACCAGGTTTCAGATGCTAAAAAGATGCAATGGAGAAGATAGATTAAATCAATAGAGATTACTGCAGATTATCATCCTGTATCAACTGGTGGGCTCAACTCTTTCTCCCTCAAATCCTAATGGGTGGGAAGAAAAATTTTTTCTAACATCAAATCATTACTTTTAGGCAAGAAGAAGCTGAGGCTCTTCAGTGAGGCTAAGGCCCATTTTTTGGACACTGGGACATAGTCACACACACAAGTTCATAGGTAGGTCTTGAAAACAGGCAGCCATTGGGTAGAAAATTGGCCTGTTGCCCCATATTTTGCCAAGGAGTTCATCACCCTAGCTATACTCAAGATGTTCAAAAATCCCAATAGTTTTTAGGATACTGGAGCTATTCTACCACTCGAGTCTTGAATGCAGGTGTGACTTCCTAAGAGTTTAATGTGTAATTGAGACATTTTTTCATCTCATCCACTCATTTCCCAAACCACAAAGTTATCTTATTTTAAAAGTAAACTTCAAAGTAAATAAGAACCTGAACATACATGGAGTTCATGATTGAAAAAAAAAAATATTTTTGCCTATTTCCCTATATTTTTGGTTTTAGAGAAGGTATGGGACCATCTGGGCAAGCCTATATTTAATTTTAATGGACCATTGTTTTTTCATGCCAACCAATCTTAGTAATATACATACATACTAGTTGGCATAGTTTGCTATTGGTTATTATGTATTATTGCACAATAGTAATATAATATCTAACATTTCTACAAAATAAACTCCAATGCTGAGATATTTAAAACCAGCTACTGATCTTAGCTAGCCATTTCACCAGTAGCTATGTGGCTAAAACCTTACACAGACTAAGAAATAAACTTTAAATAATATCTAGTTAAATGTTTCTTTGTTGCTTTTTCACTATTACTTCCTTCTCAGCTTTCTAAAAGCTGTGCCACTATTAAATAATTTCTTAGAAACAACAAGATATTCCCCAATAAACAGAATAATTTTCATTTTTTTCTCTCATCATATTTTCCTGTTCACCTTTTCCTGTTCCTCACATTTTTGCTAGTTCTTTATTACCAACTCTACTCTGCTTAACTTTAATTAAATCTATCCTTCTATTCATCTGTCATTGCCCTCCAGTTCATCTTATCCACCCTTTGGTTTCCAGTCCATTCTCCCGTCTTTCCATAACTCATTATTTCCACTCCCTTTTGACCAGCCTATCTCTGGCTCTGCTGTTTTTCTTTCCAACCTGTTTTTTGCAGGTTGTTGTCTCTTACCAACATCATCTCCTCTGTACAGAAGCGAAGGGCTTCTATGTCTTAAAATAATTCCATCCAAAATTTCCTTCAACCTCTCCCAACCACTTTAGGGGTCTACAAATATATCTGCAGTTGTTGCAGAAAGTGTAGAAAACCAGATCTACCACTTGTTGTAGGACACATGAAGAGTTTTGGCATTACCAAAGAGGGCAGTGCCCATGCAAGTGAGAAACTCAGTGCTTGTGAATAGGAGCAGGAGAATCCTAAACACCAATTTGGAGCAGCCAGCAGTTGTCACTCAGGGCACAACAGAGCTCTCAAAAGCTTGGGGGAGCTTTCATACTTCCCAAAAGCTAAAGTTACTAAATATATGGATATTAAAGATGTTGTTAAATATGGATATTAAATATAAATGAAGCAAATTTTTTTAATCTTTTTTTTTTTCCTTGTAATTATTCAGTTTGCTTAAGGAGAAAAAAGTAAGAAAGAAAGAGCAAAAAAAGGCCACTCACCACCTTGGTGTCAAAGAGAAGCCTGCTAGTGTCCAGTCCATTGAAGAAATTCCTCAAAACCACTTCACCTTTTTGGGAACATTCTCCTGCTGAAAGGCTGGGCTTTCTATCCCAGAAATGGTGACATGAGGTTTGCTGAGGAAGTATGAACTTGCTAGCCATCTTTACCATCAAACTTTTATTTATTCTTGATAAATTGGTGTCACTTAGTGTCACTTAATTGCTCCATATTTCCTTCATCTCTCTTTAGTTGGCCACAATTCAACTGGAAAGCATGACTGAGTCTCACAGAGCCCTTAGCAAATAAAGAGATATTGCAGCAGAGTGTGTTTTGGGGTGATATTTATTCCTCCAGAGGTGCTGTTGATGGGGTGAATCATGGATCCTGACCCACTGTGAACCACTGGTCTCTGTTGGGGGAGGAAATTCTTTCATCCTCAAGAAAACTACCCTTTTTTTGCTGTGTTCCATGTGGTACTTCCAACAGGTGTTACAGAGGAAAACAAGGGGACAACAAAATATAACAAATAAATTATTAGGTAAAAAGATGGATGAGTAAAACATCTTGGTCCTGATCTGGAAGAAAAGACAGCTGCAAATTCAGCTTTGGCTTTTGAAATGACTGAGCCAGGGAGCCAAATGGGGGGACATTTTTGACTTGTGGGCAAATTTTATCAGGCACCAGGCAGAGTCAACCAACCACTCACAGGCCACTTGCCCAGTCTGAAAAAGGAACAATTTTCAGTCTTTGACAGATTGGACTTGAACAGGCACCAGAAGTGAAAGCATCTATTGTCCATTATCCTTCCCAGCCCCGAGACTTCCAATTTCTCATTTACCATGTAGCCTGTTCAGAAAAGGTTTGTCAAGCAACAGCCTCTCTAAACAAATTACATTGAAATTCCTTATACTGTGCCACATACTTGACTTGCTGTTCCAGAAAGAGCCACATAATAAGTTTCTAACAAGGACACTGGTTATTAAAGCACTCTCAATTTTCTAGGTCAAAGAGGTGAAAGGCAAAGTCAAAATAATTGAAACAAAATATTCTATAAATCATGGGTGTTTACTTACCAAAAAAAAAAAAAAAAAAGAAAAAGAGAGAGACCTGGTGCTACACTAACCAAAATTCAGCTAGCTATTTTGAATCACCATGTTCTTGATCAAAGTAAAATTTAAGGCGCCAGAGTTGGCTTTTGGGAATACCCAAACAGTTCAAAACCAAACAGAGTTTAGCAGCAACTGGATCCTTCTTTCTTTTCCCACTTCTTCCTCCAAAATGTGTAAGACAGACATGGCAAAGAAATACACTGGTAATGCATGCTGTTCCTTTTTTATCCACTTAAATGTGAAAAGTAGATGCCTTTTTAAACATATATGTTTGCTGAAGTAACCCAGGGACTTAAACTGAGAAGTGCAAAAGTTCCTAATGTGTTTTGTGAAGAGGAAATTTTTTAGAATTGCCATCTGTATCTCCTACTTTCAAGAAACATTAAGATCTGACCTCTCTGAAAATAACCTTGCATCACCTCAGTATTTTGAGACATTCTTTTTCACAGAGTTGCATCTTTGTATTAGTACACAAGTACTAATTTTGCTGCAGTTTTCTCCTTTGGGAGACTCACCTTATTTATCAGTTCTCAAATGTGTTTGAATTCACATTTACTGTGAAGACTAACATAGTTTATCCTTTTTTTTCTTTTAGGAACATGCTTTTTCAAGAATACAGTTAGAAACATTTCCCATTTCTTTGTTTTCTTAGTTTTATCTCTGATACAATGATGATTTTTCCGTGGTTGAGTAAAACTCATTGAGAATGCACATGCATTTAGGTAATAAAATCATAGAATCACTGAATGGTTTGGGTTGGAAAGGACCTTAAAGATGATCTCATTTCAACCCCTTGCCATGGGCAGGGACACCTTCCACTAGACCAGGTTGTTTGTTGATTTAACAATAAAAAGAAAAAATGAAGGGGTAGATTGAGGATCTAAACAGAAGACAAAGGAGCTGCAATTTGCCTTCTGATTTGGGGCATGGACCAGCCCAATACAAGTGACACAGTCAAATCAGAAGGAAGTGGGTACGAAGAGCCATGCATGCACCCCTCCCATCAAGACTCAGAGCAGTCACTGTTGGTGGGCTCCAGGGACCCCCAGATGTGATCCTGCCCCACCCCACACTTCCTGGCCAAAAAAAAAAAAAAAAAAAAAGAAAACAGTTGGGGTTGGCTGTGGTACCACTTGCCTTCCTTCTGGGTGAATGCAGAGGAGGAAGGGATCAGGATAAATTATAGGTCCCTGCAAAAGCTGTGTGTGTTTCTGTTGACGCCATCTGGAAGCAGTGATAATGCCACTGTTAGTGGGGGCGTTACTGCAGAGGATCTGCCTCTATTGAAACCAGCCATGATGTGTGCTGGCTCATGATCCATGTTTGCTCTAATTTCCTCCCTGACATTTCATTCCTAAAGCTGTCAATATCCCGTTAACCTTCCTGGCACTGAAACTCTAAAAACAAGTCCTGTTTCAGCTCTCATTTTGAAACTCAGTTGTGATAAGCAATACCAAAGTTTACAGTACACCGTCGGCCTAATCTAAATCATTATATAGGTTGGGGGGATTTTATTCTTGCTTATACACATCATAAAGCAGGATACAACAATGCGATATCCTAAAATTAATTCCTTGATTTGATGGCAGAATAGCAGATGTTCTTTACTGGTAACTGACAGATCCTGCAGATTGCAAAGGCCAGAAGTGTCCTGTAATCAGGGGAATTGCTCACATTCAGTTCATACAGTTTAAAGTCAGCAGGGAAAATTAGATCATCTAGTCTGACCTCCCACATACCACAGACCACAGAATTTCAGCCAGTTGCCCTTATTTTGGGCCAGTAACCAGTTTAACAAAAGCATATTTTCCAGAAATTCATTTGACCTCCACTTGGAGTCATCAAGAACAAGACAATGCAGAACTTCACTCAGTACTTTGTTCCACTGTTAATTGCCTTGTGCCTTATTTCAAAGTTGAATTTCTCTGGTATTACTTTCTACATAAATACAAGTTGCAAGAACAGCAATTACAACTGTCTGCACAATAATGCTGACATTAATGTTAAAACAGCCTGTCCAAGTGGGATGCTAAGAAGCATTTTGGCCACATGCACAGAAATATTTAAGTACCAGCAGATCCAGATGAGCCCATTATTTGAATTACTGAGATGTCTGAATCAAGTACAAAAGGATCCATCTATGTGAATATTTTAGTTTGGATCAGGGGTGTACTTGTGAAACAGATCTCCCATTCATCCTCACTTAGTGCACATCATTTTGTATTGTAGAATGATTTAAGAGCATGCAACCTGGTCTTTTTTTGGGTAAAAGCAAATCAAAAGATGTACTCCAAACAGGCATTCAGTCAACGAGGCCAGATTGGACCTAGTGCTAGACTGAAAGTAAAGCCCACTGAAATGTTCATTGTGTGCATGAAGGGTGAGCACTTGTGTTCTACACATCTGCTCCTATTTGTACTGCTGGTAAAAGCACAGAATCATGGAATCATAGACTGGCTTGGGTTGCAAATGACCTTAAAGTTCCAACTCCTCTGCCATAGGCAAGGATACCTTCCATTAGATCAGGTCACTGAGTCACAGCATGATTCCTAAAATTCCTAAAGCAGTCACAGTCTGATTCCCCTCAACTTTAAGAAACCTCATGTCAGCAGCAGCAGAGAATAGAAAATCAAAATTTAGCAAATAATTTCAGAAGAACAGTAATTGGTGGAATTGATTTAGTTGAACAATAGCTGGGTATTAATCCATAATCTGAAGAACAATGGCAGTGATCAAAAGGTACTACAGTCAACAGAGTTCCTTTTTATTTTTCCAGTGGTATCCTTGCTTCTAGAAAATAACAAATAGTGTAGACAAATTCACCTGGCTCATCCTGAAAAGATCAAGTCAAAAACCAAGGGGTTCTAGGAGAACCACCAGCAAAAGATAATGGGAGACACTGACATGGAAAGAGGACAACAAATCCGACCTAATAAGTCACACAATTCTCGATTCAGAAATGGCTATGCCACAGTATTTTAGAGATAATTTGGCTAGTTGTTCTAATGCTTTGTTAGCAGTCATTCTCCAAGGGAAGAACAAAATAACATCTTCAGAACTTGCATCCATTTACTCAGTCCAGAGACACAAGCCAATTAAGCATTTTATACTAAGGGAGGCTTAAAATGAGACATGCAATTCCACACAAGACCACTTAAAGAAGTTGTTTTTTGTGGCTGCCAGACCAGCAGTGCTATTCTCAGCAATAAGTGTTCCTGCATGGGGCAGAAACTACCAAGAAATGAGCTAAGAGCAGCAAGAAGATGGACAGATCAATGGCCTTCAAAATATTTTTTTATTTTTGTTGACGAAACATCCTGGAGAGACTATAAAAGCCAATGCATGAGTGACCATGGCAAACCAAGATTTATTATGAAGCTCTTGAGGGAAGTGATTGGCACAGCAGAAGTAAGTCTTAGGTCACTAAAATTTTCTCCATTTTTCAAATCACAATTCCTGTAAATATTCCTTTGCAAAGCTGAAAGGCAGAAGAGGTATCAGATTGGCCAGTATGATCCCTTTTGTGTCTCAATTCTTAATTATCCCATCTTTTCAGAACACAATAATAGCATATAACTTCTATAGAGGAAATCAATAGAAATTTCAGCTTGCATTTTCAGAAGAGCACAACCTCTCAGTTTTATTAAAGAGAAAAATCTTCTATTTTCTTATAATATTTTTAACTTTCAAAATGATTGATCTCTTTCTTATTTCTTTTATTTTTGGGATTTCTCCTTTCTGGGATGAAGAAATAAAGCATTGAAATATTCTAAAAACAATGAAAGTACTTGTTCCAGCCAGGGCCAAGTACCAAGACAAAACACATAAAAGCTTTGCTCTCAGCCTCCCAGCAAAGGTCTGTCAATCCCCAAGTCTGAAATACACTTCAGAAAAGTGCAAATAGAGTTCATGCTGATCTAATCAAGGACTTTTTTGGATATCCAAGACAGGAAATAGGTGCTAATTTAAAATGAGATTTTATGTTTTGGACTGTCTGTGGAGGTAATTAACATCTACAACTACTTTTCAAAATATAAACTTGGCCTTTGAATACTGATACAACTGAAAGAAAAAAGAAATTCCCAGCAAAATGAGGAATCTGAAAAGAATAACAAGGTGATTTTGAAATCCTTGTAAGGTTCCGAGAAGTCTCTTTGGTCTTTGACTCTTTGGCTGGTGATGCTGGATATATGCAAACAGTAATCAGTTCCAGGCCTGCAGTAGCAGTGCTCACTCATAATAGAATAAAATTATAGCTTACATAGGAACTCAGAACTGAGAGAAATCTCTGACTATTTGGCAAAGAAAAGTATCAGGAAAGCAGAGGGGTGGAGAATAAAGGTTGCATGGAATAAGAAAAGAAAATTATACTGTTCAGACTAATTACACGAAATAGAAGAGAAGAGGGGCAAAAGGACAGCAGCAGCAGAAGGATTACAAAGAAAGCTCAAGAAAAAGTGGATGTGGCACAAGTCAATGCATTTGACAACGGGGACACTGAGGGATCCTGGTCCACACATCATTACCCACAAAGAAATGCCCCTGCCACTGCAGTTATGTTTTCACCAGCAGATCAACACATTGTCTGAAGGACTGGCACACATAATGGCAGTCTTCAAAACGAAATTCAATATACTCCTCTTGCCACTGGAAACCTCACCTTCTTACCCAGTCCCTGCTAATGCAACCAGTTGGCCTGGAAGGATGCCATGTGTGATCATCTCCTGCATTACAGCTTTCTTTGTTAATGTTGGAAATGAAACCTCAGGCACGATAATACCAAGAGTTAACATACACCAGCACATCTATGCCAGCTCAAACCAGTTACATTTTTCTGACTCTGTGGTGGTTTTGAGTTTTCCTTCTCTCCTTCCACCTCCTCTGATCAAGGACACACATGGATACCCAAAAGCAGCAAAGCCTTTCTACCAAAATTACTCTCCTTTAGTAACGAGACCACAAAAGGCTGAAACACACAACACTGTCTGCCACCACCCTACTCTGGCTGATTGTCTTTTAATAGCTACAATAACGTTGTGCAAAGGAATAATATTCCACATCCTCAACTCATTGGTGAAGGGTCTGGAGCATAGGTCTGATGAGGAGCAGCTGAGGGAGCTGGGGAGGCTCAGCCTGGAGAAAAGGAGGTTCAGGGGGGACCTTCTCAGTCTCTACAACTCCCTGACAGAAGAGGGGAACCAGGTGAGGGTTGGGCTCTTCTCCCAGGTAATAACTGACAGGACAAAAGGAAATGGCCTCAAGTTGCACCAGGGGAGATTTAGCTTGGACATTAGGAAAAATTTCTTCATGGAAAGCGTAAAGTACTGGAACAGGCTGCCCAGGGCTGTGGTGGAATCACCATCCCTAGACATATTTAAAAGATGTGTAGATGTGGCACTGAGGAACACGGTTTAGTGATGGACTGACAGTGCTGGGCTCCTGGTTGGACTCAATTATTTCTGGGGTCTTTTCCAATGGAAATGATTCTATGATTCTCCTAGGCAGTACATGGACAATTCCAAAGGAAAGCGTGCATTAGCTGAATCTGCTTCTTTATGACTAAAACAGGAAGTTCAGTCTCCTTTTATCGTACCTTTTTATTTTTGAAAGGCTGCCCAAAGAGTTCCAAGTTGAGTTGAAGCAAAGTTATTGATGTCAAAAAGCCAAGATCTTTCGCCACGCCTTGCTGAACGAGGAAGGAAGAAACTGTTTGTGCTCAGTTGTCCTTTGCCTCTCCAGGCTAACTTAGAGCCAAAGAAGCAGGAAGAGGAGAAAGATGAATAAGTGAAAAGGGATAATGTTTATCTTTTAACAAAATCACAATGTTCTGCTCCTGGCTCTAGCAGCCAAGACTCACTGTTGCATCTTTAAGACAGATAGTCTCTTCTCTGAGAGACGACAGGCTAATTATAGCCCTCCTGCCAGAGGGAACTCACACATGCAAACCATTATGTAAAATATAATTTTTTTCTTTAAGAATACTCAAGATCATTAGACATGGTTTTTTCAATGCTAGAAAATCAAGCCAAAAATGAAAATAAACAGTTTCAAGTATTCGCAACATAATTCCCTCATGCATTTATGGAAATATAGTAAAAAGCGCCTTAAAAATGTGGTTTGACATTTCATGCTGCTCTGTTTTTCTGTTTTTCCAGTTCTCAACATTTGCCCTCTTGTCCTGTATCATTTCAGTTCCACAGCAGTTTGAAAGAGATGATGATGGCAGCCTTTGTCATTTCTACTGTGCTTTTCAGCCTTGTTTCAATGGGTGGGTGACAGGAAACATCCCAAGGACTTGGCATAGATGATAAAAATGCTTTATAAATTCTGCTCTGCATAAACTAAATGTGAATTCATTGTCTGCAAACACGGTAGCACCATTCACCAAGATAATTACAGGTACAGCATTACTTCCCTAACAATGTGCTTTGGTAAATTCAGGTTAGAGAGATGATCAACTTAATTTAACAGGGAAATACTACCCTTTTTTTTTTCCTGAGCTGCCCTTCCTCCAGAGGGTTTTCTGAGTACACTATCCCCTTCAAGGACACTTTCAGACAAACATGGAAAAATATGGAAAAAAATCCCCAAGTCTGGCTATGATGATGTGACGTGGCTTAATCTCTTTTTTTTTTATGCAGGGAGAGCTGAACTTCTGCCTATCTAAACTAGTTGGTATTTTAAAGTTTTTGTCCAGTTTATAAAGCATGGGACTATTGACAAACCAAACACCATGGTCTAATAGATGAAGCAAGCAACTGCATGCCACAAATTCCTAAGTTTTAATCCAGACTCTCTTGGTGCTCAGCTTCTTGTCCATAAAATTGAGATAATATTTAGCCTCTACTTCACGAGGGTGTTGTGAGAGTGAGTAAATGTTTGGACAGCTCTTCAAAAGGTCAAGTTCTAACCAGGCACCTGTATTTTACTGAAGTAAACTGTTTCCTCAGATTCCCATGATATGATCACGGCACCTTCTCCAGAGCTTCTCAGATGGCTTCAGAATAACCATCCACATTCATAACCATCCACATGCATAAATCACAGAATGGTTTGGGTTGGAAGGGACCTTAAAGATCATCTCATTCCAATCACTCTGTCATGGGCAAAGTTGTGCACTGATTTAGGGCTTAAGAGTGATCTCACCTGTAAACTCGTGTGTATAAATTATCCCCCTTCCACACGAATAATTCAGAAAAACTACATGCTAAGAAGCTTTTAATTCATTACTGAAGCAGAAGTGCCACGTCCCAAGGTGTTGCTAATGCCAGTTGATTTTAAAATTGTCATTCAATATCTGAATTGCATAAAGAGTGGAAAAATAATTTAATTTTAATAAAATCGTTTAATAACCATTAGATATGCCAGAAACTGATGCTCTGTAAAGGTTTAAAATAAAAGCTTTAAAAAAATCCCCTGCTTTATTAGAAGGGCAATTCCAGAGACTTGACACACTGTATAATCCCATCAGTGGTTAGTTCTCAACAAACAAGTCGCACATACAGAAAAAATACTCTAGACCAAGGCAGGAGGCAAAAAGAGGTTAAATCAGTCACAAGCCAGGTTTTTCCTCAGTTTTAACTCATAAGTGATGACATAAAACCCAGAAAAAACCCAGCTCCAACTTGAAAATGATTTAAATTCGCCAGCTCCAGCCATTTCTGGAAGCGAGCCAGCCTTAATTTGGATGTAGGCTTCTCAAAATTTGCACAGTTCTAACTTTAACCTGCTGCAGCTTAAAAAGTGGACCTGGTGAAGAAACACACAAAAAATATTCCACATAATTCTACACAAGTGATGGTCTGTTCTCTCCACGTACCCGAGCTCAGGATCGGCTGCCTCGTTCCAGGAGCGGACGGTGCCGTGTCTTTATGAGCAAAACTGTCCACTTTCAAAATTCCTTCTGTACCAATCTAATGCTGCATGAGGATAATGCTCACAAGAGGGAATAGGACTTGTTTTCCAGGAGGGAATATTTTCAGAGTCGAGCTTGTAATTTCTATTTGCAAATCTCCAAATTCAACAATTTCTCAGCCTCTATAAACTCGCAGATGGAAATATCCTGTATTTGGAATAAATAATGTCTGAGCTTCACCTTCATTACAGGGTATTTTCTGTTAGAAGAGTGCTATATCCTGACTCCTGGAATATACAGAAGCCCTTTGTGGTAAAGCTATCACACTGGGCTGCTCCAAGGGTAGCTAAGGAGGTTCACATTAGTAGCACCATGGAAGGACTGGGGGGAAAAGAAAAAAGAAAATATCATGACAAGCATGGACTGGGAATCCTGATAGCTCTCTCAGGATCCTGCCTAAAAATGTAGGGTATTTTTTTTATTTGAGTACATCAAAATGAACTTTTGTACTTGTTAAAAAAATCTCAACTTTGAAACATAAGTCCATTTATCTTTTTACTATTTTTCCAGCCCTTTCCCCAAAATCTGCTGGTTATTAAAACATTGCTGCACAAATGAAAGTGGTTATGCTTGCCTTCTCTTTTCCTTGTGTACACACACAATGAGGTCATTATTTGCTCATTATGCTCATTCTCACAGGGACAGGCTTTGATGTCAAACAGCAAGTGCTGTGACTTCACTGTAGGCATCCAGACCACAGAAGGACTGTGTGAAAACATTACCAGTCCACACAAGAGATATCCAGAGCCTAGACCAAAAGCCAACAGGAGCTTTGGAGCAGGTCTCTGGACATCAGGAACATATAACAAATATAGAGACCACACTGGGGCACACAAGAACATCCATTGCAGCCACACAGTGTTTGATCAGAGGATCTCAAAGCATGGTTTGACATCAATCCTCCCACTCGTGGAACCACAGAATGGTTTCAGTTGGGTTGGGAGGGACTCTAAAGGTCATGTATTTCCAACCTCTGCCATGGACAGAGACACCTTCCACTAGATCAGGTTCCTCAGGGCCCTATTTAACCTGGCCTTTAATGGAATTAAAGAAGACAAAAGATGTTTTTACAGAAAAGCAAAATGGAAAAAAAAACGTATAATCAACATCTGTAGTTCAGACAACCCAGAGTTAAGCAGCCCTGATGTCTGCAGTGTGCAGTAACTACTATTATTAATAAGCATCATGTGGAAACGGACTCAAGCTGGGCCAGGAGAAGTTTAAATACTAGGAAAAAACTCTTCAGAGAAGGGGGTGTGAAAGAGGCTGCTCAGGGAAGTGATGCAGTTACCATCCCTCGAAGTCTTCAAAAAATGTGTGGCTATGGCACTTGAAGGCATGGTTTAAAGTTGAAAATGGTCATGCTGGTAGGTGCACAGTTGGATTTGATGATCTTAAAGCTTTGTCCAACATTAACAATTCTATATAACAAGATGCATTAGATACTGAATGCTGTTGAAGAGGATCTGACATGCCAGTTCCTCAAGACAACTGGAATTTCTATATTTCAGTAATTAAGAATGACTTATTTATAAAATAGAATTGACCCCATAAAGCCACTGAGACAAAGGTGCTTTTTTTATAGCTCAAACACCACGTGGTAACCCCATGAAACCATGTCTGTGGCTACTCTGAGGGCCAGGGTTTAAAACTTCATCTTTAGAGAAGGCAACATATTAAGACTTGACCTCAAGTTCAAACAGTCTTAGGGAATATTCCTGGACCCTCAAAAAAACCCTTTACACTTAAATCACTTTACTAGCCCCAGGAATGCAACGACCATTTCCCAATGCCAGGACAAAGTTCAGAGGTATTTGGAGGCCAGAAGCCATTCTCAAAAGGCACTCTGGAGATGGCCACCCTATTTTGGAGAATAAGAAAATGGAATAATATGAGCATGGGTTTTGCCATGCTTGCTAGTCTGAGTGTCAGAGAGCACAGACACAGTTAATCTCCTGGTACAGACATAGCTTTATGCAGTCAGCTCGTCTGAAAAACCTCAGCCCATAAAGCTGGAGAAATGTCCTAATTGAGTAGCTAATAATCACAGTGTCAGCCAGCAGAGTTTCTACCTTAAAAGCTTTTATTTTAATAGCTATACTAGAAATATGCTTTGGAGCGGGAGTCGAATGTGAGGCAAAACAGGTATCTTTGTGTTGCCATGCAGGCTGTGTTTCTATGCTGATAAGGTCTTGTTTCACTAATGATGGGGAAAAAATAGCCTTCACTTCCAGAAAAGCTAAGGGCTTTATCTGACACAGCCTCCCAGGAAAGCAGTGTCCTTGTGCCTCAGGACGGGCAGCCAGCCAGCTTGGGCTAAACTGCCTACAAGGCAGAAGACATAATATTGCAATTCATATCAGAAAACACTGTAATTTGCTTTTTGCTTACAATTTTATCTGACAAAAACAAGGCAGTTGAGGAAAAAGAAACAACAGAAGGTGTGCCTGGCTGCTGGCTACTCCTTTGGCCTGTCTAGCGGGGAATGCTCTGCTTTCAGAACAAACTATCACAGGGCTGATAAGAAGAGGAACAACAAAAATATTGGGCTAAGATAGCTGTTCATCAGGATGAGACAGAGAAGAGCCCAGCATGGCAGAGCCTAGAGGGAATAGCACCAAAAGTTAGAGAGAATAAAACAGGGATCTATTGTTTAATCTCTCATGTAAGAGAAGACAGGAAAAAAAATAATGACATTTCACAGAATCACAGAGTTGTCAGGGATGGAAGAAAACTCTGGAGATTATCCAATCCAACAGCCCTGCCAAGCCAGGGTTACCTGGAGCAGGTGACACAAGAACTCGTCCAGGTGTGTTTGGAATGTTTCCAAAGGGAGATTCCAGAACCTTCCCTGGGCAGCTGTCCCAGTGCTCTGCCACCCTCAATGGAAAGAAGTTATTCCTCGGGTTAGAAGCAAAACTTCTTGTGTTTAGTTTTATGGCCATTGCTCCCCATCCTGTTACTGGGCACCACTGAAAAGAGTCTGGCACCATCCTCTGACACTCTCCTTGGAGATATTTGTATGGATTGCTGAGATCCCTCTAAGTCTTTTCTTCTCCAGACCAGTCAGGCCCAGCTCCTGCAGTCTCTCCTCATAAGAGATGTTCCAGACCCCTTGCATCTTTGTATTAATTATTTAATCCTATCACTGAGAAAGTTTAATACATGAGTACTTAGATCAGATAGAGTTCTGTTACAGGAAAACCTCTCCTGGGAAGCAGAACTTAGGGAAAAATCACAGTGATGGTGATAAACTTCAAGTCATTATTTATTCTTTCATTTTCTCCATTCAGTCTCAAATGCTATGAGTGACATTCTTTACCCTTCACTGCTATATTCACATCCCATATTTGAGTGTCTCAAAGCATAAGAGGCACTTCTGGGATGCAACACTGTGCTGAATAATCAAATCCAAAAAGAAGGGAAAAGAGAGAAAAGTCGAAGATCATGACAATAAGATCACTAAACACAGAAGCAAATGACATTGCAAATTACCAAGGACTTTTTGGAGCTATTCTGCATGGCTAGGCAAATTCTCTCTCTGGCTTGTGGAAGAGCATATTGAATTCCATATTTAGATTTTTTTTTTCTTCTTTTTAAACATGCACATCACATAACCTGTTTAAATCATCTATTTTGAGTATATGTGTAATGCACTGAATATTTTGGTTTAAGCTGTAATTCACAACAGGCAGGGCATTTCTGGACAATTATAACATGTCTCTGGTAGCATTTTAAGGTATGAAACCAAAAGGCTGTATGAACTGAAATACCTGAGATGTGCAATAATCCCTTGGAAATGCTCTGGATTGTCTTACAGCTACTACACAATGTCATACTTATGTGTATAAAACCCAAAAATTTGTCTGTGTATTTAGTAAATATTACTCACAGTATTCAGCTGCTTTGGATATGATCAGTTATATATAGGAACAAACTTTATGAGAGCCTGTTTTGATAGGAAAAGTGATAGGACAAAACAAACTTCCCTATTTGTTTTAAAGTAAAAGAGGGTCGATTTATATTAGATACAAGGCAGAAGTTCTTCACAGTGAGTGCAATAAAAAAATGTCACAGGCTGTCCAAAAAGACGGCGGATAATCCATCCCTGCAATCACCCAGGGTCAGGAGTGAAAGGGCTCAGAGCAACCTGATATAGTGGAAGGTGTCCCTGCTTATTGCAGAAGTTTGGACTAGATAACCTTTAAAGGCTCCTTCCCACACAAAACTATTCTATGATTATGCATCCTTAAACCCCAGTCTCCTTTAGCATCTGTGACTGTCTCCTCTCCCCCACTCACCATCCACTTCTCATCACCCCTTTAGGATTTCCCTTTCAAAAACTTCTTTCTTCAATTTTTTTTTTCCCTAGCGTCTACAGTAATTCAGTCTTCTTCTGTTTATATATTTTTAGGTAGTTTCTGTGCTGGCTTTGGCTAGTGACATGTGTATCAATAGTGCTTACACCTCAGACTGCTCCCTGCTCTCTTCTGCCTGAGCCTCCCTCTCCATCACTGTCCTTGGCAGCTCCAACCAAGTATTTCTCCTTTTAACCCACTTCACACACCTCAGATGAGAGTTGCATTCATACTTTGCTCAGCTCAGTGAGGCTTCAGGTTGTAAGTAAGGGCCTTGGGGTGTGATTTTAACAAATGAGAGAAATCACCAACAGTACCATGGATTTTTAAAGACCACATTTTTCTCTATTTGGGTAGTTGCCATGCAAGTAAATATCTGTCAATATCTGTCAATCCATAACATTGAATTAAATTCCTATAAAACATACTATCTGATTTTTATCTATTATTCTGTCTAATTCTTCACATGTAACTTGTTTAAAGGCCTAGGATGACATAAAAAAAAAAGTTAAAATCCATACAAAATACTTAGAAACAAAATATTCTGTGTAGAGTTTTCAACAGTTACTACTAACATGAGATGAAAAAGCCCAACAGAAAAAAAAATCAACTTTTACCTAAAAGTATTTTTACTAATTACTTTTATAAGTGATAGCTCCCATAACTGCAGTTGAAAGAACAAAAATATATTCATGTAATTAACAAAATGGGATTATAAAATTGGTAAGGAAATGCAGAGCCAGAACAGATACCAATCTCACTTTTCAAATGACTTACAATCATTGAGATATGAAACAAAAATCAGAAAATAGTATATTAAACATAAAAATGACTTGCATTATTAATATTTTAGGCTTCATAAAACAAAATTTGTACTGTATCTAGCCATCCTATCACTAACACCTTACAATGCTGTCTAATCACCTTCTATATCAAGTAAGAGATCCCAAAATATTTTTCTCTTATTTAATGTGCATTGATATAAATTAACTTTTTTCAGTTTTGACTACAGACATCTCTCAGTCTGAGCTAAGTCACCCTCCTCCACTTACATTCAGTGCTGAGAAACATCTTGTTTAGAAGGATGTGCAGCTCTGAAAGTACCCTCTCTTACATGCCTGCATTTGGCAAGATGAAATCCAAACTCCTTTTTCTGGAAAAACTTCTTTATTTTAACCACATGAAACTCCACAATTTTTTTGGCTGTAGATGTTATTTGAACCCTGTTAGCGCTACGAAGTTGAGCTTACTGAAAAAAAGAGTGGCTAATCATGAACACTTCCCTCAAATGATACATTATTACTATTTTCCTTTAAATATCAAGCCAGTTGTCAGCAAATCAGAATGTTAATGGAAACTCTTGGAATTGTAGTTCCTGTTTTTTCAACGACTGAGAGAGGGAAGGTTTAGTTTAGGCATTAGACAGAAATCTTTCCCTGTGAGGGTGGTGAGGCCCTGGCACAGGTTGCCCAGAGAAGCTGTGGCTGCTCCATCCCTGGAAGTGTCCAAGACCAGCTTGGATGGGGCTTGGAGCAACCTGGGATAGTGGAAAGTGTCCCTGCCATGGCAGGGGGGTTGGAATAAGATGGTTTTTGAGATCCCTTCAAAGAAAAGAAAAGTGAACAATTCAGAAAAGCAAAAACCTTTCATTCATATGGAGGATGACAAAATCATTACATTTATAAAATCTGAGGCTGTAACAAGGATTCAGAGAACCATTCTTGTGACCTGCTTAGACCCCACCACAGTATATTCAAGCTGAGGCACTGGACTGCATCCTATGCAAGTGCATCCCACAATACTCATCAACCCTCAAATACTGTTGTATTTATAAACATATGTAAGATTTAAATGAACTGCAGCAGTGCCCTCCTATACCAGGAGACATCTGGTACAGTCACAGCCACCTGGGTCCCTGCTGGTTGACAGCAGCTGGGTGGCCCTGCAGCCTGGTCCACTTTGGGACACACCTGGGGATGTGTCTTGTGCCTTTGCAGAACAAAAACCACACCTTAAAGTCCCATTTTCAGCTTTCTCCACTGCCAGTCCTAGCACTGGCATTAGTAGAGTGTAAAGGGACAAAATTAACCTGGCCTTGCAGCAGAGAAAAACAATGTTCAGACAGAATCAATAATACTAATAGTGACAGTAATAGTAATAATGAGTCATTATTATAATTTTTAATTTTTTTTAATCCATTTTTTTGGGAAGGGCAGACACACAAGATATATTTTATTAATGAACACTCTGCCCAGAAAAGTGCACCAGTAAGTGTTAAAGCCTTTTAGTTTAGCTTAGGAAGAAGCGACAAGCAGATAACCAAATTGGTCCTGAAATATTTAATCCCGGAAATCGTATCTCAAAAAATAACCTTGAAGCCATAAAATAACTGTTTACCAGGGCTTGCTCCACTTTGTTATGAACACTTTGAGTCGGTGCTAAATTAAGAAAGCGCCTCAACAAGGCACAGTCCATAAGATACATTATCGGGTTTTAGGGCAAAAACAGGCATATCTTACACCAGGAACAACAACCTTGTAGGAAACCCTCTCAGAAAAACACATCTCCAGCTTTTGGTTTTGTGAAGGCTTGTTTTCCTATGAAACACTCAGAAAAACACATCTCTAGCTTTTAGTTTTGTAAAGGCTACTTTCTGATTGATTTTTTTGAAGCACAAACTCCTGCAGAAGGGCCAACTAAACTCCTTGCTGCCCATGGATCCCTGCATTGAAATCATGGTATATTTTGAGCTGCCTCTATAGAATCTACTTCATAAACATGAATGACATCCAGGACACTCCAGTAACTTGGAAAGTAGAATATGACAGCAAATTCAGCCTCTTGCACATTGGTTCGAATTTCAGGCTTCATAAAAACCTACAGTTCTGGAAGGGGAGGATCATCTTTAGTACATTTTGAGACCAGATGATGACAGACTGGCTGAGCTTCCGGAGAAGTCCTATCAACACTTTGATGGCTGGCATCACAGCTACTGGGACCAATTAGGTTAATTAAAACTACATGGCATGCGGGCTCCATGTGCAATTCCTAACATGGTTAAAGGGGGACAAATATGCTACAGCACGATTTTTACTATAATGGGCACATCTATAAAGCCTTTGGAATGCAGGTCCTGAATCCAGGGGATGGTGAGAAGACAGAAAACCTGAATTTACACAATCCTTAAATAGGCACCCAACAGCTCTGTGAATCTCAGACTCACTGAGGCTGGAAGGCCCACTAGAGATTGTCTAATCCCACATGAGCAGGTTGCTGAGGGATGTGTCCATTTAGACACATGGCCAAACAATGCCACAATAATTAGAATAAAACATAAAAAAACGATGTAATCCTGTGTCCCTTATATACAAAAAAAATACCATACATAGAATTTCCTATATAGATAAATTATTCAGAGAGGGGTCTGTGTGTGTGCATGAAAGAGGTCTCTATTAATTCACTCCCATCATAGCCACACATTTGGTCTATACTTTATGCACATTTGTGTGACCATTAAAGGCATCCATCAATGGAGACATGGAGTATGAGGTTCAGCAACATCTCTGACAAGTGGTCTATCCACCTCAAACTATGGGAAACTTTGCAATTCACAGAATCATTTAGGTTGGAAAAATCCTTCTGGTTGCACCATTTCTGGGGTCCTCAGGACAAAAGAGACATGGAGGTCCTGTAGGGGGTTCAGCAGAGGGTGACAAAAGATGATGGAGGGACTGGAGCAGCTCCCTGACAGGGAAAGGCTGAGGGAGCTGGGGCTGTTCAGCCTCCAGAGGATCCCCAGCTGAGAGGGGCCCTCATCCCTGGGTGTCCCTGTGTGCAGGGAGGGTCAGAGCAGGGCCCAGGCTCTGCTCCAGGGCCCAGCAATGGCACCAGAGGAACGGGCAGGAACTGACCCCAGCAAGTTCCACCTGGACAGGAGGAAGAACTTCCCTGTGCAGTGACCAAGCACTGAACAGATTGTCCAGAGAGGCTGTGGAGTCTCCCTCACTGGAGATATTCCAGAAATGTCTGGACACAATCCTGTGCCCTGTTCTCTAGGTGATTCTGCTTGATCAAGGAGTTTGGAGTATATTATCCACCATGCTCCCTCCAACCTGAACCATTCTGGGATTCTGTGATTTCCTAAAGCAGCCATGGTCACTATGCTACCTTCGAAAAGCAGGTGCTTGAATTTTTCCTCCTCCTCTGCTACTACAAATCCATTCCAGCAGGATTAGAATGAAGACAAAATGAGGTTTAAACGAAGACATTATCTTGTACAGAAAATCCTACCATTTATGCAGAAATACAGCACATGACTGCTGATGTTAGAACTGAATGCTGCTCATACCTGCACTTCAGATCCACCTCCCCCGTTTGTGTATGTGGCTGCTGTCAGCATTTGGGCAAATACAGAGTAAAAATGCATGTACGTGCTCAGTATGTTCAGCATTTACATCTATTCATAAAATAATAATGTATATTAGAAAATAATACTGAGCCAAAATGTTAATGTAGTCTCTTCCATGTGCCAAAAACTCGTGTGGGCATGTGCATAAAGAATGTACATACTCAGAGAGACACTAACATCTTGTAATGCAGTGTGTTTCTGTTATACACACTCCAGACTTCCTAACAGCTGCATATTTTAATATACATAAACCCATACATGAAAAATAATAAAATGTATTACTTTTCCACATTAGGCATTTATGACCTAATTTAGGAGAGTATTACATCTTTATAACTTTTAAAAGACCCATTTTGATAAAACATCCCCATAAACAGACTGAGAAAATCGGGGTAACAAGCATCTGTTGCTGCATTGTTTTCTTAATGGGGTAATAAACTAATAACACATTTTTATAACTTTTCACAAGAATATAAAGTATTAAAATTGAAACTGATATTGAAAAATGTTCTCATGGTCCATTTTATTTTATTTTTCCACTATGTAAAGTTACAGTATTTACCAGATTAATATTAATATATCTTAATTATGTTGACACAATGGAAATTTGCCAAAGACATTCAAAGAATGGAAATAACTTGTTATTTCCACTACTCTAATTAAGGTAGTGTATTTAGCCCATTTTATTAATAATATCGGAGTAATATGAATATTTATAAGAATGTATAGTGATGCCACATACAGAAATAATGACACAAACTTTCGGAGGGTTCTAAACAAGGCTTATTCCATTTGCTGTTAAAAGAAATTGTGATTTTTTTCTTTCTAATCTATCCATTTTAATAAATAATTACCAAAACTTTATTTAAAAAAAAAAGTCAAAAATTTAAAAATCTACAGAATTACCACAATTACAATATCTACTTTCCAAAACCTTATGTTACGTTGTTGGGATGTTTCTTTTTCATTTCAGAAAAAAAGATCTGACTATGTTGAGTAACACAAAACTAATGAAAAGGTATTGAAAATTGTAACTCTAAAGTGAAACTGCTATATTTAGGAAGGCAAATTTTGACTTATTTCCTCTGAAACTTTTAATGTGAACATCAGGAATTCAAACCGAATCAGCTGCTGACCTGCATTCAAAGTGGATTTTCACATTTACAGTTTACCAAAGCACCAGTAAAGGATGATTCATAGCTCTTGGGTATGGAAAGGACCATCTAACCTCACTGTGCTCATAACACAGCCCACACAATTTTCTTGAATTGGCTCTCCAGAACCAATAGCTGTGGTTGAACTTAAGCATGGCTTTTACAGAAACATCTCCTCTTGATTTTAAATTTTCCAGTCATGGATAATCTGTCACAATCATTGGCTAAGTTATTTCAGCACTTAGTTATGTTGTTATAAATATATATGCCTTATTTCTAGTTTAAATTTGTCTTGCTTAAATGTCAAGCTGCACTAGAAGGACTCCTCACACACATCATCCTGTCAAGGTAGAGAAAAAGGCACTTCCACAGCATGGTCCATTTGACCCCTCTTAAACAGCTACCTTAGGAAGAGATAAATTACAGCTCAGCAATGCTTGTTCCTCTCAATTGACTATGAAGGAAATCATAGAATCATGGAGTGGTTTGCATTGGAAGGGACCTCAAAAACCATCTCATTCCAACCTCTGCCACTGGCAGGGACACCTTCCGCTATCCCAGGTTGCTCCAAGCCCTGGCCTTGAACACTTCCAGGGAGGGGGCAGCCACAGCTTCTCTGGGCAAGCTGTCTAGTTGTGCACACAGGTGTTTGTCACTGTGCTCAGATGCAAATATTTGTATCTATCCAGAGGAATCCCACCCCAAATATCCATATAGGTTTGCATGCAAGGACTGAAAAACCCTAAGACATGACATTTTTCTTTTTTATGGGTCCCTAATGACTGACTACACAATACATTCTTCAGTTTGATGCACTCCTGTCTCTGTGTCGGTATTTTCTAGTATTTCACTCAATTGTTGAGGTTCTCACTAAAACACAAGCACACATTTTAGCTGTTCTTGCCCCACTACAGCAGAAAACTCTTCAATTTCCTATTCCCCTTCCTGCCCACCCAAAGACTGCCTGAGTACTGCCTCAGCCCCTTCAGCTACAGCACTGGATTGTCCCAGTTGCATTCAAGTGATTCCCCAAGACTCCAGGACACTCTTTCAAAATCCCTTTGCAAGATATAGCCCCAGAGACTGTAAACGTTCCCATTTGCTTAATTTGCAGATGAAACACTTAAAATCTGGCTCCTCTGGAACGAAAAGAACTTGCTTACACTTCATTTATCAAATGGTAACTCAGTAACTCTTTGTCACTACCTTGTCCTCTTCATTATTTTACAATCCTCAATTAACTTCACTCCAAAAATATTTGACAAGGAAACTAGACTCTGAGTAAACTACTTTTGGAGAAATGGAAAGTTGAAGAGTTTGCAATGTAAATTTTCCAAACCTGCAACACTCACTATGAAAGCAGAGCTGCAGCCACTCTGCCTATATCATAAAATACAGCAGCATAGGGGATTTCTCAGAGCAACCAGCAAAGCCTCATTCATACAGTCTTGGAATTATTTAGGCTGGAAAAGACCTCTGAGATCATCGTGTCCAACCATTAACCCAGCACTCACCACTGAACCATGTCCCCAAGTGCCATATCCACACATTTATTCAACACTTCCAGGGATGGTGATTCCACCACTGCCCTGGGCAGCCTGCTCCAATGCCTGACCACCCCTTCAGCAAAAGAATTTTTCCAATGTTCAACCTCAACCTCCCCTGCGGTACTTTGAGGCCTTTTTCTTTTGTCCTGTCTTGTTACCTGGGAGAAGATCCTGACCCCCACCTGGCCTCAACCTCCTTTCAGGGAATTTTAGAGAGGAGTGGGGTCCCCCTTTATTGCCTTTACATTGGTGTTACAAAGTCAGCCTTAGTTATGATGGTGACAGGCAGAATTTCCCAGTATCTAGGGCTATTCTTGGGATTTATGTCAGTAAGTATTAAAGCCAAACAGTTGCTGCTGAGTTCAGGCAGTTAAATAGTGCCACATCACTTTAATGTAAAATATTACTTTTTTTTGAAAAAGACATTATTAGAAAAATTTTAACCCATAATTTCTTGAAAATAAACTTTAGGAAGCTGGGAACTAATTCTTTCCATGAAAAAATAAGACATATAAGGGTTTGCTTCAGGAACCTAAAAGGAAATTGTTCTCTGATGAATTGGGAAGTATGTAATAAATTAGGGGAAGCAAATAATACTCTGCATTGTAACCTTTGCTCACAGACATGCCTGTAAGTGTTCCTTACCCTAAAGTACAACTGATAAAGGTTCCAGGCCAAATAACTCAGGACTAGTTAGATTTTTATGTCCCTCTGAAAGCTCTCATGTCAAGCTGCCAGCTCAGGCTGAATGTGGATAAACTGGAATTCCTCATCTCCCTCCTACTCAAAATCCTCCATTTCTGTTAATCAATAACCCCGTGTACCCCACCATCATCAAGGTGTGTAACATGGGTTTTATCTCTGAGATTGGATACTCTGTTCACTCTGGAATTGCAGCTGCATTTTGTATTTTTCTTTCCTGATAACAATCCTAGTGGCATGTAACAGCCTTTCTTACCCTCCATCCAGATTCCAATCTGCAAAAGTCACAGAAACACCGAGGAATCTAGCTTCAAAAAACATTTTCTTGTTTGTACTAAGTCATAAGAATCCTGCCAAGCTCATTTCTCCCACCCATCAGTTTGGTTTTCCTCTCAGCCACGTGCGTCAGAAGCTGCTTTCCATTTCCCCTTGTGACACATCCTCCTCCTGTGCAGCACCACATCTCCCATCAAATGTCAGATTCCAACCTGGATCACCTCACTTGCCACTCCTTGCTGTGCACACAGCAAACATTCATGCCAGCACATCTCCTGCGGCATCTTTTTGGTAAGAAAAATCAAACAGCAGATGAACATCATCACCCACTGTCACTTCATTCTTAAATCTCTTCTGTGCTGTGACTCGTACAGGAAAAAATCTCTTACTGACTGGATAATTTATATACTGAGACCACTTCCTCACCAGCTAAACAACACTATCTCCTTTCACTCTTCTGTTTATCTTATCAAATCTTATAATTTATCATGTGTCTTTATTGCAAAATCTATTGAGCCATCATTAACTTCTGTTCTGCATTCATGTAAGATAAATAATACAGAAATACAAAGGAATCCTGGATCTTGACTCACGTTCTTACACTGAAAAGCATTACTTATGAGATTGTTTTCCCCCCTTTTTAAAGTTAAATGACAGTTTACTTCTGTTATGGAAGTTGAGACACCAGAAAAAAAAATCCTATTTTAAAGAAATGGTTATCACGTACCTTTAAAAAACTACAATAAAACCCAGTATTCTTTTATGTATTTCAGGCTAAGCATTCAAAATGTCTCATTACTTCTGATGATTTGGAACTGGCTATAAAATTATGTCTCAAAATTAGTCTTTCTTGATCATATGAATGGCTTTCAACATATTCTAAAGAGCCATAATTAGTAGCTTTTAATCTATTTTTTGAGTTATTTAATTTCTCTTTTGTACCTCGTTAACTATTTTTATCACCTAAATATAACTGTAGTAAATTATGGAAAAAGATGGGCCTCATCTACCCCATGGGATATTACATCCCAGGCTTCCTAATGTGGCAACAAGTATATACCTTCCTTCTGTACCATCTGCTCCTTTTTAAAAAAAAACCCTCCCTGCACAATGGTGAGATTGTTTTAACTTTCTTGTTAACAGATGCAGAAACAGCTGAACGCTTTTTCTCAGAAGCACTTAATCCACACTCCAAACCTCCACTATATCTTCTGAGGGTAATTTAAGCATCGTATCTAAACACCAATTAGAACTAGAATTTTCTTGATGGTAAATATTAATAACCTGTCCTTCTTGCAAGGAAAAAAAATACCCAAACCCCAAACCCTTCACCACTGACAAAATTACCTCATGAAATTACTGTTTCTCACTTCCAGGCCGTTTGCATTGCAATAATTCTGCACAGAGACTGCTTGCTTCCAGCAGTTTTAGCACCTTCTGCAGTAAAACTAACACATGTGCATCTCTGGAGAGTCTTATTTTTTTTCCTGTTGTCCCAATCCTTTGCCATCAAAAATGACAATCCTGTCAGCACATCAACACATTTTAAGACTGACCTGTGCCAGTACACAGCCTGGAGTATTGCATTAGTACAATTCCTCCAGGTTGGATACCAACCTCTTCCCCATCAGCCAGTGTTAGGAACCCTATGCAAATATTTATTACATTATTTTTCTTCTTATTTTTATTGTTTTTTCCCCTTATTATTTCTTACTGTTACTTATTCCTATTTTTCTCCTAGCATTATTGGAATTTAAATTATGTGAAATTAGAGTCATGTAATTCTTAGGCAGCTCTTGGCTGTGGAATTCATTCCAAATTAGTAAAGCAGAACTGGTTGTCTTTTAATCACTCAGTTGTACTCCAGCTTCCATGGTCATTCTGCAATTTAAGCCTGAAGGAAACCACTTAATTCATGCATGTTCTTAGGGCTTTGCAGAAAAGCTCAGGGTCTTTATGAAAGCCCAATATCTTTTTATTTTTCATCCATGTGCATATTAAGTATGATAAATAGCCCCAAAGACAGAAAAGTGTCTTATCAAGGAAGAATCCCTTCTCATATCCCCTCTCCTGAGACTGTCATGGAGGAAAGGGTGTAACTTCTACCAGTAAGCAGCTAAAGAATTTAATTGCTGTGAAGGGAACTGAATTATCCAGGGGGATATAACTGGGAGGAAGAGGCTTGGTTTAAAAGCAAGAAAACCATCTCGATTGTGAAATTTTGTCACTGTAGAACAGCAGATACAAGAGATGTACCAGAAAGCTCCAGTTGAAGCTTAATCCTAAACTGGAAACCACAGCCAGAAATATAAATACAGCAGCACAGAGCACTAAAAAATGACTGGTACTTGTTTAACTGTTTTAGTTTTCTGAAGTCTGATATCCCTTTCTAGAATTTTCCTTCATTTTGTGATTTTTTCCTTAGCCCTGCTAGCTCCAAATATTGACAAGTGCTGTATCTTATTTAAGTTTAAAGTCTTTCAGTATTTTTCAAAACTTTCTAGCGAGCAAATATTACTAGGTGAGAAAAACAATCTGATCTTAATTTCATCCCATTTTATGTCCTACAAGTATCTCCTTTTCTCCTATGTGCAATAAATTAAAAAAAAAAAAAAACAAAAAAAACAAAACTCAAATAATAGATGAATCAAAACTTACATTACTAATAATACCAGAAGCCTCAATTTAGCCCATGCTTTTGTTAGACTGTAGGTATAGTTTAAAAATTAAGCAGATGACTGCTTTGCTGAATTGAGGTTTACACAACCTTGAAGCTAAAGTCAGAAAGCTGTAATAATACAAAACCTTAGGGAAGGAACAGAAAAACCCCAAAAATAAAATTAATAAAATGTGTTTGGTTGCCTCAAGCCTGGTGTTTTCACTTGATTTTCCTAGAGAAATATTTCCAAGCAGTATCAAGTGTGCAACCAAGCTCCCTGAAATGGGTCTGGTTTAGAGAAAAGTAAAGCTTTAGTGTTTAAGAGATTTTCTAGCAACCAAATCACAGCGTTGCCTTCTGATGCCTGGAGATGTATTAGAGGGATGAGGGGAGAATGAGCACCTTTGCCACAGGGTATGCAGAGGACAGGGGACACAAATGAGAGGCAATCAAACATAATTTATACTGCTACACATTCAATAGCTTTTCTTGTTGTTAGTGGTATCAAAGATTTAAATGAGAAGTGACACCTCACTGAGTGGGACATGATAAATGGAGTGAAACCAAGCACAATATCCCAGCTTTTATTCAGCAATCCTTTGTCTTTCCCTGTGCCAAGTAATTGAGTTTGAGTATTGTTATAGGACTTAAGGAAGAAGAGTATGCAACTAAAAGGGAAAATAACAGATGATAAGAGTTATAAACAAATATCTTCACTTGGTTTTGGTGTTCCCATATTATTATCTGCCCCCTTCCAGATTTACTCTGCTATGCTAGAGGTTCTACATTCTTTATCTGCAAAGTGACAAGTCAAGGATGCCAGAGATGTCCATGGGTAAGAGCTTCTATCATGGAGTCTCAGAATCCCAGAATGGTTTGGGTTAGAAGGGACCTTTGAGACCATCTGGTCCCATCTCCACAGGCAGGGTCACCAGCCACTAGACCAGCTTGCTCCAAGCCCCATCCAGCCTGTCCTTCTCTCCAAGGTCAAGTTCAATACAACAGGACATGTCTGTCAAGCATCAGTCGTACAAGCAGCACCTGAAATGAAGATCCTGCTCATGAAAAATTATGTTTCATGCAATTTTTCTCCAACTGTAGATTAATTCCAAGTCAAACAGCCTTATTACATGATCCTAAAGTTCTCATAATGTTACATCCAGACAGCTCACATCCTGTGCTACAGAGATGGGCAGCCCTGCTGCCGAATCACAGCTGCTGCTTCTCAGTCTGAGCTGGCTCAGAGCAGCACTGAGAGTGAACTGACAACCATGAGCAGCTCCAGCTCATAAACCAATTTCAAATCTCTCACAAAGAAAAATGTGAATGAAAGCTCATGTTCAAGGGAAATCTGGAAGAATGGTATAAAATATAACTGCAACTGATCTTGCATTGTATAATGGTATAAGTACATGGTATTGTCCATGATCTAACAAAATCACAAAAACATGAATCCTGCAGGAGCTGCACTATAATTCTGTGCAAAGAGAAGTAAAACAATACACTTTCCTTTTAAGATTCTTCCATTTTGTTCTTAGGATTCTTCAACAACCAAGTTTCTATTTAGTAACTTTTGTACCAGCATATACCTGTTGCATGGATGAGATGCCACTGTCCTTACAAAAATTAGTGTAAATTATGGAAGAAGGACATACTTATTTTTGTGAAACATCTTGGAGTACTAAATTAAGTTACCTTTTTGTCCCAGTCTCTGCTCTAGAATTACAGTTCTCACCTTACCCTTGAAATACATATTTATGTATTACACATTAGATTGCCTTGAGCAAAGTACCAGAAGTCAGACTCTCATCCATACTAAGGTTTTTTAAACCTCTCAGGAGGCACATTAGAACATACACTTTTAGAAAGTAACATATTCTTACCCTCAGATTCTTTTACATCAATACAACTGTGCTTGAAATGCCTCTAGTATGTATTTGAATCTGGAAAAAAAAATTATATAAGGTATTATATAAGACTTATGAGACTAGGAGTTGCTTTGGTTTATATGAGAGATTCAGGTGATTGCAAACCTTGTCGTTCACTTATCATCTCACTACAGAGCTAGCAAATTTATCTGACAAATCAGATTTTTTTAACCATTAGATATGAAAAATGATAAAATTTTGCAGTGTGAGCTCCTGTGTTGAGCAAGACAGGTTTTGTTCAGGACTTCCAGCATAGAAAGCTTGAACAGGCAGTGACACAATGGAGCACAGCTCTCCCTGTGGTTGTACAAACTGCATCAGCAGAGTCACTCCATGCCAGTCTCTCCTGCCTCAACAGAACCACATCTATGCTGCCTGAAAGCCTCACGTGCTGCTTGCAACAATTCATGTACTGTGTTGTGTAGTAGGACACTGATGTATGTGCTATCCAAGAATTTTAAATATCCCCACAGGATATCAAACACTATCCAGACCGTTTGTAAATACTTTCCTAGTGTTCTGCAGAAAGAGAGTCAGTTCTTTTCAAAGCTACTTCAATGACATTTTTGTCTTATCTAAAAATCTATGTTCCTGCTCAATAAAATCATCTGGACAACTTACTGCTTCATCAGTCCTGCGAGCTTGTGCCCTCATTAATAAATTCTGCTGGAGCATTAAGACTACCCCCAGTAGGGACAGCTGGGAAACTGCAATATAAAGTCAAGCAGCACATTTAATGACCAATGAACTTCTGGAAACTTACTCCAAAATGATACATCATTGTGTCAGACACTCTCAAGCATTATGCAGCTTGGTCTCCCTCTTTAGAAACATGAAACCCCCTGAAACTGCTACCACAAATTGGGAACCTTTTAAATTATTGCCAAGCCACCTGCTTTTCTCCAAGAAACTTCATAAAACTCTCCAAATTAGTAATGTCATTAAGTAAAGCTTACAGAACTGTTGTTATTCTGAATGAGTATTAGCTGTTTAGCTTAAGGAAACCAACAGGGATTTTTAGAATGGAAAGAACTGTCATATATTTTATATAATCTATTCCAAATGAAATTATTTAATATATTCTTGAATATGCTACTCTTTAACATTTTAATCTTTCTGGGAGGAAACCCTATTACACATATTATCAGAATTAAATTTATCTAATGAAGAAGTTCAGTTCAGGAGAGGAGACTTGGAAGATTCTCAATCAGTTTATGGGTCTTCAGATGGTATTAAGAGCCATATAAATCAAATGTCCCATTTTACATTTCTGAACAGCACTGGAAGAAATAGTGCTGGAATCAAAGAGGGAGCCCCATTTCCCCTGTTCCTTCTCTTTTTTGAATGGCCCTACAGAGAGCAGGCAAGGATGGATTATAGGAATGCCTTCTGTTGAGGAGTCAGCCAAAACTGTGCCATCTCATCTTGGAGCAATTTATCCAATAAGATGATTTAGAGGACAGTTCAGTGGCACCATTTTTGGAGGCAAAAGCAGAAGGGAAAGAATATAAATCAAAGGTGACTGGCAGGTAAAGGATATATGCAGCAATCAGCCAAACCATGTGCACACTGGCACAAATTCAACAAGATCATTTATAAAAATTTTAAGTCAGGAGTACACAAAAGGGGGTCTGGTGCTAACTAAATCCACAGATAGATTACACGCCACTGAAATAAACACTTCCAGATGCTGGCATACAAAAACCTTTTACAGAAAGAAATGTTTTCTTTCATAAATCTGAAAGGAGGAACCTTGGGATGGGGGTTGGTAGAGAAGGGAACAAGATTTCCAAACTGAGATTTGACTTCCTACTGGTTTTATAGAATAATAACTCATCTTTTTCAAACACAAAGTGTTAACACTGTAGAATTACAAATAACTGCAGACAACAGCTTGAAGTATAGACAAAGACATCATAAATATGCAACTGTTTAAGGAAATAAAAAGCCTTTTTTTTGCTTTCAAATTTTTTTGCTTTCAAAATGAGAAGAAAGCATGAAAATGTCAATGTGACTCTTTCTATATCAGAAACTGAATGTGTAACAGAAGGGAAAGTTCTCAAATGCCTTTTGACATAAATACATACATTTCATTTTTGAGAAGTGATTAAGAATGAAATCCTGACTTCTTCAAAATCAGTATCAATTGATTCAGAATATCAATATGGGCAGTCTATATTTTACAGGACCCTAAGTAACAGAGATTTTTAATTTGGTTTCCATGTAACTAATTTCTTTCGGAAACAGCATTCAAAACTTTTTATCATTCAAGTGCTTTAGAAAAATTCAGCTGCACTGTATCCACACTGTGTCTATTGAAGCAACTATTGAAGATTATATTCCAGAACTACTTCTCACTACTACTTTGATCTGAAACATGGAAAATGAAATTTCTTTCAGTTAAGAGGACTAAGGTGAGGACCAAATCCTCTGGGTGACAATTCCAGCTCGTGGAGACTCCTTCTCTGGAGATCCTCAAAAGCCTTGTGGACATGACCCTGTGCCCTGGGCTCAGGGGGACCCTGCTTGAGCAGGGAGCTTGGACCAGAAGACGTTCAGTGGTCCCTTCCAACTGACCTATTCTGTGACTTGGTGAATGTGAAGCTTAATTTTTCTTGAAGTTTAAGGCACCCAAACCAAACTTGCTTTCCAAAATGTCCTCTTCCACAAATATCATATTGCCACATTATCCTTTGTATTTTAAAAGCTTCCCTCTCTTCTTTCTATCTTTGCATCTGCTGGTTTAGTCTCTCATAAGCTCAGCTTTGCCAGGTCATCAGCTCCTATTCCACAGATTTAGTTTTTAGGGGAAATTAATAGAGTCAAAACCATCTTTATTATTTTGAAATTATTAAAGATCTGTGATGAACCTCAGTGTTTTTCACTACAGAAATTTATTTAAGCATTTGCATAAAAGCTGAGCTCAATCAGGATCAATAAAAAGCACTTTAAAAATATCAGAAGTAAAAGAACTTGACTGAATGTATAATTTGATTGTGAAGCTATGATTACAATGTACATGTACCCTACTGAAGTCCACATGGGATACTTGCATTTATTATTTAAGAACCTCTAAGAGTATAGGCAGGGCTCTGTAAGGCCCAAATAATCCAAGTCTCTGCCAAATCACATTCTCTGCTGTTACATGTTCTTCATGCAGGGAATGTCACAAGCAATATTACAAACACAGATTTGTAAATACTCATTGTTTTATGCTGCATAGGCAATTTTATGAGACTGAAGTATTTAACAAGAGAAGGTTTAGACTAGCAAGCCTTTTCATACTGAAATGCCTGGGAGGCTGAGGGGACGTTCTCCCCAAAACATAAATACCCAAGGAAATGTTGGTTATACCCCTGTTAATTCAATACACCCCATTTACATATGTACTAGCTGCTGAATAATGGCCATTGTCTGCCATGAGCCTGTGCAGGATTACAACTTGCATTTGTGAATTCAGTTTCTCTTAACTAAACATCTGAAGCACTTAATTTCAGAGTTGGCATAAACTAAATACAAAGAATCTGCTCTGGAAACATTTTCTTGTTCTTTTTGCCTGTGGTCTTCCCCTATTGTAGCTGACCACTTTGCTTTTCATTTCAGAGCAAAGAATCTCAGCTGTCCTTTTTGCTAGAGCTGTTCTCTTTGCTAGAGCTGCTCTCATGGTCACAAGTACAGCACTTACAGACTGTTCATGCACCACTTACAGCTGCTCCTATCACGATTCCAGCTAAGCACTGTGTGTTGTTCACAGAATAAATACTCTTCAAATAATAATTTTTTGTAACCCCAACTGTCTGAAATACAATCAAATCAAATAACTTAACTTCTCTAGAGACATTATGCTTATGTTCATGGTAAGAAATATCCACCTAATATTTTTGTGAACACCACGGCATAATAAATACTGTTACTTGGAATACTATTAGGATTATTCCTACAGGCCCAGTCAAGACTGGACATCATTTCACCATGCACTTTCTTAACTTGAATGTGCATAAAAATGCGCACGGGTCCAGCACATGGAATTGCATTATCCCATATGACAGAGAGTTCCATACTTCCCATTCCTGTCTTGCAAAATTACATGGTGCTATTGCTTAATATTTCTCTGATTTTTGGAAGTCTAGACCACGCTTTAAAGTAGGTAACACTGAGCACTACCCAATACAGTTGATAGAAAATATTTAGATAAAACATATGTCTAAACTACCTTAGACATGATACAATGCAGAAGAATCCACAGTACACTTGCTGCTTTCCATTGTGGCTTGCACTTGGAGACAAAACCTAAATGCTCTAATTATGTTAGTCATTCTGACATAACTATTAAGGTCAAAATAAATGCAAACAGATAATTTTCACTGGTTTAATGTTAGTTCTCATTTACCATATGATTATAAAACTTTCAAAGTGTTGTTTCCATCCAAACCAACATTCATCAAATGCTGCTAAAGAATAAACTGTATAGCTTAACTCTTCTTCCAAAACCAACCCCTTAGGAACACTTATCACCAAATCAGATGGAAGACAGTGACAATCATGATGAAACAGCAAAACAAGGAAAGACATGAAAAAATATCACTGTTTGTGCTCTACAAATACGTAATTATTATCTTAAGAAAACTTATGTTTTAAAAAGTATATGTACTTTTAAAAAAAAACCAAAACATTCTCCTGTATTTTCTTCTTACAGAAATTAAATCTAAATTCTATGTTTGGGGCTGAGCTATTCAGTAGCTTGAAAAAACATAAAGATTTTTCACTCCTCAACTGTCTTTTTTAAAAAATGGCTTTCCATAAGAACTGCTGGGAAGCAATTGGCAGCTCTCCTTCCACATCATTCATCCTTGTGTAGGACAATACAACTGTTAAATTTCATTTTTTCTATTAGAATCCCATCCCCTGGTGGTTTGGGTTCAGATATGAACTTTCTGAATGCAGCAGTCCCTTGACAACTGCCAGTCTGTTGGTTATTACCCTGATCCATAAAAATATCCCTTCTAGTTGATTCAAAGGGTTAAGGCAGGGTTTAGATCCTTCTGATACAATTTCCCCCTCAGACACTGCAGAGAGCAACTTAGACTTCTAATATTTTATCAAGGTTTTGCACTGCCTGCATGGGCTCTGTCACACAGGTCCTGCTGCTGAGATTTGAGGAAATGGCCATGCCTAATTACATAAAAATCTGCATCACTTCTGTTAATTCATTTCCTCAGGTTTGGTTCCACCAGATCTGGCCATCATTAAATTGTATTTGTTGTGGAAATCTGCATTAATGCAGATTGCAGAGGGTACTCAGTGCTCCCTCCACATTTGTGCCATATTAAGACCCAGAGTTGCCACATGGACAATTGTCATTGCCAGGTCTCTCCCCAAAACTCCAATGAGGGCACTCACAGGGGAAAGGTCCTAAATGCAGACTCTGCAATACCTCTCAAAATACTTTTCCTGAGCCTTCTCATTAAAAGCAGAATCGTATTACAACTCTACAGCATCTGGAGGCATCCAGAATCTTGACCCAAGATTCCCTCTTATTCTTGGCTTGTTCAGAGGGAATAAGATCTGCTCCTCTCATCAACCACGTTGACGGTAGGTAATGTTAACAAATTAAATTGTTCAGTTGCACTGCTTGGGAAGTTCACAAGAGTGGAGGACATAAAAAAACCCCAACCCAAACCAGGGTATTTTATTATACCTTGTGGCTGAAGAAAAAATTTGAACTTTGGTTAATAATTGACCAAAGCACTTTTAGTGAGGGTCAGGGTGGGAAGATTCACCTTTCTGCAGCTGTTTATGTGAGCTATTTATTTTTTTTTAAATAAAGTTAAACACATTCTCTGCTTTCAGAAGCTATTCCCATATTCTTAACTACATCTCATAGCAAACTTCTGCTAAAGACATTTTTCTGTCTTGGACTGGAAATTCTATCCAACACTTTACATGATATTAATCTAGCATTTCTGAGTGGCAAAATAGAAAGGTGAAGTTACAAAAAGACAATTCATTGTAATTGTGTATTGACTATCATTAATAAATCAAACTTTCACTGCCATCTATAAAAGCACTGATTAGTTTTAGCACTAGGAGGACTGTCACTTCATCTACTCATTTTCTCTTCTTGTCTCTTGTTCCTTGCTTCTGAAGTCCCACTATTTCCTTTATACTTATGGCCTTCATATACTTCTGCATTGCTTTTACGTAAATGAATTAATCCAAATTCAGAATAACTTTCCTTTCCTAAAATCTATCAGAGATTGGACAATTTCTTCCTGATTTTTAGGAGCTGAGGTCCTGTTTGGTGGATTTTGTTTGTTTTTTTCCTGTAATGATTTCTTTGACATTTATTATTTTCTAACTGCAGATATTCTGAGGTAAGCAGGATAAATGCCACACAGAACAGTAGATGAGAAGAAAATTACCCCAATTTATGACATTTGAGGTGGACTGCTTTCACATTTTCATCAGCTGAGAAAATTAAATAAAGAACTTATTTGGCTGCTCTGAACAATGGATTTGCAATTTGCATAGAAAAAATGATGGTAAAACCTCAGAACCCATCAGTGTTTTACCACAAGATCAGTTCAATTACATTTCAGTGGAGGTTCAAAGTTGTCTAAAAAACCCATTCTCTTCTTTCCCCAACCATAAATGTGTCACTTGAGAGTTCAACATCCAATAGGAGCAGTATCTGACACCAAACTAATTTTAGAATATAAAGTGCTCTTCACCATATTGGAATACATATAATTTAAAATAACTGTAAACCTAAACTTTGGAAAAACAGAAAATTTAAGCACTAACAAAAAAGCATAATTTGTAATTGAAAGAAAATAATATTTGAAAGGAAAAAAACCCTTATTTTTTTGTCTTTCCAAAAAGAGACAGAAATTACTAAGTTTTATTTCCCAAGAGAATTATGCCACTTTTATAAAGAAAATTACAGTCACCACAAATTGCTCTCAACAATTCCAAAGCTTCTTCATTTGACCACTTGAAAATCAGAGTTCTTTAAGATTATAAATATGACTTTTTATAACTCTGTTATTACGTACTGTGAATGGGGAAAGGGGGCCAATCTTGTGGCCGTAGCGCCGAATGGCCTCTCTGATGTGGCTGGGCTGGATGGCATCACTTTGAGCCTCCATCCCACAGGCTGCAGTGCTCTGCAACAGAAAAACACATAAATTGTTACTAAATCAAAAACACACAACAGACCTACAGTGTATAAAGTATGAAAATAAACCTTTATAAAATGGACCAATTTTTTTTTTTCCTGAGGATACACATCATTGGTGCCACACACTACATCAGAGAAAAAAAGCTATTAACAAATTAAAGAGGACTTTTACATGAACTTTGCTTAAGAGACCCAAAGAACACCATGTTGGTTCTTTTAAATCTTTCACCTTGTGCTGCTGTATGTTGTAATTGCAAAGAGCAGAAAATGTTCAAACTAAAATGAAAGGGTCATATAAGTCATACTGCAATAACCACAGAAACTATTTTTAAAACATTTCAGGCTCTTATTATGATGTCAAGGGGTGGGGAAAATATTGAACAAGCACCCGAAGTGGAAATCAATCTGACACCAAAATCACCATTGAATAGTATCAACTTGAAATTTGAAGCTGAAACATGTGACATAAGGGTTTTAGAAGGATGCAAAAATTTTTTAATTACCTCAAACTGGAAAGTTTTAAAATTTCAAGTGACTTTTTTGATTATGGACCCTAAATAGGTAAAAAGAAGAATTTGCTGTTATCAGCACACTGATTGTACAATTATTTTCCTAGGATTTTAAAAGAAAAAGTTAATCTTTTTTCTTTGCTAGCCAACTTGAAATGTTGATTTAGGCAACACCTAGACACAACTGCTTGCCAGAATTCAGATGACTTATCTAATGATGGCTGCTTGGCAATAAATTAACGGAAATTGTATTAGTGAGTGCATTGAGAATGACAGAAACTTTAATTATACACTGAAGTTTAATGTACACACATCCATGGTCCCCTCATTCACATCATATCCTAATGCTCTCAAACTTGGTATATTTTTACAAAATGTTTTATTTTCAAGAGCACTGACTCCACTGGAGCCTGTGAGTACACACAGAATTATTCATTATATGGTGGCAGATTCTTCTCCTGCTGATTGACATCCATAAAGGGAATATGAAACTCAAATATCTTCTGCTGGACTGGGTTTTCATGGCCTAAAAATAGTATTTCTCGCCAAGTTAACTTGTTTGCCTTATTCACATCCAGTAGATACCTAAGCAAATTGAGTAAGTCATGAGAACATTTAATCAAAATGGTGCACTTTTTGGAATATAATTATTTTCAAAGGCATTTGGTCAAACACTAAGAACTTAAAGTCACAGCATCAACAATGTATCAAAAACTACACCTCCAGCTAAATTTCTGTTTCTAGGAATTATAACTAAAATCAGCCACAGGAACTAAACATAATCAAATAAAACATAAAAAAGGAAGAGAAAAAAGCAGAAGTCTTTCCAGGATTCACTAAAATCTTTCTAACCAGTGTATAAGGACAGGAGGAAGTTGAACACTTCAGGACTATCCACTTTCAGCACTGATGACACCAGAAGGAGAAAAATACATTTTTTCTACCTTATCATTGTAGAAATCACCAGTTTTACCCTGAAAAGTGAGTATTTTTAATAACAAAACACTTGATAAAATCCCAAGTCATTACATTGTTTTTCAGAAAAATGAGCACTGCCATCACATTTCTTCAAAACAGCCCCAAGTGACCAGCACAGGTTTTCCTATCCAGTTTATTTAATCACATTGATTTCTCTTGTGGGTTTTAGGTACATATATCCCTCTCAGAACACCAAGACTCTGCAACAGCAAACAAAAATTTTAACACATATTTCATACTCTGAAATATGAATATGGGGCATCCCTGTTTTATGCAAAGTTAACAAATATTTAGGTTGAATGCAAACAACTGGTATAAAAATAAAGCAAGTCAGGCAAAGTTGTTAAAAGCAAGGGTGGCAGTCACCTCAGGGTGCTGGGATCAGGAAAATCACACGCACCTTTTTGCCTCTTTTGCTTGTATTTTGACCCTTAAAACCTGTGCTTGCTGCCCCTCTCAGAGAAGGGGGTGATCATTTGGGGTGGTGACAATTGCTGTGGCTGTAGAGTAGCAGGTTATCTTAGAAGCTGCAGTTGTCACCTTAACAAAATTCAGTTTGCAGACATTACTAGGAAAATTTAGCACAATTCTGATAGAAAAACCCACCAAACCACACATTTGGCCCTACAATAAAAATGGCCATTAGTATATGATATAGGTTAAAATTAATATTTAAGATGAGACACATTATTCACTGTGAGGGTGGTGAGGCCCTGGCACAGAGTGCCCAGAGAAGCTGTGGATCTCCATCCCTGGAAGGGTTCAAGGCCAGTTTGGATGGGGCTTGGAGCAACCTGGGATAGTGGAAAGTGTCCCTGCCCATGGTAGGGGGTGGGAACTGGGTGATCTTTAAGGTCCCTTCCAACCCAAACATTCTGTGATTCTGTTATGATTTCCTGAGAATGTTTAGGGGTTTTTCTCTTTTTTTTTTTTTTCCCTCCAGGATTGTGCACCGAATACCTTTTTTCTTTTCCTTTGTTTGGATTTGGTGGAGTCCTGTCCAATTCCACCATTCCCCAAGGCTCCTGAGGGGGTTTTCCCAAGGTGTTGCTGCCCTGCTGATGCTGGTGGGGTTGGTGTAGGGGGTGGAGTGTTCTCAGGGGAGTCAAGACTGGTCTTCACACTCGTAGACTGCCCTAAGAGGTGTGGCTGTAAAAGCAAGATGTCAAACATCCATGATATAATCAAATCACAAATAAACCCCACCCCAACTATTTCCTTCTCAGATTCCCTGTTGGAAGAGATGCAATACAGAATTTGTTTTTTTCATTCTAGAAGTTACTATAATATCTGTATAATATCAATGCATGTAACATGGTACTTAGTGCACTTGCCAATTTTGAAAATTTTAATCTCCAAATCTGCAACAGAGCCTTGAACACAGAGAGAAGGAATTTTCACGCAAGGAAAGAGGATTCTAATTCAATTATAAAGGTGCTGCTAAGAATTTAACATTTAGAATTATAATTTAATATTTTTACATCTAAAGCCATAACTTCAAAGTTCATAAACTCCATAACAGAAGTCTGTATCAATACCACATTCAATAATGACAACTTTGGAAGAAAATACACTTAAAACCAAAACATAAAATGCATTAATAAGTGAAAAAAAGCAAGTTTTACCTCAGTAGAGTTGTGGTACTGTATGAAGGTGGCAGATATGGCATGACTGAACGGGTCACCAGCTTTGGGAGTCATGTCCTGTTTAACCAAAAGGGCCAAGTCCACCAGCTGGAGGGGCAAAACAGGTGGGGTTACTGATATGGTTCTAAAATGCCATTGTAACAATGGGAGAGTGAGGGTTGTGGGTTGAAGCAGAATATTCTCAATGTTTCTCAGATGAAAATAAAGTTATTCAGATATTTCAGCCTAAAGAGCCTTTCTTTTCCACTTCTGTAAATATATGGAGCAATCTATCTACCCAAGAGGGCTCGGCTTGGCACTAAGGTAACGTTTTGTTTTCCAGGAAATCCTTCTTTCTAATCCAGTTGTGCAATGGGATTGAATGAGCCTCAGTGCACTGCCAAAGGTCACATAGCAAAGTGTGTGGTTTCAGTTTGGACTTGAAAAAGGTTCGTGCTGGACTCCCCTCTCTCCTGCAGCCATTATAGAACATTTCTGTTTGTGTATGAGATGGATGAACACAGCAGAGCACACATCTGTCACACAGCAAATTGAAGGACAGCCTGGATTTTTGAGCTGGTCTTGTGGAAGGTGTCCCTGCCCATGGCTGGGGGTTGGAACTGGATGAGCCTTAAGATCCCTTCTAACCAAAACCACCCCAGGACTCCATGAATCCAGTTAGCCTGAGAGCTGAAGTAGTGACTGTATTTCTGAAGGGGCTGACAACCCAGACACTGAGAGGTATCTCCAAGAGTAATTAATTCATTTTCACCAGAGTTCAGTCAGTCCCTTACCTGGGCCACAGTCTCATATGCTAAATATGCCAAAATCTCCATTGCAACTGCATTTGGCTTTATTTCCATACTGCTACAGTCCAGCCAGTCACGGAACTTGGATGCTTTCTTTGCTGTCAGTTAAAACCATAAGGAGAAAAAGAAAAGTTAATGACAGATAGGCCAAAATAATCTATTTTTTTTTTGGGTCACAGAAATACTGCAGAACTGAAGCAATTAGTGTGCGTGTGATTTGATTGAGCAAAAAAAGGAATTATCAAAATGGAACCAGTGGGGAAAGACTGTTATTTCACACATTTTGGAGACCTATAAGCACATGGAATAAAGAGAAAAAAACAAGGTAATTGATCACACAGGAGATTTTAGACCACGAAAGGGTCAACCTCAGAGGAGTGTGAACGAAACAAACTTGCTTTAGAATATATTACTGTAAAATAAACAAAATTATTGCATCACATCTTTGATGAAATTAAAAACACTAAAAGAGATCAACACAAATATGAGTCCAGATAAAACTGCTATAATTGTATTAACAAGAGCAAAGACAAATGAAGAACAGAAGAACTTAGAAGACCTGGTGTTAACTTTACAGGGCTGATGAGTGAACCAAAATTATTTGTAAAAGATTGTTTTTTAAGTGTGCTTTGGATATAAAGAAATAAGGATTGATGCAAAATGAACATTCATACAAGAACTTCACACTGGTAATGGGTGAGAAAAAGGACAGCGGAAAATATGGGATACTGAAATTTAATATTTGCTTGGAGAGTAAAAGGAGGGAAAAAAGAAGATGATCTTAGGTCAGTGGTGGACAAGATGATCATAGAAATCAGTGGACATAAAGGAGCTATTGAGACAGATCTTAATGAGGGCTGTTTGTGACACAGGGCAACTAAAACAAAGTAAATACAAGGTGGAAAAATCTGAAGGAAGAGGAAACAAGTCTTTGAAAAAGAGTTTTCAATCAGGACTAAAAAGCTACAGACAAGTCAGGTGTTAAAACAGAAAAAAGGTCAATGGAAGGCTAGATTGCATCAGTAAAGAAAGAAAAACAAACAAACAAACAAAAAAAAAAAAAGAAGAAAGAAACATAAGAAGTGTGAAGGTGATAAAACAATCACAAAATGTTCCCTAGAATTTAAGTTTTCAATTCTGTAGTACTTGATCCTTTGAGAGACCTTTTCTTTTGCCTGTCTTTAAAAGTGGAGAAATATCTGGAGCTGTGATTATTAATATATCATTTTAGAACAGGTTTCTTGAAGTCCCTTCCAGGTTCATTCTCTTGTGACACAGTTTTTATGGGCTTATATTACAGCAATACATTTTGTTAAACATAGTAACACAATCCATTTTTACTGAAATAAATAAGTAAAAATAGCCTTTGGACAAATGTTCTGCATGGCCTTTAGTACGTTCTGTCTAATTGAGCTCATTTTATGCAATTGAATTTGTGCCCAAAGTCTCTCTTGGTACTATTTTCTAACCACTGTAATTCTCTTTTTCTTTAATGACATTAAATGTCAGTGAGAAAGAACCATATAGACATGGTCATTTAAAAACACTGTGAAAATAACACTGAGATATTTTTATAGATCACAATCTATTGGTCAGCAACATTCTATTTTATTTTGCAAATTTAAGATTTTTATTTGTTCTGTCTCCAGATGGCAATTTTGGGGTTTTAAAAATGACTTTATCACAAACCTCTCATTTCCTGAAGTCACCCTAATCTGAAGTATCATTTATCTAATGGTTCACAGATGTGTGATGCCAAATTATAACTAAATTTAACTAAACATAAAAAACATATTGAATTAGAAAAAGAAATGCTTACAAAACATGTTTTCCTATGTTTGCTGATGCTTGCTGATGGAGAACAGCATCTCAAATGTGTCATTTATTTGCCATAAATGAGTCACTCTTTCTTTGAATTTCAAAGGAAGAACAAGATAAGGTCTCTCCTTTAACAACAACACTGTGTTCAAGTCTGTGTTGTAGGATCATGTGCTGTTTTGTCATGATTTTACTGGCTCCTTCACCTCCCTTTCTCTGACATTTGACCTAAAACTTTAGTCATCACTTAACTGCTTCTGTAATGATGTTTTACTACATGATCAAGCCCATTAATTTACAGCTCATTATAGTTGTGGCCCACAAGTACTTCTAGTAAGTTGGTTTTCAGTGCTAGTCAAGCCCTAATTCTGTCATCATGTTATTAGTGTTGGAATGGTGTATACTGATGAACTTGGCTAATGGTGAATAAATTCCACAGCAGGAGCTTACAGCTTAAAATAGAAAAGAGTCTTTAGTAAGTTCTTTGTGTCTCTGCGGATCAGGAAATAAAAGCAAAACTTGCTGCTCTTCTCTAATTTTAGAGGCATTCCAAAAAACCTGCAGCCATGAAACTTTGCTAATGCGCCGACTTTAGCACCACCATGACAGACTTCAGGCAAGTGTGGTTTTAATCCATTAACTGCTCACCAGTTCTTTCTTTGCAGCCATCCCCACCAGCTCAGTATTTGAGCACATAGAAAGCTTGGTAAATATTCAAATAAAATACTCTGCCTGACGGCCTGAAACCGTGCTAAATTAACTGTTCCCAGGAGTTACACAGACAAAGAATTTAAAGTTTTATTACTGTGGAGGAAACAAAAGCGCTTTCAAAAAACATGAGGTTCTGGTGTGCTCTCTATTAAATGAAATAATAATCAAATATCTTAATATAGTGCAGCCATTATAATACTTACAAAAACTCAATTGCCGACTTTCACAGAATTCTGCATACTGGACCGAGTCCATGGTTCGTGTTTGTCTTTCTGCTCTCTGACAAAAGAGTAAAAGTACATGATGTACCTTATTCCAACAAGACTGCATTCCACAACAGAAATTATAGCACCAAAGCGCCTTTGCCACAGCCTTGAAGCAACCCTCCCAAATTAAACATGCATTGAACAAGTCAAGATGCAGAATTATAAACCACAGATGGGTTATTAGTCTTGTGAGTTAAATTTCCCAGAGGAGAGTGTCAATTCCTATTTCAAAACCTGCCTGCACAGTGCTCACCCAGCCCAGTGGTGAAGGCTGAGAGGAGAGAGGTGCCCTGACTGCTGCCCTGACAGAGGTGCACGTTTAAACTGAGCACATAAGTATTCTGCCTGTGTGTTTACAGATGACCAGAAAAGTAAAATGTTCTCCTGGACCAAGGCCAACACATTCTGCACTGAGCAGAACTGAACCTGTGTGCTTCTAAATTGTGAAATTAATAAATTCCATCACACTGATGTGCCAGACAGAGAGGGGCATTGAAGTGTCCCTTTCCCACACAGCAATAAATAAATGGTACATGTGTCTCTTTTTTTTCTTCCACTCTTAATTTACGCTTCAATTTTTGTACTTCTGAACACTTCAGGAAAAGAAAGAAAATTAGATTGAATTAGAGCTTGTGGGAGAAAAAGTATCTTCAAATGTTCACTGCTGCATTTAAGAATATATTTCACATGGAGTCCAGTGACAACCAAAAGAATGAATCTCGAAAGAGTCAAGTTACGAAACCACAAACACCAGGCACACCCTCCCCTCCACAGATACAGGATGCTGTAATTGAATCATGGGTGAAGGAGCACTGAAGTCCATGGTTACAGCTTGAGTTCTGTTTACTTCAATAGAGCAGGGGTGATTTTCACAAGGTAAAGATCTGGTCTCCACAAGAGATTAAACTCTTCATGTATCAGAGGCAGGAAGCAGTAGTTAGACTAAAAAGCATTGTCCCTGTCAGAAACAGGCAGCTTAGTCCAATCTCTCAATCAAGCAGATTGTTTTGAACAACAAGGAAAGGAATATAAGTGTCTTCCAAATGAATTCAATGAATAAATCATCACACCTGAACTATCTGTACAAAGTGGTGTCAAGAAGGGCTGATGGCTCCGAGACAGTGCTTGTGCAGTGAGCCCATGAAGCTCAAGAAACCACCCACAAAGAATGAAAAGTACAGGTGTGCTCACACCAGTGACAAAAAACAAGGGAAAACCCACATACATAGATACAAATTTTGATGCCCCAAACAATTTTACATCTGATGAAATCAAAATAGCAGAGTTCTTCATTCTGATTTAATAGAAGACAGCAGGGCTATTGGTGTGTGCATATATATATATATGTATTCATGCTATACAACCTATATTTGGCTTTATCAGCTCTCAAATCAGGGGGAAAAGCAATTAAATAAAATTAGCACTTCAAATTCACAGTTTCTTCCTCTATTCTCTGCCTTTTAGGTCACTCTCCTACAACCATCCAACCCTTTACTTATTAGATTTTATTAGATTGGCTTCATAGACAACATGTTCAATTAAGCTGTAAACTAAACCACCAGCTGACCAGGAGTACACCTGGATTGTCCTTTATTTTCTTCTCTATCCAGTCAATCATTTCAACTGTACTTGGACCTTTAGTCACCACAGTAAAAATTGTTCTACTCAGGCATTTTCCAGTTCTCCTATGTATGGCTCTGGCAACCTGACTACATTTTAAGGAGCTGCCATTTCATATTAGTAAAAATTTTCAGTTAATCCATTCCAACAAGATGTTAAGTCTAAATTGAGTTTTTATTCCTTTAAAAATAATTTTCACAATTCATGCTGTAACTTCAACCCATTACAGAACTCAACTTTGCCCCTGAATTAATTCAGCTATACTTGTGAAAACAGAAGGCATCAGAGAGATAATCCAATCTGAACTTCTGCATAGCACAGGCCATTTCTCACACACTATATCCTAGAAACAGCAGTCCTAGAATTCCTTGTAATTTTACTTTATGTTTATAAAAGCCTCTAATTTGGGGTTTTATTTTTCACATATTTAAGAGATATCTTCTTCAAATAATTTTAAAAGCTGGGGTTTTTTACAATGTGGTTTAAATTCTGTAATCCTTTTTTTTTTTTCTGTTGCCACCTGTATGTTAAGCCATTGGCTATTACCCTTTACATCCAGCCCTCCCAGGAGGGATTTAAAACCCCCTGAAACAACAAGGAAGGCATGGGAAAACAAAATCATATGACATGATTACGTGAGGAATTATTCTTCAAAGTCCTACCTGAGATGATAAAAAAACCCCAACATGTAGAAATTTGACAAGGATACTTTAACTTTCACAGGCATCCCATAACGTAATATGGAAACAGCAAAACCAGATTATTCCCAAAAGCAGTTATGTTAAATTAATTCAGCAATGGCTACTCTCAGCAAATAGACCACAAAGGTCTGAAAAAGCAGACTGTCAAAGGCTACAGGTTTCATTATAAGTATTACAAGTTTCTTTGCAAGTGAAAAATCTCAAAGGTTTATTAAAAGAAAGGTGCTGCTGAGGGATTTTTCCAAAGGGACTCAATTTCTCTCTACAAACTGTATACAACAGTTGTCTAAACACTGGATTTAATGTTGTTCTATAATACTAAATAAATACTTTCAATTGCTTTCTTTCTGTACAAATATTTTATTTAGCAAAATTACTTACATATATGTGAAATAGAATTATTTTCTTCCTTCAATTCTCTTTAAAATAATTCTTTCCTAAAGGTTGATTCCGGTGTGATGCTCTAAGCTGCCACCAAATAAAATAGTGTTTGCCATAAATAACTGACTTTACTTTTTTGCCTAATTCACTTTAACAAAAGAACCCTCACATGTGGCATGGAACCTCACAGTTTGAAGGACAAAGACAGACATTCCTTCAGTCTGTCTTCTCAGTTTTAGAATAGTCTATAAATAACCATCAAGTGCAGCAGAAATGAACAAAAGAGTGACACAGCTGGGTCATCTTTAAGGAAACACCAACCCAAAGACAGCATCTTTTTCCTCTTCACTTCTCAAGACCACAAGTAGTATTTTATTTTTTTTTCTCCTATATCAACCTGGCTTCAAAAAATGACAGCAATGACACTGCTCAACTGGTTTATCAAAAAAATTAAAAACAGATAGTTTTTACTCCCTCTCTAGTAGTTCTAGTCACTCTAAGCAGTTAAGAAGCTGAGTTATGTGCTGCACAGCAGAGCTAAAATACTTTGCATGCTTTCCTTGGAACATGCTGAAGGATGCAGTAGATAGGACCTGGCACAGTAAACGTCTGCTTAGTCTTCCAAAAATGTGGTGCATTATATCTTTCTTTCAGCATAAAGAACTAAAAAGGGGAAAGGAAAGAAAAAGGTAAAGAGTTGCACGTTGTCACCTACCATCCAGGATGAAAAATAATCTTATTTTTATTCCGTTTTGAAGCTTTCACACTTGACATACAAAGCTCTTTGTGTGGGGGGAAGAAGGCAGGAGGCCAAACATCAACTTGCTCACCGACTGCTCCGTGTTTGGAGGAATTGTGCCCAGGAGCTGCTAAGCTGGAACATTTGGAAAACGTATGTGGCACGGCTGGACACCCCTGTGCTTGGCAACAGTGTTGGGATGAAGGTGCTGGCTTCCCAAACACTCACATACTCATCTTGCAGCATGATTCCCTGATTCCCTCTGCTCAAGAATTCTCATTGTGAGCCTATCACCGTTTCAAAGGAGCCAGGTCGCTACTGCAGGGAAAACCAAAGCTGCCCTGCAAGGGCTGATATTGCCAGAATAGAATGCTAAATAATTTATTTTTTATTTAGACTAGAGAACAACAGGGCACTGTGTGCTGTGCCTGACAGCTCTGGGGTGGGAGGATAAAAACTGCAGGGTGGTCAAGGCCTGAATTGTTGGGCAGTTGTAGGACAATGGGGATGCTCCAAGGGCTGGAGCACATTTCCTATGAAGCCAGGCTGGGAGAGCTGGGATTGTTCAGCCTGGAGAAGAGAAAGATCCAGGGAGACCTTAGAGCCCCCTCCAGTGCCTAAAGGGGCTCCAAGAGAGCTGGAGAGGGATTTGGGAGAAGGAATGGAGTCACAGGACAAGAGGGAATGGTTCACACTGACACAGGGAGGGGTTAGATGGGATATTGGGATGGAATTCCTCCCTGTGAGGGTGGGGACGCCCTGGCACAGGGTGCCCAGAGAAGCTGTGGCTGCCCCATCCCTGAAGTGTCCAAGGCCAGGTTGAGCAGCCTGGGAAGAGGTCCCTGGCCATGGCAGGGCATTGGAATGAGATGCTATTTTAAGGCCTCTTCCAACCCAAATCATTCTGCGATTCTGTGAAAAATTACCTAGATAAAAAAAAAAAAACAAATCAACCAACCAACCAACCGACCAAAAAACCCACAAAAAACCTAAAAAATAACAAAACAAAAAAGGTAGCACGGTAGCACTGTATTGAAGTATTTACAAAATATGCTGAAAATACATTTTTAGTCTTCTGAATTTTGACATTCTCTGAGGATTATCACTATCTGAAGACTTCTGTTACATAGAGGAAAAAAAGGTTCTGAGAATCCCTTGAATTGGTAAGCAAAGAAAAAAAAAGGGGGAGGGTTAAGAGCAAGCATTTACCAAGTCTAAGCTTACTCAGAGTTTTATACAGAAAATAAAAATGTCATTCAGGGAATCAATAGGTTTTGTAATGTAGTATTTGATTTGGTTATAAAGTACACACATCTAGGGGTTTTTTACCCACCTCTTACAGAACATACCATACAATCTGCAGCAGACATTTATTTAGGCCTTTTATTTAATAAAGGCTTTGAGTGCCCATGTGCTTAGAACAAAGTTCCCAGTACTAGAAGAAAAGATGAGGTCTTTTTCTGGTAGACCAAGCTGATCTCAATTTTAATGTATTTTCAGAATAAAAATAGTTTTGCTTTTTTTTTTTTCTACAGTATTATTAGTATAATTCCCTGCAATAAATAGAGTTTTACTTTAAAACCTTAAAAATCTCAAATGTTACAGAGATTTTAAGGATCTACAGCTGTCAATGACAAGAAGAAAAGGGTGAATTATTAAATATTAATTGAAACATACTTAAAAAATGATAATCTTCATTGTAGTACTTTTGTCCAGAGACAAAAGATGGAATTCACTTGAAGAACTGAAGACTTAATTAGTCATCTAAAGTCCTTATACTGTAAAAAAGACATTAGATACTTTCAGTGAGTAACTTCATTCTGAAGTCAGTATTTAAAATGTCAAATGAATGACATGTATGAATTTGTCTGAAGTTCATCAGCTGTGGCCATCAGCAGTGGAGCCTGAGGGATGCTGGATTAGGTCTACTCTGCACAGCTCAGGCATCCTCAGAAAGTCAAATGAATCCTCCTCTGATGAGTGAGGGGTGAGCACCACCAGCATCAACAGAGAAACAACTTCCACTTCAGGGCCAAGCAAGGGCCAAGAGTAAAGAATGACTCAGTAAATTCAGTTCCTGCTCTCATCTCCAAGCAATTCAAGAATAAACAAGGGCAGCTTTGTGCCCAGCTGAAAGTTAACTCCATTCATCTCCCTGGAACTATGAAACATGTAATCTAGCAAAGTATGTGCAGATAAGTAGGGGGAAGGGAGCTGGCAGGACTATTTAAGATTATGTAAAAATTTCAAGGGAATTACGAAGAAAGAAAGCAAATTAAATTGCACAGACAATAACAAAATGAATGGATTAATTCCCAGCAGTCATGATCTCATTGCTTAAGGAATAAATAAAACTGACCTCCTGATAGGGACTCACTGCCCCTGTAATACTTTGCCCTTGAACATATGCAAAATCTACACATACTGTATTTATTTGAACCAGTTCCATATCATATCCAAATTCCTTGTCTAAATTTATTACTGATAGTCTGAAATGTGAGGCAGGAACCTGGAAACAAAACATTTCCATTTCATGGAATACCTTTGATTTCTACAGGAAAATATTTTTTTCTTCTCTAATATGCACCATCATGAATTTTGCAAAACTATGTGTTAAATTTATGGCTATCTTCTATCAGTGCTTTCCAAAAAACATAAAATAATTTTGGATAAACTATGCTACCAAGTGAAAAAAGTTACATGGGATATATTGATATATTAATATATCAAGACTACTGACTTCCCTCACTTTTCTGGTTGAGGACATTGTAGCACTTTCCTGTGGTTTCCATCTGGCTGTACATCAAAAACTTCACATACCATGTTAATATGAGGATACCTTTATATCTTCTGGATAGCATTCCTCTGAAACCTTACCCTGACTCTGTATCCATTCATGAATGAGGTTCAAATAAACAGCTTTAGCACCTCACCAGTAAATCTTGCAGTCACCAAAACAGGGATCACTGCAAGGCGTGGGAGACACAGACAGTAAAGCAGCCTCTTTTGCATCTTGAGCTTTAAATTTTTTCTCTTAGTGGTAGTCAAAATCAGCCACCACATTATATTTTTTAAATATTTCTTTTAGCTGACACACTGTTTGGACTTGTGGCCAGAAACTCAAGGAGTGGCTTTTGCCCCAAGGCTGTTCATGGAGCAAAATACAGGCACAATACACCTCACACACTTCCTTACCATCCTTGGTGTGGGAGATCCAGTCCTGTTCCTACCAATCCAAATGGAATGGCAGCAGGTGAAGGGGGTCATTTCAGCCCAAAGTTAACCTGGCAATCAATTCTAGACATACTAATTTTTAAGTGAAACTCAATTCCCAGATATATTCTATCTAAAATAGTTTTGCCAACATGCCAGAATTACTCAATTTAGAGCCACGACTTGCTAAGAAACACATTCAGTAAAGTTTGTAAACTGAGCAATAGGGAAGTTTGGGAACAGCTGGAGATCAGCCCTCTCTCACTCACTGGCTTTACCTGGTTAATGAAAATAAGAGAATAAACCTAATTAAAAAAAAAATTGCATGGCAAAACTCTGCCCTGTTAATAGCCACCGTCAATACATGGTTCTAAAAAGACTTTTGATAGTTTCACTAATATTAAATGAGAAATTAAAGGAAGTCTTCAAGAGAATTGTTCTTATACTCTTTATGTTGAAAAGGAAGTGAACCCAAGGTACACACTAGTAAGAAACATTTGTGATGAAATTCATTGTCCTGTAAGGTTAACTCTGTTAATCAGGTCTGTTGACAAGAGACTGTGAAATGCCCTCCTGAAACTTCACTTTAAAAAGAGGATCATAAGAAGATTAAGGAAAATTTTGAGTGGCAGAAAGCAGAGTAAGTTCCAGACCATATGAAAAATACATATTCTTTTGAATCCTTTTATTTTTAATAATTATAATTGTCTTTTCTCTTGCTCTTAATAAAAAAAGACTTGTCTTGTATTCATTCCCAGCTGAACAGCCAGTTCTCACAGTACATGCCTTTCTTTTCTCATCCTGCACAAGAATAATTACCATTCTGTGCAGGAGATTCACAAGCAATATAATGCAACAGGCATATCCATGCAGGCATGCTTGGCAGGTGATGTTCTTTCAGTCAGAAAATGAAAAAGGTTTATAAATAATGGGGGTTCTTCTGAGTTAGGCTGCTTCTTAAAAAAAAATCAAAAAAATACTCATGTCCAAAATAATGGCAAAATATACACACACCAATTAAAAAGACACAATTTTTTTTGCTATATTTATAAGTAATTTGGTGTGCAGTACAGCAATCCACTTGTTTAGTCAAGATTGGGTCTCACAGCTTAGAGGTGAAGCCCTGATTCTGTAGTGTCCCCAGCAAAGCTTCATTTAATATCAACAGCTAGAGGGTGTCACCCTACAAATACCTCCCCTAATTTAAGGTTGCACCTAGAATACATGAATAAACAGTTCAGCTCAGCCACTTTCCATGAAAAGTCCAAATCTAACAACTTTTATTATGAAATTGTGTAAGTGCATTCATGAACGTCTGAAAGGAAAACATAAAAATTGATTAATTAAAACTAAAAAACATGGTACTAAATACTCATAGATGTTCTCTCCTCAGCATATGATTGGAGAATGCAAAATTACTCGGATTTATTTTGTGTGGTAGAGTCTGCTGTAACCAGAGAACAATACAGAGTGGTACTCAAAAATGTATTGCTTCCTTAACACCAGAAGCATAGAGACATTTCTCAACTTGTGGTATTTACACCACTGACTCTAATTCTGTGGTTGGGGTTTGAGTCTTTTGGAAAAGCCTTTCTAATTTGATAATTGCAAGACATGGAACTCCAGATAAAAATCACATCATGAAATTCAGGGAATAAGTGAGTCATACACTGAGTTAAAGAGGAAATGCTTCCCTTAGGAAAACAATGACCAGGAGGAATTGCCCAAGATGTGCATGTCTCCAATAAAAGGAGGATGTGGAACTTGCTGGAACAGTTCCAGAGGAGGACATGAAGATGTTTAGAGGGCTGGAGCACCTTTCCTATGGAGCCAGGCTGGACGAGCTGGGGGTGTCAAGCCTGGAGAAAAGAAGGATCCAGGGAGACCTCAGAGCCCCCACCAGTGCCTAAAGGGGCTCCAAGAGAGCTGGAGAGGGACTGGGGACAAGGGATGGAGGGACAGGACACAGGGAATGGCTTCCCACTGCCAGAGGGCAGAGATAGATGGGATATTGGGATGGAATTCTTCCCTGTGAGGGTGGTGAGGCTCTGGCACAGCCTGTGCAGAGAAGCTGTGGCTGCCCCATCCATGGAAGTGTCCAAGGCCAAGTTGGATGGGGCTTGGAGCAACCTGGGATAGTGAAAGCTGTCCCTGCACATGGCAGGGGGTTGGAAGTGGAAGATCTTTAAGACCCCTTCCAACCCAAACCATTCTGGGATTCTGTGATTTCTCAAAGCAGTTTATAACAGAGAGATATCTCAGCTCTACTGGCTGAAATTGGCTGCTCTTTGAACAGCCTTTTGAACAGTCCACACTTCCTGACCTAAAAGAAAACCAGATGCAAAATTTGGAACTCCTGCCTGGGTTCTGCTGCTAATTTGACATCCAAGCATGGCTGAGTGCAAATGAAGGCTGAATTAATAATATTTAAGGCTCATTTCAAAGATGACATTCTATTTGCATTGATCATAAAGTAGCACAAAGCTTGTGTGTGGTGATGGCAACATGCACCATAGCTGGTATGTCCAGCTTGCACAGGCTGGGGGAGAAAAAAAGCACAATCAAACCTCACAATGGTCCAGGTATGAAGAGCAAGATCAGGAGACAAAAAAAAAAAAAAAAAAAAAGCTGTCTGAAGTGATAGGCTTTGAACAAAAGCATTGTGCTCTTTTTGCTTTTAACTGGGACTCCCTTCACTGAGAACAGAACTTGGCCCGACGTGAATATTTCCTTTGTCAAAGGTTAATTGAAATATTTAATATTGTTATTTATTTAACTATGCAGAAAATTCTACGCTGCTATTCCTTATTGTTTCTTAATTTCTTTAAATACAAATTTGTCTTCATAGTAGCCTTGTGAGAATTATCTCCACTACATACATGAGAAATAGAATCATAATAAAATCATTTTCCCAAAGGCAGTTTGTTTAATTGGCAAATGCTTCTTTTTTTCACCCTACTTTCTCTTTTCTCTTTCTAATGTCAGAGAGGAAAAGGAAAACATGAAGATTCTGGGGTTTAACAACATGATTTAGCATTTGGAATTAAGCTAATTTAAACCATCAGCTAATTTGACTAATTTGGAACAATCTATTTAGTTAGTCCCTTATACCATGCCCATTGATAAATATACCACAAAATTATTAAGCGTTTACTTAAAACCAAAGAAACATATGTTCTCATTAATTCAAAACAATCCCCACCATCCAAAGCCACTAGAGGAGTTCTCTTATTAAACATCCCCATTCCCTTCTTTGGAAAAAAAACCAGAGAAAACTAAAAGAAAAAATTTTTTAAATGCATAAAAATTTTCACAGCAATAGTTAAACCAGCTACATTCCATTTTGCATCAGAAGCAGAACTGAAGCTTTTCAATGAAACTTTTCTGATATGTTATTTAAAAGCAGAAAATGCAATATTTTAATTTATGAACACAGATTTTGTTAGTTTGGTTCAAGATTGGAGGATAAAAGTCAAAGTGAAACTCACCGACTGGTGAAAAACTACACAAGCATAGGCTGACATTCTCTACATAAATAGTAAAGTAGCAAACACAGTTTTTTAACAGTGACCTCCCCATGAATTATCTCTTAAATAATCTCACCCATTTCACAAGAAAACAAACCAAAAAGTTGTTTGGGGAGCCTCACTGAGGCATCCCAGCTCACCTCTGACAGAGTAAATGGTTCTGCATATCCTGGTCTCTTGCTCTGCCCCCCCAGCACCACCTCCTACTACAGACCCTTCATGCATTTATAAAAAATGAGGTACCATGACAATAGTTTTGATGCAAATTCCTTTTTTTTTTTTTTTAAGTGCTGAGATGAGGGGAAGGACAGCAAAGAGCATCTACTGTATATGGGTTCATTACCATTAGCTTCACTGATAGTTTATCCTGTTTCCTAATGAAAGCAAAAAACCCCCACCGTGTCTCTATTAAAAAGCCATCAGATTTGGTATCCTGGTGACACTTTAAAGAGCACATTATGTGGGAAAACAAAATAAACATTTACCCTGGCAAATGGAAGTGAATTTGGGTTTTGACATACTTGGCAGGAAGGTAGAATTATATTCATGTCAAGTATGCAGAAAAACTAATATAATATTTAAATATTTGCTTAATTAATATAGAATTTAAACCAATGTTATATTAGAAGTAACATTTTTGTGAAATATTTTAAAGTTTTTTAGTACTGGACATGCCATGAAAGTAATACTTTCAGCTCAAATTTCAGCCTTCTGCAGCCTTTGTTACACACTCCCCTCACGTGTAAGGTGGGAAAGAGTCCTCATCTTCCACTGACAAGTTTTTATTTATATTTCCAAGACAAAGGCAGTTCTTGTGCTGATGGTTTAAACTGATAATGAATATATGCAGCTTTCCAAAGAAACAACCCTGGAGAATCTGAATCTTACAAATATTGATATAATGAGCTAATGTTAACACCTCCTCGGCTAAACCCTACAGCAGACTTCTGCTGTTCCATAGATGTGTGTGATTGTTTTAAACATCCTTTACTTTGCAACAAGACTTAATTCAGTGAAGAGAGATCTTCATATCCCTCAGAAAGTAACTGAATGTCAGTGACCTCTGAAATTATCAACTACACTCAAAACGTAGCACTAATTATTAAATAGAGCTGGTTATGGGATGCTAGTTTTAGTTACAAATACTAGCATCCCATTTCCAAAAGAAAGGTTTTTGATGTACTATGTAAATATACAACTACTGGACTTTCTCTTTTCTAAATCTGAACTCATATTAGCTGTACATACCCACAAAAATAACTTTTACCAGTGCATCACAACTATAATTATGAAATTTCAGGTAGAATTTTCTGATTTACTAATAATATTTTAAAATATTTATTTATGATTCTACAATTTATTCTATCCCTTTCATTTCTTCTATCTATTACTCCATAATTTAAGAAAAAGCTTTGCTAATTTTAACCTTATTTGGAGACATATGCATAATTAGAAAATATCTTGAAACATTTTTAAATTGTCATAATAATATTATAAAAATCAAAGCAACAACACCAGTCTTGTGTAATTGCACACTGCAGAATTACATAAATTCAAATAACTTTAAAATAATTCATTTAAATGAAAACTGATTTGTAAATTTAATTATGAACTATTAAACTAACTGCTGGGATGTTCAGTTTTTCTAAATCAGCACAGCCCCTCTGAGCCCCATCATAGGAGAGAAGTCACTGCTTTATTTCTAATCATCAATTAAAAGTGACATAAAGAGTATTCAGACTGTTAGGAAAAAAAGCAAATTTGGGGAATTTTAGTTTTCATCTTCCTAATCTGCAGTGTCTGATGCACAGTTTTTTATGCTGCATTAATAATGGCTCTTGAATATAATATTCATTCAATCAGTCTGTTTCAGAAATAAACATCAGGACACAATTCCCTGCACACATTCTTAAAATTGCTTACAATGAAAAGAATCCCTTCCAAAGGAGTTAGCACCCTTCAATTCAGCATGCAAAATATTTAGTCAATTCCAGAAGGGGAAAACAGATACCATATAGAAAGAATTCTTCCTTTTTATTTTTTTGTTCTACTTTCATGCTACAGTTGGCTTTTTAAAGGTAGAAAGCTTTAAATTCAAGAACTTTTCAAGAGTTCCTCCTGAAAGAAAAGTTCCTCCTCGGCTTTAATTCCTGTTCAAAATGAGCTATATGAATATTAAATATATGCCATAGTTAAGATCGATATTCCTATTGCTGCTCACTGAATGCATTTTAAATTTAATGTGAAAATGAAAATTATTTAGTTTTTGAAATGTCAAAACCTGTTCACATTTCTAGGGATTTTCTCACATCTATTTAGATTTTCCTGGAGGTCCAGGCTAACTGAAATGGAGGATTAGGGAGTTTTAGGGAGGTGGAGAGGTTCCAAAATGAAACAAAGATCTATGAAAAAAAGAAAAATTTAAATAGTAACATAGGCTTACTCAGAAAAATGGAAGAAACATTTTCAGTTCAGAATATTACAATTAAAAATTAAACATCACTAGGATGAAAAGAACAGTATCTTTAATACCAAGATTCTGAGGCACAGCTTGTAAGGTTAAAGTATATTTAGAGTTCAAGGTGTAGCAACACGAACAGCCACAGTCTGGCATCAATTACTTGACTGTGCTGTTAGAAGTTGTTATAGACTCTCATGCCATCACACATCCTGGAGAAAAATTACTCTTCATTGGTGGTATCTTGAATTTCTCAGGATTTCTGATTTTTTTCTGACATTTTTAAAGTCAAATTTAGCATCTCTCAAAGATGCCAATGCCTCTGCAGCATTTTTGTCTCTTTTTTTAAAATCTAGATCAGGGTACCAAGGCTGGCAAGGCACAAGAGCCATCTCACCAATGCATTCCTCTAAATTCTGGAAGCCGAAATCAGATCTCCAACCTCGAGGTATGTCAAGAGTTAACTCTCCCTTTAAGAAGGGTGTGATTAGTAGCTGGAAATCTGCCTGACTTTAGTACATCTGAGGATGCCATTACAATTTTCAGATATAAAATAATTGGCTGATGATACGAGCTGACAGCTAATACATCTACAATAAACACAAAAAAAATTATTTCCAAGCGGATGTAGGGAACGTGTTCCATTTCCAGACTGTTTGATATGGTCTGTGTAAGGAGCGAGGGCTCGATACCAGATGCTGGGTGTTCTACAAGCTTTTTCTGCAGATGTCTGCAGACTGAGAAAATCAACAGTGCTTTGAATAACACCCCCAGTAAAAGCATCTTCTTGTCAGAGTCGCTGTATGATATAGGATATGGATCCCACACAAGTGGATGAACTGATTTTAAATAATACCATCTGACAATGGGAGAAAAAAACTCTCAGTAGGTCTGACAAAGTCCTGGAAATGGCTGTTAGCCTTGGGAAATAAAATCCAGCCCCCTGACAGAGACTACCCGTCCTTCTTTTGTTTGATCAAATGGAAACCCAAACTTAATGATTACTTCCGAAGTGCCGGAGGCGAAGTTTCAACAGCACTTAAACACTGCTACCAAGGAGTCCCTGTCCCTGCTCTCACATGTGCCACTCAAAAGCAGAGTGTGGAAAAGATGTTAATGAATTATCTGAGAATAAAATACGTGCATCAGTGTATTTTTTTGGATAACCACTTTGCATTGCTTTCTTGCCACTGCTCTTGTAGAAATGTCTTACAGCACACCAGGAATGCAACACACACGATACAGACATCAGAGAAGATCCTGTGTTCTTCCTTATACCAAAAAAATTCCAAAACCCTGCCACTACTTGCATAAAAAAGTTAAAAGAGTTTCCTCTGAACACATAAACCCACACATTCAACTGTGGCCCCCTACTTCACCAAGACCTTACTGAATTCACATGAAATATTACCTAAAATTTCTTCTCTATCCAAAATCAGTACTTTTGCTAGTGACAGTATTACGGTCTTGTCCTCCATGAAAATTCAGGTCTAGTTGTAGATGTACCTTGTCAAGCCAAAGAGGGAGCAATGGCTAATTTTTGTCATGTTTTAAAGTTATTTTAATGCAAATCCCAGATTATTAAAAGGCAAAAATACTGATTACAAGAATGTCTGTAAGAATAAACTCTGCATATGCATTCCATGAGGACTTTATATATGGTAACTATCTTAAAATGTGAACTGCTATGGTTTTTCCTGATTATCCAAATTAAAAGAACCTCTTCTGACTCATTTAATGAAAGCATATACCTAACTAGGTATCATCAAATTTTACAAAGATGGGAGAGCAGAAGGAAAGAATAGAGGAGACAAAATTTAAAGTTTGAGGTGCTGAAGACCCAAATGGAATCATGCTGCCTTGGGTCGAGTGAATAAACTATGGCAGCATATTACCCGTGCTGTTCTGTAGGAATGTTGTGGGTCCTTTTTCTGGTGGATTGGGAGTAGACACATCTCCTATTTTGCAGAGCTTAACTGTATTTTACCATTTCAACAGACACTTAGGACGCTTAAACCTTGCTGCTTCTTGTTCCTCTACTGCAGCAGATGTGTGAACCTCTCCCCAAGTGCAATTTTGCACAGCAGCCAGATCATATTCTTACGGAAGAATACAGCAAGCAACATTATAGATAAAATAAACCACAGCAACCGAGACAAAATGAAAGACAGAAAACCCTGTTCCTTATGTACATAAAACATCTATTCCAGGAAATACCAGCAGCTACAGATTACAGAAACTGCAGAAGCTGGAAAGTCCAATTATATGCTACCTAGATTTTTAAAAGGTTCTTAGAAATCTGAGATGGTTTGTCATCTATTTGCCTTATAAAAGCTCTTCTATTTCCACCCCATCGGCCATTTTAATATCTGAAATGGGAAACTTCAGTGCAGGATCACAGGATGGTAGAATAATTTAATCCAGAAAAGTTTTGGACCTTCCAGAGATCTCTAGTTTGACTCTGCTCAAAAAAGGTCCAATTAGATCAAGTGATTCAGCACCCTTACCAGCCAAGTTTGAGATATCTCCAAAGATGGAGACTTCCTCATCCTTTCTGGCCAACCAGTTCCAATCTTTGATCAGAACAGCTTTTCTCCTATTAGATATCAGTTCAAATTCTGTCCTTTACCATGCACATCCAAGCAAGGTCTGGCTCCATCTCCTCCTGTCATTAGTTGGAAACAGCAATGAAATGTCCCTTTTGCTTCCTCTTTTTCAGGCTGAGAAGCTTTTGCCTCTCAGTCTTTCATCATACGTACCCCCTATATTTCTTGGTGACCCTCTGCTTCAGTATTTCAAAGTCCTTCTTGTACTTGGGAGCACAAAATAGGCCAGAGATTCCAGATGTGGTCTCACAAGTGCCAGATCATGGGGAATCATTGTTTCCCTTGACCTGCTGGTAACCTCTGCTGACACAGCCCAGCACGTGGCTGCCCCACACGCTGTGCCCTTGCATGGGGTTACAGCATCCACATTTACTATTGCTGACCTTCGTGTCAGCCTATTTCTCCAGCCTGTCAACAAGGTCCTTGTTAATGCCAGGCCTGCTTTCCACACATTTGACTGCTTTGGATCATGACTCAGTATTTATTTCCCATGAAATGAATTACTGCTTTTATTTAGTTTATAAGATCCAGCAGCTAATCACGTCTGAGTTAATGCATAAAGAGAATCACAGAATCACAGAATAGTTTGGATTGAAAGGGACCTTAAAGATCCCTGGTTCCAACCCCGTGCCATGGGCAGGGACACCTTCCACTATCCCAGGTTGCTCAGAGTCTCCTCCAACCTGGCCGTGGACACTTCCAGGGAGAGGGATGACTTCTCTGGGCAACCTGTGCCAGTGTCTCGCTACCCTCAACAGTAAAGAATTTTCTTCCTTATATCTAATCTTAATGTTGCCTCAGTCAGTTTATGCTTCAAGAAAATGCAGTACAAGGGGAGGCAACTACTCTGGCTCTGAAATGTCCTGTGCTCACTTTAGTTCCTTCCTGTTAATTTCTATAGAAATTATTATTATTATTATTATTATTATTATTATTATTACATTAATTTCTATAGAAAACTGATGAAAGTAAAATCACATTAACCTGTGTACCATGTATTCTCCATTGAACTTGAGTTCTTATTCTTACTCTCAGTACTAAAATCGCATCCCCTATGAAAAAAATCTGCCATGAGTCCTATCTTAGGGATAGTCTGTCAGGTTAAAAGTGCAGCTTGTAGTTACAAGTCCTATCAGAATGAGCTTTAAAGCAAAAAATGCTGGTATTTCTCATTCCCTAGGAAACAATGTGCTTACTATTGGATTACCTTAATGACCTTCACTTTAGCAACAGATCCTTTGACTCTCCTCATGATATCTGAACTTGAGTGTGAATGTAGGTGGGAAGGTTTGGCTCCTCGTGGCTTTGCAAATGTGAACAAAAAATGACAACATTTGACCCTAGTAACTGGATAATAGGTTATAAAATCTTGTGAAATGTGGATTTTGGTCTGGAATTCACTGAAAGGAAGATTACAGTATGGAGATAGACACTATTGAGTGAATCAAGTGATTCTCAAATTTTTGTTTAAATGCCTGCAGCAAACGTTCACAAAATCTTCTCTGACTTCAATCAAATAGTAACATTCACAAAATCCTATGTGAATGAAATCAAATACTATGGACAACATATCCCAGGAACCAGCAAACTGACCTCTCTTATTTCTGTGGAGAAAAACTGCACTAGTCCAGGCTAATCCTGGAAAAACAAAAAAAAACCAAAAAAAAAAAACCAAAATGGATGGAAAAACAAAAAAAAACCCAAAATGCCAAACCAAAAATAAAAGCAGAAAAAGAAGAATTAAATATACAAAAGGAGAGACAGAACATATCTCTGTTTTGCCCAGGTTCCAACAGGAGCAAGGTATGATCAGTGTAACTACAACACGAGCTTATGATAATTATTTTCCTCAACAGCCACACAGCACCCAGTGATCTGTGGCTCAAGCACTTCTTTAACCAAACGCAACATCTTTGTATTCAATAACCCTCTATAGATTTCTACCCCCCTTTAAGAGGTGCAGTTCAATAGATCTGAGCTCATTTTGGCTATATTTAGCTGGACTGCAGCCTGAAAAGTACTTCCAATGCTCCTCTATGTTGTCTGAGTGCTGCAGACTGGCTGGGGAGGCTCTGATGACACACAGCTTGCTCAGTCTGCTGTTAGAGGGCAAATTCCAGTTAGAAAGAAAAGGATTCTCAGTCATTTTGTAGGAGGTATTTGCAGGGTAATTCCATGGGCCTCATTCAAAGCAGATTTTAGTTCCTGGCTGGAGTTTAATACTGGGAAAGACAGTGCTAATCCCTTAGTGGAAATACAAGGTAAGGAAAGGGAAAAGGGCTTCTCTGCTCTACCTGTGATGTCTAGAAATAGCAGATAAATGAACCTTCATATAAATGAGCCTGGCACAGCCTTAGGCCAAGGGTCTTGCATCAGCCTCCTATGGATTTTGCAGAAAAAAAAAATCCTTTCCTTAATATTGGCTTGTCAGTGTTCTCCCCTCTCTGCTAAACCCAGGACCTTGCCTGTTACACTTCAGACCCTTCTTTTCTGCAGCAGCTGAAACAGAAGAACACCCTCAACTCCCCTCTATTTCATGCCACAGAGAGCCTTCCTCTATTGTCTTCATTTGTTAGAAGGTATTATTTTCTTCCACAGAATGATTTTTGTGAAACTTTAAGTGGAAGGAAAGAGAAATTCAGGGGTGTTCTGGAGCTTGGTCACACTGTGGCTGAATACCCAAGGTGCTCCTGCCTATGGAGTTTTCCAGGTGGGAGTGAGAGAAGCAAGAGGTTGTGAAGATTTTTGTCAAAAATACGGGGCCTCTGTGCTGAGATTTCAGTCTCACCCTTCACAACAGTGAAGAGTCAAAAAATCTCTTCCTTGCAATAAGAAGTAGGACTTTTAAAGAATAAGTGTATGAAATTCTTATATATTTTTAATTTGTGTTACAACTCTATGGGTTTTTGAGTTTTGTGAATCCTGTACAAAACAGTCTCCAAAAGGGTTTTATGCAAGTGACAAGTTCCTTCTGAAAAACTTGAGAGGACTGTTCTCAAAGTAGACCTGGTTATCATCTTACCATAAGAAATAAACAGTTGTTGGTTTCTCTTCATTTGGAAAAGACTTCATTATTAAGCTTAGTGGAGCTTAAAAGATAGCAATTTGCTACATAAAGGTTCAAAGATTTGAAAAAATAACTTCCACCCTAAAGTATCTGAGTTACAGCCTATCTTGTGGACAAGATTTGCATTATTGCACAAACAACAACAATTTGTCAAAAATACAAATTGCTATTAGAACAAATTTAATCACTTTAAATTACGACAGGAGTTTCAATAACCTCCTACCAATGGGACCTTTGTCAGACTTCAGCATCAATCCTTGCTCCCAATTCTCCAAAGTTTACATTAAAATAACTGTTGTGAGTACCAATACAGGGTGATTAGTAGAGCCAAGGAACATGTTAAATACATGTTAAAATACACTCAGAAGGAGAATGTTTTGTTAGTCTTGTATTTGGCTCCTAATCAAATGCTCCATGGAAATACTGTTTATAAGCATGTGTGCTTATAAGCACATTTAATCACAGACATAAATAACATATATATAAAGTTTCCTTCCCAAATTTGAGACACAGTCATTTGGGTGTCAAAACTACAACAGCCCCAAATCTTCCTCTTACTCAGAGAAAGCAAACAGTGGCAAAAAAATACTCAAAGAACTAAAAGACAGAAAAGCAAATAACACCTTGCCCTCCCAGCAAAGCTGCTTAGATTTGCAGTATGAGCAACATTCACTAAAATGCTCAAAAACTCCACAACTGAAGATCCAAACAAACAGGCCACTCTATGTAACCATAGCAAACAACCCCAATGTGAGAAAAAGCCAATAATTTTAGATTTTGCAGTGTAAAAAGTGGATTGATGCTGGCTGTAACAAGAAATCTTTTCCACTTAGGGGCTTTTTCCCATTCCAAAGAGAATGACACAACATTTACAGCCATATAGATAATAATGAAAAACTGTTTCTGTTTATTTTCTGTTTACTTTTAACCAATTCAATCACTGCCCAAGAGAAACAGTGTTTTCCCACCATCCCAAACATTCCCAAGCAATGTGTAATCAGAGAAACCATTAATACCACCAGGCTTATTTTTACACCAAATAATGCTTACAGATACTTTGATGCCAAAACAGCAAATTTAGAGTTGAGTTGCTGCCGGTTGTGCTTTGCACTCATCTGGAAACACTGGGTGGACTGATGCAGTGGAATTAATTCCTTCTATATTTGCATTCCTAATTTTGGAAATTGGGAATTTCCAAAACTTCCATTTTGCAGTATTGAAAAAAAAACCCATTGGCTAGAGAATAAAGATTTTTTTGTTGATTGATGTTTCATCTAAGTTCTTCTTAATCTTGGCATCTGTGTAAATCAAAAGCAGTAGACAGTATATAGGGAGCTGGTGTGACCCTAAAATCTATTTTATGTCATCATTATAGGGTTTTTTTTAATATCAAGGTCCCACAGCACACATAGATCTTGAGTCTCCAAAAAGAATCATGCCAGAGGCACTGGAAGTACTTTTCTTAACATCTGATGAAGTACACTTAAATGTAACTTAGATGTTCCTAGGAATAACGAAAAAAAAAAAGCAACCCAAACCAAACCAAACCAAACAAACAAACAAACCCAAAACAAACAAACAAAAAACCAACAAAAAAAAACCAAAACAACAAACCAAAAACAAAACAAAACAACAAACAAAAAAAAACCCCAAACAAACAAACCCCCCCCAAAAAATAAATAAATAAATAAATAAACAAAAACAAAAAACAACAAACGACAAAAAAAACCACAAAACAAACAAAACAAAACAAAAAAAACACACACACACATTAAAAAAAAAAACCAAACAACAAAACAAAGGAACAAAAAAAAAAGTTAAAAAAAAAACTTCCCCTGGATTGTTTCCCTATCATTTCTGAGTACAGAAGCCAGCCTAAGTTTCTGGGATGTTTAAACTTCTAGGCAGGTACCACTAAGTGAAATTCAGCCCAACTTGTGGAAGGGATGAACTGAGCTCTCAAAACAGCTTAAGGGAATGGGAAATTGAGATCCTGGTCTTGCTTTCTTCACTGTACCAGGACTCTCATGTCCTTGGCAGGAATTTTCCCACTCCTCTTGGAGTACATTATTTAGCCACCATAAATCCTTTTCTACTCTTACTTGGCCGAGATTCACAGGTGAGGATGATACTGGTTTGCATTTAGGGCTGCAGTTATTTAGTCCATAAAGAACATAAGATTTAAGGGATTTAATGATATGGCTTTTCCTTCTGTCCTGCCACTGGCACCCCCTTGCCCATATTTGACAATGTTTGGTAAAGAACAGCACAAAAACCCCACAGGATTACACTATCAAATCTTCACCAAGGATGCATTCTTCCCTAAGGTGTAGCTGTTAAAATAAAAGAAGGTTTAAGGTCAATAAACTGTGATTCTAAAAAGCAGTGATTTATTCAATTTGGGCACAATATTGTGAGATAACACAAGCCAGTATTCAACTAAATCCAAAGATTCCGTCCCAAAATACAGATTCTGTCAACATGAGTCTGACTTCAGCAAGGAAGTCAAAAATAATTCTTTGAGAAGAAAAATAGGAGTATTATAAAAATTGGAGAGCAAAAGAGACATGTACTGAGAATTGATGCTTAGTAAAAGAAAACTTCTTAGTTTGTCTTCCAGCATGCAGTTTCTATTAAGTGTGTGTTGTCTCTACTTTCCATATGGGCTTTAAATCCGATACTCCCTAAAGAGTAATGACCCCCAGTCCCCAGCACTTACACTGGCATAATTTTGGCCAGTAAAATGAGCAAAGTGGTACTAAAAGGCTTCAGAGTTCTTCCTAAATCACTTTCTGATTATTTTCTCTGTACATCTTTTCCAAATTTGTACAATGAATTTGAGAACTTCAACATCATCTTTCAGATCCACCCTGAAAAGAAGAGCTCACAGCTCTTTACTTCTGATTTATGCCCTCCAGTTCTCACTCTCTCAATTAAAAGACCCCAAGTCCATGCCCTGTGTCCAAGGGCAATCATCACAGAGCAACCTCTGTCCATGCTAATGCTCTCCTAAGAGAGTGGCCACATCCAAAGAGGTGGGCAGAGCTCCTGGCCTCTGCTACCTCCCAGGAGTTTACAGTCATAGAATGTTTTGCGTTGGAAGGGTTTAAAGACCACCTTTAAAGACCACCTAGTCCCTCTGCCCTACAGTGAACAGGAATATTTTCCACCAGATCAGATTGCTCAGAACCCCTTCCAACCTCACACTGAATATTTCTGGGCAACCTGTGTCAGTGCCTCACCACCCTCATTGTAAAAAGCTTCTTCCTTATGTCTAATCTAAATCAACCCTCCTTTAGTTTAAAGCCATTCCCCCTTGTCCTGGCACTCCCTAAGTCCCTCTCCAGCTCTTGTGAAGCCCCTTTAGGCTCTGGAAGATGCTGTAAGGCCTCCCCAGAGTCTTTTCCAGGCTGGAGACCCCCAGCTCTCCCAGCTTGGCTCCACAGGAAAGGTGCTCCAGCCCTCTGAGCATCTTCATGGTCTCCTCTGGACCTGATCCAACAGGTCCTTATTTTCCTGTGTTGAGGCCCCAGAGCTGGACGTTGTTTGGGACAGTGACCTGGCTCAGGTGAAAGTGTGATTACTCAAAAGCTGATGATGATATTCCAGCAGGAAGGAATCTCCTTGGTCACTGTCTAGTTTAATCATTTATTCTAAGTCCAACATATTTCTAAGACTGAAACAGAGTGAACTCCCAGAGCACAATTCCTTGTACCTCAAGATGCAGTTTGGTGTGTTCAGGGGTCTTGTGCAAATACAGATTAACTCCGTCTCAAAAAGGACAAAATCAAACAGGAGTAATTAAAAAAAAGTAAAAAACTATATATTCTACCTACACTTCAATGCAATCTACCATCATCTGCACAGGGCCCATTGCATTGCTGTGAGCTTCAGAGACTTCCCACTAAGACAAGAATACTGGTGAGCAATACTAAAAAAAAATGACATCCACAATGAACCTCCTAGAATAAAAATAAGTATCTGTAGTTTTTAAATATCAATTCAGCAATTGAATTGATATTTAAATATCAATTCAGCAATTCATAGGACAACAGACCTTAAATCATAGAATCATAGAATCAGAGAATCAAAGAATCATAGGATAGTTTGTGTTGGAAGGAACCTTAAAGATCATCTAGTTCCAACCCCCCTGCAAGAGAATCAGAAAACAGGGATTTAACTTAGTTTTTTACTATTTTGCTGGCTTCAAGCCTGCTTTAAGGTAGTATATTCTTGTAGGGAAGTTGTTTTCCCTCCACTGTTTATTCAAACTTGCAATGTACTATGAAAGCATTATGGTAGCTACTGCAACTGAATTATTGCTATATAACATGTGAGTGTTGGAAATGTATCCCTAAACTAGCAGTCAAAGTGAAAGATGGATGTTGTTTCCCCTAATCTTATGGGAACAGAAGTGAAACAGAGCACTCACAGCATGATGCTCTATGAATTCTTTTGTGTGTCAGTCTAGACTTCTGATGGGAAGACATTTTCTTGAGGGGGAGAGAGCATTAAAATTATAAAAAATGATAAAAAATGAGTATTTACAGAATGAGAGAGAAGTCAGTTTTATAGTGACGCTGACTGAAGTTTTTTAAATAGCTACACTTGATTTAATGACATGACATGACATGACATGACAAGGAGAATATAATAGTGGTTCTCACAGAAAAAAAGCAGAACTGAAGTTACCATTCACAAAATCACAGCCAAATCTGCAGTTTTAACTATGGTCAGGAACCTGGGAGATTCAGAGGAGCAACATAAGGACACAAGCACCTAAAACTCCAAGTCTACTCAAACTGCAAAATAAGGAAAAATTCAAAGATTTTCAATGAATAGGGGCCTTTTTGCCCCACCATCTCTCCTTTCTAAATGATTTTTAAGAGACAGAGGAAAGCCAAATTGCCATCCTCTTGCAAGGTGTCAGTTACTGTGGATTCTGTCATAGAACAGGAAAAGGAAGTTGAATTCCTGATCACCACCAGCTCTGGCTATTCCACAGCCCAACCTGTGCAATATAAATTAGTATGGGTGGATTACCATCACATGTGTTATTCTCAAGAGACTGACACATGTTATGAAGACCAGTTCTATGATCCATCTCTCCTTCCCATGCACAGTTCAGTTACATCCAGGAATGGGAATCACTTTTTCCATCTATAAATGTTCTTACTCCAAGGAGCAGCATGTCAGTGGGGCTTTATTGCTGCCCCAGAAGAGCAGGATAATAGCTGTTATGAAGTGAGACAGAGGTGCTATTCCAGTTTTTATTTTGTTTTGATTTTGACAATATAGCTGGCTGGTTTGCCTCTATTAATGCTATTATTGCAGTTTTTATAAAAAGCCATCTTATCACAATGTATTGATATAATAATCATGTGTTATGACATAGCAGTGTGAAATCTGTTCTTCATTTCTGCCCTGTAGGAAGAGTATTTTAAGAGTATTCCACCTTGGATCAATGTCCCTTTGCACATTGCTGGTATTACTGTTCCAGAAACAATCCCTTTGCTTCAAATTAAAACCATGGTAAATTCTATGGACAATCCTAGATGAGTGTCCTTTTCTTTTAATATGACAGTGCTGGTATTTCAGTCAAAGAAGTGTAGGATTCTTTGTTCTCCTTTGGTAATATCCCAAAGTGGCTCAGAGCTTTCCTGACTCCTCTGTGGTGCAGATATACAATGGACCTCACAGCACTGCAGGCAACAACATGAAGGCTTAGCTCTAATTTTATAAAATGCTTTAGAAGGAATGAGTATAAACAATATTTGCATTTTGTATCATAACTGAAACCATACTGCTAAACAATCATATCCTGTTTAGCCCAGAATGACATCAGAAATATATGTTTATCATCTACTCTGGACAGCTTAGCAAGATTTTGGCCCAAGGCAAAGTGGAACTGAAATCCTTTACGGTTGTCCAAACCAAGATAACCACACATTTCTGAGGTAATTGATACCTAAAAAGAACACTGCCCTCAGATTGCAGTTCATGATTTAAGTATACTAATTCCTTAAAAAACCCTACTAAATTGTCTATTGGATTTCCTCCAAAATTTAGTGTGGATTAAACAATCTACTGAAGAAAGAAAATGGGATACAGGAGATTAGCCCATCCACTAACAACTCTTCCTTTAGGAATAGATCACATTTCCTACTATCTTTGCTTCCTTTCCACTCACCTCAAAGTGACAACAAAATCCCAAACAAAACAAAGCAAAAAATACGTTAAACATTTTGAGTAGCATGTTTCAAACAGTCTTTCATGTTTTGTCATTAGTTTTAGAGACTAATAAGAAAGCAAATAGATAGTATTGGCTTCATACCTGTATGTAATTCATGAATGTGTTCTAAAATACGATCTCGAGTTTGACTTCCTTTTTTTTCAACATAGAAACAGATTAAGAGTTCACAAAATGCAGTGGAAGTCAAGCAACAGAGACAATAATTACTTTTTATATATAATACACACACACACACATACACACACTACAGTTCATCTATTACAGTCTAGTGATAAAACCCAAAACACATAGTCAGATGAAAGGCAAATATTTGATTACAGACACACATTTTTTGACAGACAAACACAGATTCAGATTTGCCATTGTCTACAACAGAAAACTTAATACTTTAATCAATTTGAGTAGTTTTTTAGACCTGAAAAATACTATACTGGAAGAACAGAAGAGAGTGCAAAGCCAAGCACATAACCCATTCATTCAGAAGAATGCTGTTATCTATTTCTGTGTGTACAAGCTCAAAGGATTTGCCTGCCTTTATGCAAAACACAACATTTTGCATAAATAAATAAGTAAAAGGTTAAAGAAGAGAAACCACCAGTTTCCAAAATTCAAACAGGGGTTGGATACAGCTGTTCAATGACACAAATTCTCAGGTGGGGGGAAATGGGACTTGTTCCTAACCAAATTCTTAGAAAGAAGTGGTTCTTCATTAGGTTTTGATTTCTTCCCATCACAGGGCAGAAAGGAGCAGAAAGCAGATTGGGAATGCTGCAGTTCTGATAAGAGGCTCCATTAAGAAGAAAGTAAGAAAGCAGAATTACAACTAGCACAGAATAAAAAATTACATTATTTCTTAGAATTTTCCATGAAATCCTGAAAGTGAAATGAAACCGTAATACCCGAATATTAAATACAAAAATATTACCAAACACATGAGCCACCTCAGCATTGAAAGGGAACTCAAAACAAAGCTCCCAGCTTCCAGCACTGAAAGGGAATAGAAATCCCTCTACAAATATCAAATTTCCAACAGTCCTGTCCACTATGTTGATGTCAGAAAATGGATGGAAATCGGCTCAAATACTTTTCTGGAATTGTGAGTGTGTTCCCAGCACAATTTTGCCCTTGATATCCAGTTGCCTACAGAAAACATGAGGAAGAATTGAGCAATTGAGCACGAAGAAGGGTGAAGGACTCTTCTCTGCATTCACTGTGGGCCAGATTACCAAAAACCAGGGTAGTCCTGCCCACCCACAGAAATTTAGTCACAAACACAGACTTCCATGCTAACACAGCTACACTGCTTCTCAATCCCACCTAGTTTTATGAGAGTCATGCAGCACTGCATTTTTTAATGTAGACAAAATTTTCCATAACTACATAGTAAAGAAAATAGGACTAAAAAAGGATGGAGAGAAGAGTTTATACTCAAGCATGTTTGCACAGAATATTTTAATTTCATCTGTAAGCTGTGTTATATGAAAAGCATCTTCAAATGCTATTGAAACAATTTGCTAAGAAGATAAATAATGAGAAATGAAAATACTGTTGTGAAAAATGTGCATGAAATGTTTATAAATAGAATTTTCTTTCTACAGGAAGGAAATACAAATATACAGCAGACAGAAAGATCCATAACTACCCTTCCATAATCTTTCTTCTCAGCATGTGTGCTTAGATATCAAGAAACATTTGAAGGAATAGGAAAAATATGGAAATAGGATTTCTTTAGACCATCTGGGCAAAAGAAACAACATGTAAGAATGATTTAATGTGCAGCATGAAAAAGGCATCAGACCAGCATGATGTACTAAATGTTTCAGAGTTTCTCTGCTGGGTGTCAGTAAAAGAAAAGAATTACCTCCATCCGCTCCTGCTTGACATCATCAATCTCATCATCCTCAAACATGGCCAAGAGCTCTCCAGTCTGGTCAATGGAGTTGAGAAAGTCTTGGGCCAGCTTCTGCCGCTTGTTGGTGTTATTGCTGTTGAATTTGTCTTCACAAAGACAAGCAAAGAACAACAAATTTAACTGATTTGGGCTTCTCTGAACACCTCCTGATGTCCCTCAGGGTGACACATTTTAGAACCAGCACCGAGCAGAAAAGGCCTGTTCTTACTGTGCCCCTCACACAAGCTGTGCAACCTGAACAAGGTGATGTCACTGCTCTGCTCCAGCAACAGCAAAACATCATCTTTAGTATTTTTTAGTATAGTCAAGTAGTTTTTCATAATCTAGAGAAAACTATTCTGCTGCCCATATATCATTACTTCTCAACAAAGAATGCACAGTGGACACAGCTGTAGAGGAAGCAACCCCTCTTTGGTAGAATGAACTTGAGTCACAGAGCGGAATATATTGAGGAAATGTTCTTCCCTGAACACATGCAGAACATCCTCATTACCAACAGCCTCAAGAAAACCCTAACATGACCCTTAAGATGCAGTTCCAGAGGTGATGGACCATTGCTCTGCAGTAAAACCTGAAGAAGGCTGGCAAGATGATCTTTGTTGTTATAAACAGCAGAGCTGCTATAAAGGCATTAAATTCACAAAAGAAAAGTAATGGCTTTAATTATCAAAGCCTACTAGAAAAGGCATTCTTTAATTCCAGGGTAAACTGCATTTAGGAAGCATTTCATGAACATCTAAAAGACTTAGGGGAATTGTTTCCTTGCTTTAAGTAGTGACACAAGCTAAAGTATTAAAACCCCAAAGCTGCCAGGTAAGAAGCTGTACTGCCAGATTGCTTGCACACACAAAACATGAAAATAAAATGCCACAGGCAAATTAAATCTCAAATGAGCTGACAAAAACTTCTCAACAGCTTGATGAAGTCAAAGCAAGAAGTACAATATTTACCTAGCATCAATGTGGATGCTCAGAGGAACCAAACACAAGGAATTCATTGTACAGGAAAAAAATAATAAAAGGCTCTGAGAAAGGAAGTAAGTTTAATACAGAAAGCTGTGTATGGACATTGCTAGATGTTATAACAGTATGGTAAGGTTTAGATTTGCCATGATAAGTTTTAACTTAACTTTTTACAACGGAAATGTTAGTTCTAATATCAATATAAATCAACAAAACTTTAAACCAGGAAACTATATGGCATAAATTAATATATTTTTAATTCAAAGAGCCTTTCCTTTAAATGCATTGGTTATAAAAACTGTGACTTCCTCACTGAATGCAGAAACAATAGTGTTTCCCATTTTTTAAACTAGAGATTCAAAAGTATAAAATGTTAAACCACTCTAAAAAAAACCACTCACATCATATATTAGTGTTCAGTAACTTCAGATTATAAGGGTTTTTTTTAAAGCATGTCAAAAATATCAATATCAGAACCTTTTGATAATAATTTAACAAATGTCCATTCAATTGCAGGTGGTGCATTTAAAGTACAGATGCTGAAATCAGTAAGCCCTTTAATCAGCACCAGTTTCTTACTTCAACAGAGCTCTGACATTAAAGTCTTACTGTTCATCTGGATGCTAGATGCAAATGCTTACGTATTTCAAACAGAAAAGCAGAGATTTTCAGCAAAATTCCTCTGAAGAAACTATTTTTGTGTCTCTAACTAACAAGCAAGACATTAATACTTCGCATTGAGCTGTTCAGCACTTTTACAAGACATCAAGCCTCTCCCAAATTAAATTATTTCTTTTTTTCTACCTTCGAGGAGGTCATCTTCTTCTATTCCTTTGACAATTTTAGATTTGTAGTCTCGAAAAAACATGTATTTAAGTAGCCTTCGAAGCTTCTTCTGTGAGAAAAAAATACACTTATATTAGTGACTATTACACAGTTATTCCTTATTTAATAAACTTTTTAACTCACAAACATACAAACATGTAGCACATTGCTCAGTAAATACAACTTTTAAAATATTTGTGATTTTAAATTCTCCAGAAAATCCATACATAGAAAGTACCTCAGGACAGTAGAAAATCCTTATTAAATATTATTTATTTGATCTCCTCAGTACTTTGCAGTGAGACAGAAATGAGTTTGACTTTCAGAAAGGAGAAATTCATGTATCGGGCTTCTTTATGAAATTTGGAGCAAACTCCAAAATGTTTGCTTACTTTGGAAACTCTAAGCTAGAAATGCACATTTCCATGAACTTTGACTCCATATCAACCACTATTTTCAGAACAGCCTTACAGCTTTTATCAGATAAAGAAACTGTAATTTATTTTCATGTTTTAGTGGGGTTTAATTTTGAAATAGTTTTGTTCATTAGGTTTCACCTGTCAAATGAGGAAAGGAAAACAAAAGGAAAAGAAAAAGGTGAGAGACAGAGGGAAATTAAGGAAGAAAAATTAAGGAAGAAAAAGACATAAAGGAAGAATAAATAATGCAATCAAAAATAGCTGACAAATTTTTAAATTTTTAAATAATTATTAAATTTGAGGAGAGAATTTTTTTTCCCTTGTTGACCTGCTCTACTTACTATCCAGAGAAACAAAGCCATACCTAAATTTGGAGATCATAGTGGGGTAAAACACAGTAAAAGTACAATAA
>WBNO01026209.1:0-26992 GCA_013400575.1 Peucedramus taeniatus | reverse complement strand
ATATAATATAATATAATATATAACTAATGTAAGCTAATTGCTAGCATATATTAGTTACATATTATAACTAATATATGCTAGCAATTTGTGCAGCTAGCTAATATTGCCATGGCTATCCTGTGAGACATCATGGAGTTTGATCTAGAGAATCATTGTCACACTTCGGGTACAAATTGCACTTTTCTTAACATACCTTGATTTCTTTTCTTTTCTTTTCTTTTCTTTTCTNTTCTTTCTTTCTTTCTTTCTTTCTTTCTTTCTTTCTTTCTTTCTTTCTTTCTTTCTTTCTTTCTTTCTTTCTTTCTTTCTTTCTTTCTTTCTTTCTTTCTTTCTTTCTTTCTTTCTTTCTTTCTTTCTTTCTTTCTTTCTTTCTTTCTTTCTTTCTTTCTTTCTTTCTTTCTTTCTTTCTTTCTTTCTTTCTTTCTTTCTTTCTTTCTTTCTTTCTTTCTTTCTTTCTTTCTTTCTTTCTTTCTTTCTTTCTTTCTTTCTTTCTTTCTTTCTTTCTTTCTTTCTTTCTTTCTTTCTTTCTTTCTTTCTTTCTTTCTTTCTTTCTTTCTTTCTTTCTTTCTTTCTTTCTTTCTTTCTTTCTTTCTTTCTTTCTTTCTTTCTTTCTTTCTTTCTTTCTTTCTTTCTTTCTTTCTTTCTTTCTTTCTTTCTTTCTTTCTTTCTTTCTTTCTTTCTTTCTTTCTTTCTTTTCCTTCCTTCCTTCCTTCCTTCCTTCCTGCCTGCCTTCCTGCCTTCCTGCCTTCCTGCCTTCCTTCCCTATGTTTTAAGTTTGGATTTCAAATTTAAGATTTGATTATTTATTTTATTTATTTATTTTTCATTACAACTGTATCAGCATTAAGGCTGTTGGGAGATTGAAAACAGAGTTAAGAATCCAATTAAGTAGCTGGGTGATTTTCCTGCATACTTTTCTTTGCTGGGATCGTTTTCATCTGGCTAAAGTTTCAGAATTATAATATGGGTTGCAGCTACAACATTAACTGCAGTTTTATATATCCATTTTCAGTGCTTGATCCAGAGACTCAGAGAGGTTGATTTACAAAGAAATTGAAAAGTTCAGTGTAAGAAATGGAAGTTGGAGGGCTAAGTTTAGGAACTCAATACTTCCAAGCCGTAGATAGTTTTTGCTTGATTGAGGGCTGTAAAAAAAAACTTATACAAGAATATCTGTGTAAAATGTAGTGTTTCAAGGAGAAAGGCTGGGAACACAACAAGAATTATCTAGGACGATCATAGAGAAGGACTGTTCCTGATTTTAAAAAAATAAATTATAAAGCATAGTTTTTATTGGCTTTGGATTATTATTTTGCTCTTACAACAGATTTAGTATTTGTCGATGTTAAAATTCTACTTAGAGGTGTATGGGTAGTCCCTGACACACATAAATTATTTAGATTTTAGGAAATTGTACTTTTACACAAAATAATGAGCAGGACGCAGGAAAAACAATGAACTGTTTAAGCAACAAATAAACTGAGACACCAATTATTAACATTATGAAAGTGGCATTTTAAGCAACTGAATGCTTTATACTCTGGCAGACATGACATAATAACCTATGTACATAATATGCAATTTTCTTTTAAAATAACACCTTTTCATAGTTTCTCTATTTTTTTTTCTTTTTTTACTACTAGCTTCTATACAATAATTTTATCACAGTGCTCTTTATGTTAGAAATTTTACCCTTCATGTTATATCATCTCAAAATTTTCAGCTAAAATATATATTTCTCAGTGCCTGGGACCTTAAATACAATTTTTCATTTGGAAATATTTTTAGTTTTCACAATATCAAAGGAAGCCATGGGAATATAACTTTACTCCAAGACTGAAGCGAGGGAATATAAATTGGGAAGAGTCTTTTAATATTGTTTTAAAAATTTATATTTTTAATATAATTTTCAAGATAGATGAAAGCAGTGAGAGAAAAATATCAGTTTTTCCTTCTTAGATCTCATAACTAAATTTTATATTTGGTTTTTATGGACTTTTGCAACAGCAAATTTAGTTGATTAAATACTTCTGAGCCAAATAACTTCTCTTTCATGAGTACATACAGGTGCCAGTTCACCTCAAATTCAATGTATTTGCATTGAAGGTTTAAGAAATAGTTTATATATTAGCTAACTCCATCAATCACATTTTATATTCTTTAAAATTATATTGTTGTTGAAAAGCAAGTGGCCTGGAATATAGTTTTATTCTTTTTTAAGTTTTTGTTAGTTTTTTTTAATAAGTGAATGGGTAAAAATGAACATAGCTCAAAGGAATCATAGTTGGAGAACAAGAAATTGCATTTTTCTATAAATCAGATAAAACTCCACAGTGGAATAAATTAGCATATCTGACCAAAAAAAAAGTGATTTAAGATCTATATCACAAAGATAGAGTGAACACAATTATGTACTCAACCTGTATTTTCAGAATTAATGGGATCAATAGCATTACTTGTATAAGGTCGCCTTGCTATAACCTATGAAAAGGTTATGTTAAAAGTGACTACAATCAATTCTTAAAAGTAAATATGTACATAAACCTCGAAAACTTAGCAAAAACAAGTATATTACGCACCATTAAACCTCCAAGTGTCTTAGTTTTTCTTAAGTTAAACTTCAAAAACAAACAACTTCCCCAAAAAAATCCCACCCTGCAAAAAAAAAAAAAAAAAAAAAACAAACCAAAAAAAGCTGTACACAAGAAACAAACTGTAGCAGCAAGGGCACAGGTAAATAATCAGTGAACTTGGCCAAGTATAGTTAATAAACAGTTCAATGAAATATTAAAACTGCCTTATATCTTAATGGGAGACTGTGTTTGGATGGATCAAACATGCGTTAGAGCAATACAGTCACCAGTAGCTGTCAGTTCAGCCAAATGACTTTGCTTGCAGGATGCCTTCTGTGCGTCACAAAGCCTCCTCAAACTGACAAACGTCCTGCCACTTGCTGCAGATGCATGGCTGTTGTGCACAGCAAGGACTAAATATGTCATTACAATATGGCACACTGTGTACACCTAATTTGTAGCGTCACGTGAGAGCTAAAACCTGGAACGGGGCCCTGAAGGCACAAGAACTAATGAACTCTGCCTGGCTCCAGAAGAGTAATCCATCACTGACATACAACAGCCCTTTTCTTTAGACTGTGTTGATGAAAATTTTCTAATCTCTCATGCCAAGTGACATTTTCTTAACTGAGAAAGACAGAACGTCCTCCTAACATTAACCTTCCCATAGCAAAATACACTACAGTTAGCAGCTTCTGAGTTAATTTGAAGTATTTCTCATTAAAACATGGGAGGAGAGGAAGAAAAAAAGAAAGTAAGCAAAATAAAATTATTAGCCAGGTCCTCCCTGTTTAGCTGTGGACTTAAAAAGTAAATAGAAATTTAAATATAAATAAAGAAGTAAATATAAAACTGAGTGAAGAGTGCTATAATAGTAACATTTATCTCAAACCAGACATATGCACAGATTTCCATAGCAGGCCAGGTTTATTTATATTACCATTAATGTTAATACCTACATCAAATGACTAATATTATGATAATGCATTAAATTTAACTATCCATTTTTTTCTTCACAATCCTATTATATTTGGCAAAAAATACTTTAAGATTACTAGTTTTCTGCATGAGAACCTATGCGTCAATAAAGCAAAACCTGAATATCTTGAGGTCCTAGAAAGGTTTTATAAGACAAATTAGTTGTACAGTCTGTTTTTTTTTTTCCAAAGTAAGTAAATATTCTTGTAATTTCAGGAGGAGTTGGATAAGAGGTTGGCTTGCTTTTATTTTTCTTTGGTTTATATTTTTTTAAAATTATGTTGGATAATTCTAAAAAGACCAACTTTATGCACATACTATGGGGAAGATTCCAGGTTATCTGCTTCCATTACCCACTGCCTACTCCATGCTGCCCAATCTTCTATCATATAGGAGAGTTAGCAAGTGTCTCCTGCGTATCTGTGTTAGAAAGACTGAGGATGATTTACAACAGACAAAAGCTACGCATGAAAACAAAACAAATTCTTCCCAACTTGTTCATCAGCCTGACTTTGTCTATCCAGGTCAGAACACAAAAGTATCCGAACAATAAAAATATCAGAACAATAACAGATATTTAGTGAAACAAGAAATGAGACTTTCTCTGTGACATGCAGTTTTCTTCATTCAGCCATTTTGGACCTCCAGAACCTGCATCCAAATCACCATGTTGCTGTAGCCAGCAGTGGACCCTACTGCCAAGTATGCACTGAATTTTTTTCTTCCAAATGTGGGGTTTTTTTTCCTAATGTGTTCAGCCTCCATATTTCTGCTAGCATCACCTTCAAATCCTAGGCTGATGGCAGCCATGTGATTTGATCCTTATGATGCAAACCTTTCCTTAACTTTCTCTACTTAATCAGGTACCTATCACCAAACTGAATCAAAAACATCTCAATGTAACACGAACTGAAGTGTAGTCCTTGCTCCCAAAACTCTAGGTCATTTACATACTGATACTCTTTATTTTCTTATATACAGAGGGGAAAAATGGTTTCTAAGGAGATAGAATATGCAAATTTATGTCTCATTCCTTTTCTAGACTTTTAGCTGTCTCAGAATATCTATCAGATCAACCATCTTTGGATGCAAAAGTTTGTCTACCATTTACATTTCGAAGTATAAGGGGTTTTTGTTAAATCCTGGAGAAAACAGTTCATGCTAAACCTGTTAACCATTCTGCACCTCTGTATATTTAATTTCAGGTGCATTTCTGACCCCTATGATGAAAACAGTCCAGCTAGTTTTGAGAAGCTCAATTAAGATAGCCAAAACCACAATAAAGCCAGAAAAAAATGTGTCGTGTATGGTCCCTACACAGCAGGGAACATCCAAGATTTGCAAATGTCCTGGTTTGAAAAAAACAGCAAAAGTCAAAAGGGTTTAAAAAAAGAAAAGCTCACAACATTTATTAGCACACTACACACCTGACATGATGATGAAGAAGAAGAGAATGAAGAAGATGAAGAAGGAGAAGAAGAAGAAGAAGAAGAAGAAGAGGAGGAAGATCTCTAGCTCTTGATGAAAATGAGTTAGCATACACAGTCTGCTCTTCTGGAGCTTTCGAGAAATGGGCTGGGGGGCTTTGAGGGTGTTTAGATCATCTCAATATCCCCTCACCCTGCCCTCCCCTCATTGGTCATGCCTGCTCCTTGACCCCACTTATTATTATAATGGGATAAACTTATTAGAATTATGCTTATAGGAAAATATGTAGTACACATACATGCAAATATAAAATATTTGCCAAAAAAAAAAAATTCACTCTGTAAAATGAAAACTGAAGAATTTTTCCAGAATCAGCATGTGAAAGCCTGAAAAATGAGAATTTCACTTTAATTTGAATACTTTGGTGAAGACCATTTGAAACACATAACAGAATTTTAGTTGAAAATTTATGTTATAGTGAAGATTAAAATAATAATTATATTGGTCAAGGATACTGATTAAATGTAAAGAATTGTTTATTACAGGGGAGTGCTTTGGCCTTGATTCTAGACTAAGGTGGGGTGAGATCATCACCCTGATCTTTAAATTTGCCTTAAGGAGCTATGTCTAAGTGTCACCTAGTACTCATGACAAGAGGACATTTAGTCTTCACAGCAATAGGCCATCAAAAGAGAAAGGTCCAGAAATCAATACTCATTTCTATTTAGTGTTCAGCAGAAATATTTAGACAGAAAATCTCATCAAGGATTGAAACTCAGTGAAGTCCTGAGACTGTTGAGTTACAGCTGCTGCTGTTTTATGGTGTTTGCATGCCCTTTTGCATTGGAGAAGTTTTTTTCTCTGAGGAATGGTGGCTCAGTAGCGAAAAACTTACCCCAGCTGCATTAATAACCTTCCATATGCACATGAATTTCAAAATCCAGCCTTAATGTATATTTGGTATGCTATTCCTGGCCAGAAGAAGCTCTACTTCACTGTTCATTATTTCACCATTTCACTTTCTCTAATGATTCTTTTTTTTCTTTTTTTTTTTATCAATTTGACTTATATTTAACATTCTTTTCTTGACCAAAAGAATGATCATTCCTAATAATGCTGGTACCTGTATGTTCAATCCCACCATTTAAGGGCTGTTAAATCAAGTGCTGTGATGCCCTTCAAAAAGGCTGTTGTGTGGGAACTGGTAAGTGATGTTCTCATTCTGTTCTGCAGTTGTATTAAATGAGCAGTCCCCATTGCAAGACAAGAGGTATTGTACGTGGAGAAATTCTTTTTAGGATGCTTGGTAGCAATTTCATTCAAATAAACTCCATACAGATTTGTACTACTTTCTCAGAAGTCTGTTCATCTGATCTTGGTTCTTCTGATTTCAAAAACTATGTTATTAGAGATTAAAATTAGCATGCAGATGATAAATCCCCATTTTACTCCTATTAAGCTATTTTTTTAATACTGAGCTTTTATTAATAACTTTAATGTCATAATTGCCTCTGCATGCTTATGTTTTAGTTTTTTTTACAATGCATTTTTTTTCAAAACAGGAAATTTCTTTCTTCACAATTTTATTTAATGAGAAGTAGCTGTTCATTTACAAACTAAAACAAAAAGTATTTTTCTTGGGGAAAAAATCAAAATTTTATTTTTTACATTTCTAATTGAAGTTCAAATTCAAAGATTTCTACAGAAAATTACAACATTATAAATTAAAAAATGTCATGGGAATATAATTTTGAATCCTGTTGGAATAAATGTAACAGAGATTTTATGGAAAGAAAATTTTAAAAAAGTTAGTATTGTCAGTCTTGCAAAAAAAAAAAAAGAATTCTAGTTTGTACAATATACAGATTTTGAAGGAACTTCATTCTGCTCAGCTGAAAAAAAGGCAATTATTTTGCAGCTATTATGGCTTATGGGTGAAGGTTTTATTTTTAATTAATCACCGTTTCTTTTCTCTTCTCTGACTATTTTGACTCTCTAACCTTACCTGTAAGAAGCACTTCAGCACTGCTTCTTTTGAAAACACTTTTTTATGAGCTTAGTAGAAGGTTTTTTTCCTGACATATATTTAGAGTGTTATAATTTCCTCCTAATTTATTTATGTATTTACAAACCGCCTTCCCATTGTTATCTAGATTAATCTCAATCCTGTTTAAGCAGTATAAACCAGTCAAGCTGTGTTTTGAGTTCTGCAGCTGGTGATACAATCAAGTGACTCTGTGAATCCATGGTTTTGATTTAATCATCTTGCTTTTATGTACCTTCTGGAAGAAAATGCAAAGTACAAAGTTGGTATTGATAGAGAGTTTATGCCTGTTTCTATGAATTTTATGATTATGCCTGTGATTACTCCTTTAATAAATATTAAGACAGGTTTGATATAAAAATGGTAGAAGATCATATGTCTGGGTATTCAAAGAAAAAATGCCAGCTGAAAATGTGCCCTGCTCAAGTCTTGTACAAAAAACATACTCCCAAGCATGTCACAACCATGTCCTGCGCCTCCTAGACCTTCCCAAGAAAACTCCTCTAGTTCAATAATTGTTTTAATTACTTGCATTGAATGCTTATCCCAATGGGGATACTTCTTAAAAAAATCAATAGAAGTCTGAATAGAGGAATTAATAAAGAGCATTTAGCTGTCTTTTCATTCTTAAGTGTTCATCTCAAACTTGTCTTTGTCTGGGTTTAAGGTTTTTTTTTTTTAATCCTTACAGCTGCTTTATCAGAAATTATTTTAACAAAGCAGAGCAATACAAAGCAATACTGTCCTGACTGAAAATTTTTTTATTACTTAGAAGTAAGAGACTGCTATCACATCTTACCTTGTCTCTGTCCTCTTTTATCAATTTGATACTTCGACTCTGATACCACACTCTCTTCAAATATCATAAATTCATATCTGAGTTTTCTAAGGACTCCCTAAAGTTTTTGGTCATATACAGTTTTAAAACCTTTCTTTCCCTGGGAGGATACTCAAATGTCAAACAAACTAAATGTAAATTTTAAAAACACTTGTCAAAAAGAATGAAGTTAGTAGACCTGTCAAAAGTGTGCAGCTCAGGTGACAATCGTATAATTGCTAAGAATAAGAATCTGTTAATAATGAACTATGAAATATTTATGGCATTAAAAGAAAAAAATATGTGGTAAACAATGATGATAGAGATATTGTCTTCTCATTTGCCTCTGACTTTCAGACATGTACAAACTCTACTAATTCTACTGATTAAACCTGGCTTAGTAGACTTGACATTTATTAAGTGAAAGAAATGCAACAATATAAACTTTTTTGTCTAAATCAAAGGCTCAGTAGTACCAAATACATTAGATTAGATGCACTAATTACCAATATGCTATTAGAAATCTACACATTCAAGTATTGTTTTCACTTTTTTATATCAACACGAAAATACCATGTTTTGGTACTCAGTCCCAAACTTCTGGATTTCAGAGAATGATGATTACAAACTCCAATTTTTTGAGAGTTGTAAAGTCTAAGCAGATCCAAGGTCATCTCTCTGGTGACCTGACCCAAGGGAATTGTACAAACTTGTGTCAGGGGAGGTTTGGGTTACGGTTAGATGGATGGGCAGAGTCCAATAAAATGAAGTTTAATAAGTCCAAGTGCTGAGTCCTGCATTTTGGCCACAATAACCCCCTGCAACGTTATAGGCTGGGGATGGTGTGGTTGAACAGTGGTGGAAAAGGACCTGGGGGTACTGGCGGACAGCCAGCTGAACATCAACAGTGTGCCCTGGTGGCCAAAAAGGCCAATGGCATCCTGGCCTGTGTCAGGAATAATGTGGCCAGCAGCAGCAGGGAGGTCATTCTCCCTCGGCACTGGTGAGGCCACACCTTGAGTGCAGTGTCCAGTTCTGGGCCCCTCAGTTTGGGAAGGACATTGAGGCACTTAAGCATATCTAGAGGAGGGCAACAAGGGTGGTGAGGGGCTTGGAACACAAGCCCTGTGAGGAACAACTGAGGGAGCTGGGGTTGTTTAGCCTGGAGAAAAGGAGACTCAGGGATGACCTTATCACTCTCTGCAACTTCCTGAAAGGTGGTTGTAGCAAGGTGGAGGTTGGTCTCTTTCTCTAGGCAGCAACTGACAGAACAAGAGGACACAGTCTTAAGCTGTGCCAAGGGAAATATAGGTTGGATATCAGGAAAAAGTTTTTTATTGAGAGAGTGATAAAGTACTGGAATGGCCTGCCCAGGAAGATGGTGGATAACCATTCCTGGATATGTTTAAAAAAAGACTGGATGTGCTTCTCGGTGCCATGGTTTAGTTGAGGTATTAGGGCTGGGTTGGACTTGGTGATCTTGACGGTCTCTTCCAACCTAGTGAATTCTGTGATTCTGTGAAACTAGATATTAGGAAAAGGTTTTTCACCCAGAGGGTTGTTGGGGACTGGAACAGGCCCCCCAGGGAAGTGGTGTACACCAAACCTGACAGAGTTCAAGAAGCATTTGGAAAATGCTCTTAGGCACATGGTGTGACTCTTGGGGCTATCCTGTGCAGGGTCAGAAGCTGGACTTTGATGATCTTCGTGAGTCCTTTCCAACTCAAGATATTCTATGATCTTTCAGTGTAGAACTGCATATAAATCAAAGGAGAATAAATGCAAAATGTCTTCACAGAAATTTCCAGAAAGATTTTTTTCTTCAGATGACCATTCATAAATAACTTCCAGATTCTGGAATGAATTTTTAGAGCTTCATATCAAAAGAAATTTAATTATTGCTTTGAGGAGAGGCAAATTCACATGAATAATAATTAAAAAAAAAAGGGCAGGAGAAATTAATTAGGAAACTTATAGAATGTCTTGGATGGAAGGGAACTTAAAGACCAGCTAGTTCCTACTCCACCGTGCCACAGGCACCTCACTAGACCAGGATGCTCACAGCTCCATCCAGCCTGGCCTTGAACATTTCCAGGGATGGGACATCCACAACTTCCCTGGGCACACTGTTCTAGTGCCTGATCACCCTCACAATAAAAATTTCTTTTCTTAGTATCTAATCTAAACCTACTCTCTTTCAGTGTGAAGCTATTCCCTCTTTTCCTGCCACTGCATGCTCTTGTCAATAGTCTCCATCTTTCTTGAAGGCTCCCTTGAGATGCTGGAAGGCCATAATGAGTTCAACCTATTGGTTCATCTTCTCCTTTCCAGGCTGTAAAATCCGCTTCTCTTTGCCTTTTCTCTTGGAAGATGCACTATGTCCCTCTAATCACCTTGGTGGTCCTCCTCTGGACTCATTCCAAGTAGTCCAAGTGTCCTTCCTGTGCAGGGACCCCAGAGCTGGATGCAGACCTGCAGGTGGGGTTTCACCAGAGCAGAGCAGAGGGTCTGAATCACTTCCTCACTCTGCTGCCCATGCTGCTCTGGATGCAGCCCAGGACACATTCGGCTTTCTGGGCTGTGAGAGCACACTTCTGGCACATGCCCAACCTCTCACCCACCAGCAGCCCCAGGTCCTTCTCTGCAGGGCTGTGCTCAATCTGTTCATTCCACAGCCTGTGCTGATACAAGGGGTTTTCCTGACCCAGGTGCAGCACTTCACACTTAGTCTTGTTAAATGTCATGAGATTCTCATGGGCCCACCTCTCAAGCTTGTCCAGGTCCCTCTGCATATCATCCCATCCTTCAGGTATGTCAACAACACCACTCAGTTTGGTGTCATCTGCAAATTTGATGATGGTGCAGTCAATCCATTAATACGGGTATTTTAGGGGAAATGGCACACTGCATGTCTTGCCCAAAGTCAGGAACTCTGACAGCAATTGGGATTATCTGTATTTCACCATCAGCCAGACAGCAAGTCTTCCCACACAGATATTTTTCAATAGGCAAAAATTCAGGCTTGTGTGACCCTGCATATCCATTTTATAATCATGAGCTGAACTAAATTTTTGCCAAATAGTTTAAGGATCAGTGAACCAGATTTACAGGTCTAGACTTGACAATTTGATCTCAACTTAGTCTGTATCTAGAGCATAGATCTATCCTTTGTGACTGTTTCTTTTTGGACAACAAAAATGGGGTTAATGTCACCACATTTTAGCCATCTGCAGTCTAGGTGTCTTATGAAGGCCAAAAATCTGGGCTCTCTTATGCACCAGAGAGAGAAAGATGTAATTTATATTTTTTTTTCCAGACCAGTTTCTCCCTGGGGCTGTTTTTCTCTGCTGACTACAAAGGTATTTTTGAATCGTATCCACTAAATGCTGAGATTATAAACTTAAAATGAAAGGAAGTTAATTCCCCCACAGTTAAAAAATGGCAAAATATTTTCTGTGAAAATGTTGGTTACTGTTATTGTTTTGAATAATTGTCAAGCTTGTCTGTATATGACTTGTCTGTATTGTCTGATTGTCCTTGAAATGTGTGAAAAAGCACCTTCATTCTCATCTGCTCTTTTATTAAGATGCATTTTCACAGAGCAAGTATTTAAATTCAGAGAACTTCAAAACATACTCAAAATTAGTGCATGATTAAGCATTTCCCTGAAACGAGAGCCAACATTTTTCTCTCATTAGATTGCAAAAGGTTGAAACTCTGGCTGTCTTAATGAAACAAAAGCTGTGGGTATGGGAATACAGCAAATCCATTACTGAACACAGTCCTCAATTAGCGCTGAGGATTGAATGCAATCTCTGTCATTTCCACGGTGGCCACTTTCCTTGCCCTCCAAGCTATAGCAGCTATTCTCATGCTGTAGTCAAGTATGCAAAGCTGGTAGCAGCATTGCAGGGGAGAGAGAGCTTACTGACTGTTTTGTGTGGTTAATTAAAATAACTGCATTTTCTACATCTCGAATTATTCTCCCTTCTTTCACCTATAGTATTTTGTATTGCTTTATGTAGCACTAACTTTAATGCTTTAGATATACAGTGTATATGCCATAAAGATGAGGTCATAGTTGCTTTCATTTTTTATATCTTCAAAGCTTGCTTTGAACGCACAACAGCCTGAGCTGTCACTGTGATTAATTGGAAACCATACTCCCAAAAAGGGTGGAAGGGAGGTCAGGTCATATGAAGCATAGGAAACTCACAGTCAGACATTTTCTAACTTTCAAGTGCTTAAAGTTTCAACCATAAAAATGTTTTTCTTTACAAATATTGTGAACAGATCAAAATACATGCTTCTGTACATGCTTCTGATCAAAGTACATGCTTCTGTGGCTCACTAGCAAAGGAAATATTTTTTTTTTTAATAAAAGACTGAAATTCTATAATTTAAGTCCTTAAACTATCACCAGAGTCTCTAGATCTTCTAGATTGCTGAGCTAATGGATTAAACAATATCACACAATCCCACACCATATCCAATGAATGATGTGGTGAGGATTTATAACATACAACACATTCCAGAGGCACACACATTACTTGAGTTTCCTACTCTGCATAAAAAGGACCAGAATTGGGATTTTGGTCCAAAATATGAATTTTACTTTTAAAAAATAAGCGGAAACCAAACTCCTTTTATTCACATTTTTCCCCCTGTCAGTCTTTTCCAGGCTGATGCTGCCTAACTGCATTTCCTCTTAATTTCTCTCACCCTCTATTCTTTCCATCTCAGCAGTTCCAGACATTTCACAGAACCACAGAATGGTTTCACGTTGGAAGGACTTTTAAAGGTCATCCACTGCAACTGCCTGCTTCCATGGGCAGGGACATCTTCCAATAGATCAGGCTTATCAAAGTCCTGTTCAGCCTGAATTTCAACACTTGCAACTTCAAGTTGTTAATTCCAGGATTGTTTGAAAACACCATTTTACAATGCTGGCATGGCATTCACATTCCCAGCCTGTGCTCCCTGTAAAGCAGGTTTTTCTCATATCTTTAAGTCCTTGTCTCTTTTCCCAAAGTTCATACTGTACTTACTTGTCCCTCTTACTCCTTTTGCCCAGTAAAGCTTTTCAATACTGCCTTCTTACTCCTGCATTCTTTAGAGGCTCCTTTTCCTATTTGCCTTCTATATACTGCCTGATCTACTTATCCTAAGACAATGAATCAGATTCATTCATTCAGCAGCTCTCTTCCTCCACAGCCTCAGCTGCTTGTTTAAAATCCGTGTTCTAAATAGCTCCAGAAGCCCTGAACTGAACAGATCCCATTCTCTGGAATCATGAGTGAAATACATAACTCTTAAAAGGTTACAATTGCTGAGGTGTAAAATGTCAATTTATAACATTTTCAGCACCTTCTGAAGAGCAGGGACCTTTCAAAGGCATTTAAATGAGCTAAATTTTGGCAGAATTCCCCAGTACATATTAAAAAAAAAAAAAAATAGAAAAGAAAAAGACAAATTTCTTTATTTTCACAAGGGCATTATTTCTTTAATCTAAATTTCAGGTCTAAGTTTTAATACTTGTTATGTATTTATATATTGTGGAAAAGGCCTTCATGTCCTTGCTAAAAGATGCTTGGGGAAATATGAACTCTCTTACAAGAAAGATCAATGTCATGCTCCAAATTTAAAATGGAGGTCTTTACAACTTAAACTAGGGAAAATTTCTTCTTCATCCCATTTTTGGCTCAGGTTTTTGATCTTATATATGCAAATGAGATGCAATTACAGAAAAGCAATACATTTTTTTCTCATGACTGGCCATACCAATATTCCCTCCTTACCAGTTTACTTCTAATCCTGATCAAAGTGCTGAAATTCAGAGACTAGAAACATTTTCCAAAACTATATGACTAATGTTTTCATAATAGAAAAAGAAATTATATATGTATATATTTCAAAACCCCAAAAACTTTAGAGCATGAGATTAGAACATTTGTTGCATGATCCAACAAAAGTGATCGAGATTTACTTTATTTTACTACTTCTCACTTTAGCAAAGAGAGGTTTAGTATTTAATCAGATTGTAAAATTTTGCACTGAATGTTTTTATTAAGTATTTTTTAAATTTCTCTAAAGCTACTTTTTCTTTTCTCTTTTATGACCATGATTTTTAGTATTTATTTATCTTTTCCATTTAACTGCAAGCACTTGTGTATATCCTGTCTTTTAGACACTAAACAAAGACTTCTAGTCAATCTTGCTGATTTTTGGCACAAAAGAACCCTCAAATTGTGTGACAGTGATGTTTCATAGGTTTCATGTCAACACAAACCAAATCACAGTAAGACTGCTATGCAGATACCTCCAGATTTGGTCCACATCTGTTAATACCCAGTTTTCAGGAGAGAATTTTTAAAGATTTTTTTAATATGTTGAATGTATTTATATACAATTTTGATATATACAAACTACATTGGATGCCAAAATATTTTAACATTTTAGCATGTTTAGAGATGTCAGAGACTTTCTCTATTTTTTAATAACTGTCTCTAAATTTACAAATTATTAATCTATTGTATCAATTACTATGTCTCTCTTGGTTTGCCTATATTTAAATTAAAAATACATGAGAAAATATAATTCAATATTATTTAAAATATATTTAAATAGTGCTTAATACTTTTTTAAACATCTGTATGTGTGAATTTAAAATATTTTATATTAATTAAAATTCATATATCTATACATATACATACATTTGGTCATATGTATAAACAACTATAGAAATACACACACACAGTGAACATTTACTAAGAAATCAAAAGTCTTTCCTAGGCTGGAAAAGCTCCACTATTTAGAGACAAGTTCCTCACAGAATTATGTGAATTTTCTTGCCTGGCATGATGATGGCCTTCACATTTTTGTAAATAAGCTGCACCTAATGTGGACATAACAATCTGACCCTCCAAGCCATGCCTATAAAAGCTGACAGCTCTGTCCCTGAATGCAAGACAAGGGCACAAATATTTCCAAACAATGTCCAGCAATATTAAAAAAGTCTTTTTCATAAAGACTTAGCTCAAATATAAGCCAAGGTTTCTGGAAATTGCCACCTAGCCAATTTAGTACAGCATGGCCAAAGTGTTCTTTGCTTAAGATAAAGAAAACTAAAGCTTCCCAATTAATTACGAGTTTCCATGATTTCCCTGTCAGACAAATTGATTCAGTTGTACACTCAATTTGATTTTGTGCTGAACAGCAAACGACTTGCTTAGAAAATAAAGAAATGTGGTTGGAACAGGGCTTTAATTAATTCTATTGAAAAATACCTCAAATGCAATATACCCTGAAGAAATACTCCTCCAACTATATTCAATAAAGGTTGTTTATCAAAATAATTATTTCCTTTAGGGAATTCCTTAGAATTTTCTCTTTAAATAAATGAAGGCTCAAAAAAAGCGAGCTTTTACTTCTGTGACCTTGAAGAAACACCTCAGTACAAAAAATTTGCTTCAGCAGAAAAAAAAAAAGTGTTTTACTTTTAAAAATATTCCATTGCCTCTGTTACTAAATCTTACAGCAAATTAACCCTCGTGTCTCTGCTAAAATATTTCCTTTTTTATCCACAGTAGACCTTCTCAGTTATGGGAATATATTACAAAGGATATAAAATGTAATATGTAATATAGAAGGTGTAACACCTTATACAATATTAATATGTAATAAAAAAAAAAGTTAATTTAATATAATACTTGTTTATCTACCTGCTGTACCTGCTGAACCTACATTTGCCTGTTATTTTTAAAAATTGAAATATTCTCTTAACAGAAATACTTTTGACTGCTGGCATTGATAATGGCAATGAAGTTGAGTAACTTGTGTTTAGTGGTTTTCTAGACTCAGAGTAATAAATCAGAAATCCACTGGAGTTTTCAGATAGGACTGCATTGTAGTTTTCAGACAAATTAATTTTATTATCTAATTGTGTGCACTGCAAAGGGTTTGAGTTGGTGGTTCCCTTTGAAAAATACTTAAGTAATTCTAAATCAGAGAGGAAAGATTTTCCATGAAAAGCAAAATTCCAAGCAAAAAAAAAAAATCAGACCAAAAAATCTACTGTTAAGTTTATATATCCAGAAAAAAAAAAGTTGAATATGGCTGAAAACCTCGCAGATATGGTTCTATATAAACACATATATATATAAAGACCTTTGGTGTGTAGACCTACATGTTCCATATTGTGGATGAAGGTGACACAGCTGAGAAATCACAGTCCTTTTATCCACCTGCAATCCTTCCATTTCATGGTGAAAATTTCCTTCTACCTTATTGAGAAGATTTCTGAGCAAACTGCTTTCCAAGTTATTTCATGCAAATTTCTGTACTGAGAAAGCAAGACTAAATTTCAGCATGTATATTTATGTATTTCCATAATGGCAACAGAGAAAGTTTGAGTCTTCCTCTACCTGCTGAGTTGTTTAAATGCAAACATTTGAATAAGGTTGACAGACTGGTTTTTTTAAACCTTTCCTTCTTTTAATGATTTTCAGCAGAGACTGTAAAGACATAAAGAAAAAAATCAGTTATGCTTAATAGCTCTGAATTCTTTGACAGGACAGTTTTTCCTCTTTCCATTTTCCACTAAGATTTTTTCAGACTCAACTTGACATGTCTTTCTGGGGAAATGAAAGTCCTTCTATGTAATAACTTATAATTCCGAGGCTTTCTATCTACTTTACAGTGATGCACTTAACAGAATAGGACGAGAAATTCCGCAGAAAGAACCACACCTTCTCCAGCTTGCAGTGATATATTCAATGCTGTCTTATGATTGGTGAGAAAACATTTAACATGTTGGTTGTTTTTTGGGTTTTTATTTAACCTCAGGCAAGCAGTAATCCCTGCTTGTTACCCTCAGGTTATATATTTAACTTAAAATGAAGAAGAATTACTATATTCTTTTTGCCCCTGGGGTTTTCCAGCAGCATAAAATGTTAGCTTCTGGCTTCCATATTAATTTGCAAACACTGAATCTCATGGGCTTTTCATCAGAAATTTCTCATCTTTTTTGAAGTGGTTTTCATTTTGCGGTAGATATTAGTAAGTATCATCATCTCTATTTTCAAAATATAGAGGAAAATATGTATATTGTAATTATTTTTTTTTGGGAAAATCCAAACTAGTTACTTTAATGTTGATATATTTTATTTTCATGACTTCATTTTGAGGAAATAACTCATCGAGACAGCCTAGATGTTTCAGGCAACACTCCACAATAACCAGTTATCCTGGTTCTCAGGGTCTGGGATGTGAGGAATAAATCTTATGGAAAGACAATGTGTGGGGTTTTTTTCATTATAATGTAGCTGGGTTATCCAAGTAACCCACTTACAGAATTGCAGAATTGATTAACACAAGTAAAAACTGACAGATTTCTCCAAGCTGTAGTTTATTGTTTCATTTCACCTTTAGCCTTGGGAACTCACAGATATGTAAACTAAAAAGGTAAATATTCTTCTAATTATAATATAACCTCTATGCCTACATACTTTGACTCTCCCCAATTAACATTACATTTTTTTAAATGCTCCTAGCTTTTTCCTTTTCCTTTTGTTCCAGACTTAATTTCTTTAAAACAGTCTTTAAATTAGTGATTTTTACTGACTTATTCCTGCTTTTACATAATGTTTCTTAGATGACTGAGAAACCTCTCATAAAATCCTCTCAGCCATATTTTAATTTTCATTATTTTACTCCCTCTTTTTATAGCTCAAAACAATTACAGTGTCTCAAACTTTAATTACAACTATTTGCTTATTCACTGCAATCAAGACTTGTTTGTTATGCATCTCCAATTTTACTTTTGGAGAAATCCATGGGAACTCAATTTCTGAGATTTGTGTCTTCAAGATATACCTTTAATTATCTCCAAGCTTGCATTCTTGAAATATGCTTATCTATTATAACACATGTATTTCCAGTATAAATTAAAAATTAAATAAGCACAATTATAGCTTATAAGAAAAAAAAAACAAAACTATCCTTGAGCTATGATTCTAAATGTTTAACATGTAAGACTTACCTCCTTTCACATAATTTTTTTCACATCTAGTGAACTGAGGAAGGGAGGAAGGGAGGAAGGGAAGGAGGGGGAGAGGAAGGTCAGGGGGAGTAATATTGCGGTTGGGATGACGATTTTTAGCATTGTAGTAGGTTGAAGTTATGTAGGTGGTCGGAGCCGTGGGTTCGGGTAGAGGCTACTAGAAGGGCTAGTCCAGTTCCGGCCTCGCAGGCGGAGAATGTGAGTATGATGATGGGGAGTAGGGTGGAGGATGGTGCCTGTATTTGGACCGGTCATATGGCTAGGGCGACGTACATTGAGAGTATTATACTTTCTAGGCAGAGTAGGGCGGAGATTAGGTGGGTTCGGTGAAAAGCTAAGCCTAGGCTGCTTAATGTGAAGGCGGAGTAGAAGCTTAGTTGTAGGCAGGACATAAAGAAAGTTATAGGGTGGGATCTATAATCTGTTGAGTNGGAAGGAAGGAAGGAAGGAAGGAAGGAAGGAAGGAAGGAAGGAAGGAAGGAAGGAAGGAAGGAAGGAAGGAAGGAAGGGAGATCTGAGCTGCTCCTCAACTCTTCAATGAGTGAGGGCTAGTGTTTGCTAAAATGGGAGGCATTTTCTCACAGAATAACACTTCCTACCCACAGTGGAAACGTAACTAATCCCATGTAACAGGGTGTTGTGCATGTTGCATCTGTCTGGGAGGCTGGATACCAGGTCACACTGGTACAGTTCTGACAAAAACACTGATAAAGCAAACAAACCCAAACAAAAGGGAAGGTGCTTCCGTATTAACCTTGGTTCTGCTAAATAAAGCTTATCAAGAAGGTGACTTTCAAGTGTTTCTAAATTTAGAGAACTGCTATACTGCTTAATCCAAGAAAATCCAGTTATTTAAGGGATAATTCATTCATTAGTTTGCTTGCCTTGCCCTTTGCTAAGAAAATAGATGAGGTATTTGTGCATGGTCTGAATTGTTCTTAGCTTTTCATTGCTACCATTATTTTTTTACAAGCATATTAACAAGATAAATATTTAAATTTAATTGGAATTAAAAATTGTAATCAATTTAATTTTTCATGTATAGGGTGGAGTTCATAATGGAAAATATTCTAAAAGATTATTTGAGTTATTTGATTAAAGCTATTAACTGGAGGTATTTTAAATAAATTATGTTACTGATTTTGGATGAGCACAATGCTTCCTTCTACTTAACTGATATCATTCAACATCAGTTTGAACAAATAACAGGTTAGTTTCTCAGCTTTACTTGTTACAAGACAATTGAATATTAAAATTTGCATTAGTAAGACCATTGGACAAATTCCAATGTCATGGTCAATAAATCCAGTAATGCTGATGAAGTTATGTGAGGGATGAATTCTGCCTTGAGAATATGTCTAGTCTGAGCGATGAGGTACATTTTAGGTTTAACGTAAGTGCTGTAATCTTAGAACTTGCCCTAGCACTGATAAATTGGGTATGTGCTCAAGACTGGTTTATGAGTGATGGAATGCATTTTAGCCTAATACAAATACTCTAAACCAGGAATTCAGCCTGGCACTGACAAATTGGATATATTCTCAGGACCTGATTTGTACCTGACGTGACCTCACTGACTCCAGTATAAGTAGATATTACAAAGACTTGACACAAAGTAATTATTTGTGTGCTCTTTTGACAGATTATGTAAAACAATCCTGAATTTATAGAAAATTTTATGTGAGGAATTACATTAATCCTTAAAATTACTTGATTCTCAGTCATCTGTGGGGATTCTTTTCTAGCACTTAGAAATTTACATTACTTCTACAGCTCAGTGAACTTCAACCTTCTGCTTATCTCTGTAGAGATGTTAACTTGAAGAATTAATGTTAATTTGAACAATTCTTTTGGCATTTTATTCTTTGACAATCTCTTTGTATTTGTTTCGACTAAATAGGTACTCTCTCAAAGAAAGAGGAACCAGTAGTTTATAGTTTATATCAGGAGATAAGTAAATCATATCCTCTGATTTTTGCATGATCTATAGGAGAAAAGGATTTACATGTGTTCTCAAAGGAAGGAATTTGCATGGATAGAGCAAAACTCTCAGAATGTATATTGAATGTTTCCAGGTCAAGATCTATTAAACAATGTTGCATGCCTCCCCCTGCATGGGTTTTCAGGCAGTAACATTTCTTTAAAAATATTGTGGGGATGTTCTTTCTCCTGCTGTGTTGAAACATTGCATTTTCTTTTACATATATACCTCTGGCTTTCAAGAAACTAGTCCAATTCTGACAAATCTTCTGGAATTAACTTCTCCTCAGCTCAAGACATGCCATACTGCCACTGACAGATTGAATGTCAAGAGCTGTTTGCTTTAATCTATGGGTATTAAGGACTTTCTTACCTCTGGAAAAAGATATTGATGAAGAAGAAGGCTTTTGAGTGATTGTTTCTCAGGTAGCTTGCTCATCACCATGGTTTAAAATAGATTTTCTTTGTGAAAGCATTCTTGTCTTCTTTCTGTGTGGGGGATAAGGTGCTGAAATGCACATCTCACCAGAGTGCTCCTATCTGTTGAACGAAAGCAGACTGCAGCACCTTTGAGATCCTCGAAGCACATCCTTCAAAGCAGTTCTGAAAACTGATAGACTTCTTCAATTTTCAGATGCAAGGCTCTGCTCTGTGATAGGAAATTCAATCTTAGAAGAGCAGCTTTTGGTTAAAGTAAAACTTGAGATCATTTGAACATAAGGAATCAGAACAACAAGGTTAGCACCACTGTCTCTCATTAAGTGCTGTCTTCCAGAATAGCACTTTTCTTTCTACTACAGTTTGAACATCAGAAAATGAGGTTAAGAAATAAAGTAAAAAATGTTCTAACATTCTTTTTGAATATTACACCTTTTCACCAAATGTATGTATTATGTTATTTACTTAGTGAGGCTCTGAATTTGGAAGTCCCAGATATTGTGCTGTTCTAAAAGTAACTGCATAAAATTAAACCACCTTGTAAGAAATTTAGCAGTGTAGTTTCACCTGTGTTTTGTCTTTATACAAAAGAAAGATATTTTAGTTTTTAAATACACATGGATTTTACAAGGGCAAGTTGTTTATCCAGTATAAGTCATTTGACAAGATTACACTGTGGCTCATGCCAGTCTCTGGAAAATATCTCTAAGACTCACTTTAATAATATTAGTTTTCCTTGAGTTTGATTTTTTATTTTAGTATAGCATTAAAAAACTTTTACAGATTTTTTTAAAAATTTGTTCAATGAAAATTCATACATTGGGAACTGTAATTTCTATTGGCATATGGCACAATTTTACTACAGATTTAGTCTTTCTGAAACATGCAAAGACCTTCCAACATTATATCCAAAACATACATACTGGTGAGAACATGATCACTGAAATTCAAAATTTCTTCTAATCAGAAAACATAAAAAAATTTTCAAATTTTTTTGTTGATATTTGCTTGAATAAAAGATTTATTGTGCAAATGTTGAGAGTACTACATTTAATGGAGTATGTAGTACTCCATTAGTACCATAAATGGAGTACTACATTTAATACTCCATACTAGCATATTTTTTAAATTAAGTTTTTTAAAATTAAAATTATTGGGTTTTATTTTTTCTGTTTTCACTTTCCGCTAGGGTACTTCTTTTCTGATTTAGCTCTCCTGTTTCTTTCTATAAATTTTTCATAAGTTTTTTGCTTACTTGTTTGATGTTTTGTTTTTTCTTATTTTTACTATTTTACTTACAGGTTCTTCATTTTGTCATAAATTTTTGATCATTCATCTTTTTATCATCCTGTATCACTAACCATCTATTAAATTTTGATTTTTAGAAATACATTAGAAAAAAAGTCACACCATATCCCTTGCATGCCATTGGAAATTATTTTTCAATATATATTATGCGTATATCCACGGTTTTATTTAAATACTTCTAAGAGAAGTTCTGCCAAGAATGCAATGAAGCTGTTGTCAGCAGCTATAATGAAGTTGGTGCATTTTGGAAGGAATATTTTTTGTCATTACAATATTGAATTTATTTAATATTGGCTCTGAGAGTTTATTTTTTCATATGAAATTAAATAGAATTTAAGAGGTCCAATCATGCTAATATACGAAAACTCTTATTCTATGAAAAAACTTAGGCTTTTCCTACTGATTATCTGCCTTTTTTTTTAGAGGAGGTAACTGAATCATGGATTTATCTTCAAAATAATTCTATTTTTGTTCACAATTAAAAAAAAAAAATGAGCAAAGTTTTTTTTCTCACTAGGAATGAGCAGTCTATTATTGAAAATCTTGTCAAGTTGGCCTACTAATAATTTTTAAAGATAAGCAGGAATGTTCTTTTTCTTTCTTTCTTTTTATTGAGAAAGGATAGCAAATAGCTTTTACTGCTCACCAGTGCAACTCTGGTAGGAGAAGTCAAATTTTGTACAACAATTACAAAGCTCAAGACTAAAATATCATATGGGCAGAACAATATTGTAGTAAACCAGAATAGTCCATTCTGGGTTAAGTGGGAACCAGCTCTGGGTGGAAACATAGCTTATTCTGTGATAAGATGAAAAGCAATTACATACACATAAAGAATGAGAAACAGCGTAACGTAGAAAGCCCAGTGGGCACTTAATGATGCTTGAACTGTCTAAAAATCACAGCTTAATGAAGAGGAAAAGTTTAACCTCTTTTTAAATTAAATATTCACATTTCAGTTTTTGTCTGTGACCTTTTTGAATTAGCTGTATCATTAGTATTTTGAATATTTTTGTAATAACAGACTGTAAAAACTCTTACTTGGGTTTGTAATCTCTGCATGCTTCCTTGTCAACTGTAATGTAAAAACTATTTTCCAAAAAAAGGTATTAATAATTAAAAAGGCATTAACAGTCTAAAGCAGCAAGAATTAATTTGTTGTTGCAGTTATATTTAACTTTTCAAGACCCTTTATAGCCAGGGACTAATGCACATTTGTCCCAATTATCAAATTATTGTTAATATGACATAAATTTTTGACCCTGGTTCTAAATTTTATTGCTTTGTTGGACAATTCTGTCACATATTGAGGATTATTCTCTGCAAATTTGCTATATTTGCTTTCATTAACAATGACATTTTGAAGTACATGGAATAAATGTGTCCAAAAAATTGAAACCTTTTTTTTTTTTTAATAGCTGTCACCCCGGGACACCAATGGATATAAAAAATAAAAGTTTGGGGGTTTTTTTAAGCTGTATAGCCTCTGGATAACTGTTGTACCTAACTTTTTAAAATGCAGTTTGCATTTTTGAGTTTAGGTTTCACAACTTTCCCAAGATACTTTAATTAATATTACTTAAAACCATGGTTCAGACAGAGATAGATTTGTTTTAAATTAGCATTCTCTAATACGAGCAATGGATATATCAGTTTTAATACTTTTAGAAATATTTCAGCAAGATGAACTTCTTTTCATATCTGATACGGAACTTTCACCATTAAATGCCTCCTTGTCATCCATATTGATGCTTTCACCATTAGTCTTTGTCTGAAAGCTCAAGCTAGGTAACGTGACAGGAGATCATGTTAAGAATCACATTTTGCAAATGATGTGGCAAGGATAGGTTAAAGCATAATAGGGTTCAAATCATTGATTTTATCTCAACATGTTCTACAACTTTACCTATAACAGGCAACCTCTGGCTTCTGCTGTTTTGATGGGTGTTTGATATTCCTAAGCCAGAGTGAGGTTAATGTGAAGTTTGACTCCACTGATTCCTCAGCTGAGCTATTCTATGAATTAACAGGGTGATCCATCACATATGCATTATCACTCAGAGGTGTACAGTGTGTCCTACTTTAAAGAGCACATCAATTTATGAGTCTTGAAAAAATGTCCATTGCCATGAGTCACTGGCAGCAAAGAAGTACTAACATTGACTTGTTCCCATTTGTGATAGTGATGCAAGTCCTTTGAAATCAAACAGATAACCATCATGGCAGGAGCCTTCTCAGTATTTCCTAAACTGCTTGAAGGGTTTTTCCATTCCTCTAGGAAAAGCTGGTTTTGTGCTTTCTGTATCCAACGGTATGGCCAAAACCTATCCAAAAATTTAAGCCCTATGTAAATGTCCAGCTGCCTGCTCAGCAGGAATTCTGTCAGTGCGGTCTTTATTAATGGCTTCAAGCACTGTGTGGAGATAAATACAGAGCAAGGGCATGACCTAGCTTTTTCAAGCTGTGCTGCCACACTTTTTATGTATGTCATTGTCAAATGAAAGAAAAATCTTTCCATCTCCAAAAAGTACAGCGGACAGCACCTGTAGTTTCTCAAAACCCTTGCTCTGTACTCCAAGAAGCTCTTCTACCAATCTGAGACACTAAAATATCATACTATCTTCTGGGGCGCTGCCATCACTGCTGTTGAAGGATAAACATGGATTGCACTTTCTAGAGTCTAAACCTGCCTGTGTTAGGAGTGGCATGACGAGATGATGAGCAATTATAAAGACAATAATGCAAACACGAAGTGCTTCTTTATGGATGTATGTCTTTCTTCATGGTATGTTTTACTTATAGAAATATGCATCCGAACAAATCACTTCAAGAAACAAACAGCATTGTCATACCAGAAGAAGTCAGCAAGGCTTTTGATGGGAATATCACTGACTTCTGCAATACAACCTTTACAAAAATGGATCAATGGGCTGGACCATGAGGATTCTTAAGAACAATCAGAAAAACTGTTTGATCCAATACTTTGTGCACAGATATATTCTGAAAAGTAAAGAGGAATCCCCATCATTTATGATTGGCATTTCTCTCTGAAGGAATAATCAAGCCCTTCAACAAGGTAAAGATGCATGGAATGTAATTATGAAGAACAATCTTTCCTACTCACATTATTTTAGAGAGTACACAAATGAACAAGGAAAACCTATTAAATCTTCAAATGAATTGCTGAAACTGGTGGCAAAAAAAAAAAAGCTTTTTATTCAAACCATGCAAGTGGTTGTAATGAATCTAGGGAAAATACTAATAATCAGCATGTAAAAAAATCACATGAATAGTGTATACAAAATCAATTAGCAAAATCTGTCTACCTAAAAATGCAAATGCAAAGCTGTCCTAAGATAAAGGAGGAATATTTGAAAACTTTTAATTAAAAGATATTTAGAAATTATTCTGAGAATCACTATTTGTAAGAAAATGATAAAATGCAAATACAAATGATGTATTAACTTATTTTTGTGGAGAGTCATAATTATGACATTAAAATACGTTAGAAAAAGAATTATTTATATTTATTTATACTTATCCAGGAAAACTTGGAAATAGCTGAGGACTAGGGACAATTCATTTGTCAATGTTCATCACCATATTCTTTCATGTGATTCAATGAAACCTTCCCTGAGCCATTTTCTTATTCAAAATTCTTCCATTATGACAGTGATTTCTCTTCATGTAGCATTACCTGATTTCTTGCCGAGGACACTGCTTCTCTTTTTCTTGAAGAATCCTTTATCATCCCTGCCTGCCTATCTGATACCCTACCATCTGGACTTAATTCCCTATTTTCTCCTTTGTTTCTTTGCAAAATGTCTAAACAACTATTTATACATGTATTTATACACATATCAGCAATAGTAGCCTTTCTTCTCTTCCACCTCACTTGCTTTTGCAAAGAATCTTTTCTTCCTTCCCCTACAACAATAAAGCTTTTGTAATTACTTTTCAGCCAAGATCAACTGTTGACACAAGAAAGATAAGTTGGCAACTGGATAGATTTGCTGCCAAGGATAACAAAATGTTTAAAGGGGTACCCAGTTTACTCCAGAGCACAGGAACACTCATTTTTTTTCCTAAAATAGATCCTGAGGAAAAGATTAAAGACTGTGAATAATGGCCACTGTGAATAATGCACAGGAGACCTTTCACTTCTTGCAACAACCTCAGTAAGAATGACAAGCCTAGAAATTCCCCCTTGTTTGGCTCCATATCTCCAATGTACACTTTGCATCCCAAGATGAATGCAGAGGGTCTGGGAACAAAAACATCTTGAAAATAAACCCTTCACTTTGTCCAGACTTCACCAAAAGGTATGAGATACTGGCATTCGAATAACCTGCTTGTATTCACATTGTTGCAAAGAAAAAAAAAAGGCATCCATATAATTCAGGCAGATTTGAACTTCTCACAGTAGGATTGCTGCTTTCACCTTTGGCACTCAAAGAAAACTGAAAAATACCAAACATTTGTAAGGCACCCACATGCATAATAATGAAGAGTAAGACAAAGTCAATGTTCTACTTGATTGATATTTTTGACCTGTTATTCTCCACAGTAAACACTTCTCTTTATAATCTTTTCATATTTTTCCAACATTCATCCAACATTTTAATTCAGACAGTAGTTTAAATTTTTTATCATATTATATATGATGCTGTGAGATTTCAGTGGGTGTTTCTTCAAATGAACTCAAGGTTCTGCAGAATGACATCTTTCATTACTGGAAGTTTATGCCAACACATCTTTTCAGATTTAGTAATACTTCTTAAACCAGAACGACCTAAATCAAGGATTTTTGTGGAGACAGTGAGTGTTAGTATTGTTAAAAGATATTAAAGAAATTGTCAAAATATAGCTGGTTTTGAGTTACAAAGTACTAGTTCCTGAATCAAGGCAAATATTGCTATTGATATAACCCATCACTCAATCAAATTTTATAGTTAATTCATTTTTTGGGGTTGTGATTGCATAAAACTCCAAAACCATGTCAAACAAACCTGCATAAATGTTGAACTTCTGAGTATATTCTGACTGCTAGAAGTGAACAAGTACCTTCCAAGAGTTGCCTAAGTGACCTCTAAATTTTTTAAGAATAAAATGCTAAAAATTCAAAAAGCAGTCTAACCTCAACTAGTTTTTCAAAGACTGCAAGGTAGTTGAACATTTAGTGACTTCTAGTGCAGAAATAATTATTTTCAGTTACTTTCAGTACTTGATTCCAGAGCATTGAGTGATCACAGAATTTTATACCTGCAAGTCTGAGTGCCCAAGAACATAAATGATGCTCATACAAATTGAGCAGTGATCAATCTTCATAACAATTGCACTTTCTTGTTTTGAAAATTACCAAAGAT
>WBNO01026208.1:39749-78583 GCA_013400575.1 Peucedramus taeniatus | reverse complement strand
CTCTTCTCTTCTCTTCTCTTCTCTCGTTGTCTTCTCTATAACAAAATAATCTCTATCTATATTGTTATCAATATACTATTGGAGTTTAAAAAAGCAATAAATATTCCTGTGACATTAAAAAATTATTTATATGTATGATCCTTGCATTCTGAGTTCATGCAAAAGTATTTCCATCCCATTAGGTGAAGTTTTTATACACAGTCCCCTTGCTTGTAATTGGTACAGNAAACAGCCAGCCACAAATAGCAGATCTGTCTTTAAAAAGTGTTTTAACTGTGGATATACATACAGAAGAAACTCAAAGATGCAGGTAGAAATAAGCAATTTCTGTGTGCCCTGTGTGTGCGGGTGCTACTGCAATGGGACTAGATGGGTAAGAAGGTGAGGTTTTGTGCTGATGTGTTCTGATGATAACTTCACAAAACAAGGAAAATTGGAGAAGTAATAATAATAACATTAAATTTAGAGTTTATGGGGAAGAAGGTTATGAATGTTCCTGAAATAAATCCTTGTTATGTAATTTTAGCAGCTATCTTCATCTACATCCCCTAGACATCTGCAATAGAAGCATAAAGATCCTTGGATCATAATGCCCAATGATATATTGAAGTTTCTATTATGTAGTCATATCTGCCTGACCATAATAAGCTCTATTTAAGACCAAAAAACCAACATAGATCCTTGCTCAATATTTCTCTTAGAATATTGTTACAAAATCTTATTCTTCTAGTGTAACAAAATATCATAAACTGTAGGCTAAACTGAGTCACATCTGGGTTTTGCTCATTTGTTCTTGTGTCAGCATTGCCCTTTACCATACAATGTTATTCTGCTTGTTTTAGGCAATGGCTTTTTTCCCTTGAGCTTCCTTCTCTTTTGTTTATTCTCCTTATATATTTTTAGGAAACAATAATTTCTTCACCCAGTCTTGTTTTTGCTGGTTTTCCCTGCTAGGCTGAAAAACTTTGTTTTCTTTTTTTACTCATGCAAAATATGTTCTATAGCATACCTGACATTTTAATGCACCCTTTCTCATCCCTTTAGAATTAACTTTGTTAAGTTTTGGTGACTACATGCAGGATTTCAGACTAAGCCTTTTGAGTATTAATAGCATTAATACTCTAATATCTGACCACAGTTTTTGTCAGTAGGCAGGGGGCTGAGGACTGTGATATGAACCTTTTTACTGTAAGAATGACCCTGACTGCCATAGTAGATGGCTTTGATCCCAATCAACGACAAAAAGATATTGCAGTCATTCAGTTAGCATTTGATATTGTAGCTTAAAAGAATTTCTCTGCGTAACAGTGAAAACTAATCTTTATTAACCTGTTTTCCTTTTCAGGTACATGTATACAAATGAGTTTTCTGAGTAAAGAGTGCATGATTTATCAGACATCATTCACCACCTCCAAAGAAGAGTTTTCACTTTGTTTTTACTCTATCTCTTAACTATCTCTGTGCTGAAGGAATTCCACCCTCTCTCATCTGTCTAACAAGTACACACACTGTATTTACTTTGCCTTACTTTTCAGAAAGCTGCATAAAAGTGAGACCAAAAGAAGAGGGGATGAGAGGATCAACAGGCGGGTGATGTGCCCAGTAGCAGGGATAAGCAACACAGGAAGAGAACGCAGGTAAGAAAAGTTGATGAAAGCAAGAAGTCCTTTTGTTTCCTCCATTCTCCCTATGAAACAAGATGTACTCTCCTCAGACTTCTGTAATGCTGTCTTTTCTGAGGGCCCAAAGTACACTAACACTTCAATAGAGTTTATATAGATATCCTGAAATGACAGAATGTCAATGTGAAATAGCAACAGTATTCACTGCAATTATGACTAGTATCAGTTAATTAGGGTTTATTATTTAGTATATTAGAATTATAATACATCAATGATTATTTTTTCTTTGTTTGCAATATGTCACAGGTCTTGTCTGCGGCTGTTGTTCACCCGCCTGTGTTTTCCCTCTTCTTTTCTCCTTGTACACAGTATCTTCTCTCAAGCATTAAATTCTGCTGCACCACTGCACTTAAAACAGCCTTTTGCCAAGTGATCCATCCCAGATGATTCATCTGACTTTTCCATTAGTGTGGTTTCTCCCTGTTCTTGCCCATTGAATGTAGTGCAAACTGGTCACAGAGTATAAGTTCTTTTCAGTAGGCATCCTAAACTTGTCTGAGCTTTAAAAGGCATTGTTGCCAGAGTCTTGCAAGCATAGATGCCATTATGTTACACAGGGGAAAAAAGTTATTTTCTTATCCCTTTTTTTACTATGTTAGCAGTGGCTGTAAATCTATTTGAAAGAACTCTGTACAATATTTTTTTGGTACTAAGTGAATCCCTCAGATTCATGCCAGACAAATCAGATGCTGGTATTAGTTCCTTTCCTATGATCATCAGTACTCTGGGATTGCCAAGAGACCAAATTTCTCTTCCGAATATCAATTTAACATTTTGCTTTCTCCTTTTCTGCCCTTCCCCTCCAGGTATCCCTTTGCAGTAACAATCAAGTACTAGGAATAATTTACTATACAAAAGAATGGAGGGAGACATTTTCAGGCATGACACTACACTGTGGTATTTTCAGTAGGAAAGGATAGTTAATAAGAAATGCTAGAAATTTGTCCAGGGCCTGGACAAAACCAGAGTTGCGAACAATGCTCGTATCTCTAATTGGTTCTCAAGAGGCTTTTTGCCAAAATGCCTAGTAGTTGTAAGTTTCTTTTCTTGATATTACACATTCTCATGTAATGGATTTTATTTTGAATGGTATTTTTATATGTTTTTTTTCAGTAGATTAGTAGTGTTTCTCTAATTCAGAAGTCTTATTTCTTTCCTATTCCATTCATATTATCAAATTCATATTTTCATGGAGGATTCAGCATTCTGAGCTACTCCTAGACCCATAAAGATAAAGCAAATATACCTTATCACACCTGGCAGATATAATTTTCTGACTGCAGATACAGCTATTAACGGTATAGCTATCAAGTGACTTGCCAAAGGTCATTCTGATAGTCTGCAGCAGGGTCAGGTCTCTTGAGTCCTGATCCAATCATTTTACCAGAAGAAGCATACTTCCTCCTAGCATTTCTGGTACAGCCTGTTATTATCAGGAAGATGAAGTATGGATAAATGTTACCTGTGGATGTCAAAGAATTAACTTTTCTTTTAATTTGACAAAATAATTTAGCTCTGACTATTAGTAAAAGATCATTAGTGAAATACATGAAGTGACACTGTTGCCCAACCTAGGTATAGAAGAATTATTCTTATGTCAGTGAAATAATGTTAAAATTAATGAAAGATATAATTATTTGATATGGAAGGATAGTCACAATTTCCTAAATAAATTCAATTTTTGCTGGGACTAAGATTGACAAGTTTAGATAGAGGAGGATTTATTTTCGAAAAAAGAGAAGGAAGTAGAGCCTAATAGTTTGGTGCCTTTAGCAAATTGAACTATGCAGTTGCTACTGGTGACTTCAATAATTGCATGATAAATCATTCTTGAATATACAATACCAAGGTTTTTCACTTAACACCATGATTTCCCTGTAGTTCTGTTTCTCAAACAATGTAAAATATAATGTTTGCTTTTTAAGGATGACATCTAAATGAAAAAGAGCGCTTGAAGAGATATAGACTTACCATCTAATTGTGAGTTAGGCCTGTTTTGTTTGTTAGTTTGTTTTTTATTACTGTTGCTTATTTATAATCCTGCTTCAAACTAAATCTCATGCTTTTCTTTGTCTGGTTATGTGAGTAGATTAAAGAGTGCATTATTGGAGCTAACTCTGCTGAAAAAAAAAAAAAGCTATTCTGATGAAAGTCACAAAGCATTTCTGCTTATGTTACTACTCTTCAATTTTCACTAAACAGAAAATTGAAACATTTGAGACAGGAAACCCTGTGTACCCCAACTTCATTGTAGTTGAAAGAAACATTATGAAATCCAAGACTTGTACCTAGAAAGAACTTACATGCTTCCTTTTCAATGACCATACTTCCTTAACTGTATATAAGGATTTGTCAAGCTTTTGCTTTCCCTTTTTCATCGACTTGACCTGTGTATTTCACAGGTTTTGTGAAATACATAAAAGTCACAAAAGCCAATATATGTAGTTCATTAGGGCTGCAGCCAGAGCTCAGTGGGGCAGAGGAAGGGCAAACAAGAGAGAACACAGTTTTTACCTGCATTTTATAAGATAACATAATTCTTTAGAACCTAAATGGACAGTAGGTATCAGACAGTAGAGATGCGCCTGATTAGAAAAGTCGTTGTAAGCCTCAGTGGCTGGAAGCTGAAGGCAGACTAATTCAAACATGGAAAAGGGCCCATTTGTCTGGCTGTGAAAGCAATTAACCACTGGAATGGCTTACTGTATAACAGAGAACTTATGGTAGATTCTTTATTATTAGAAGGGTTTGCATCAATCCTGTCTCTTTTTCCAAAGATGAACTCTCCAACGGTACTGGAGGTTTCTGTTGTAGTTCAGAAACTGTGAAGTGGAATGATATGGTCTTCTCTCACAGACAGCAAAATGAAATAATCTACCTCTAAAGCTATAAATCAATTAAATTTTAGAAGTGCTTCAGTATGGAAGAATTTCCTTATGGCATGTGTTGGAAACTAAGGTGTAAGGAGGGAAGATATTTGTTAAGCTTATAAAGTTCTGTTATGGCAAATGGCATTTCTGTGTGGTAAAAGCAGTCTACTTGCACCAGAAGAAAGCATCCCCCAAACCCATTCAATTTCTGCAAACAAGGTCATCCAGATGTACTGCATCTGCATAACTATGACCACTGTTCATCCAGCACACCAGGGTTGTTCTGGACTTAGGCAGAATGCTGTCTAGTGAGCATACTTTATAGTTTGAAAATCTGCCTTATAAATCCTTTATTGTACAAATACTTGTTCGAGAATTCAGACTTCTTCTTATAAAATAAAATTTAAAAAACCTTATCACTAAGTAGGTTGTAAAAATAGTTTTAATGCCACAAAATCAAAAAGAGGTGAAGCGTGGTTTTGTGAAGTTCTTTGCATACTGGCTTGTTTGCAGGGACAAATAAGGCAGCCTGCCTGGAGCTGAGATATTAATCCATCTCAGTGAAAACTAAGGGTACACACAAAAGGTATTTAACTGTGTCATCTTTTGCTCTGCATCTGGAAATGCTGCGTTATAATCCAGGAGCAAAGGGTGGTCTACATCACTTCAAATGTTTAGTGGCTAGTTAGAGCTTTGTCACATGAGGAATACTAGTGCTAATGAATATAATTATACAGTTAAACATGGAGTCCTGGACAAATTAGTCAAAAGGTAAATTTTTTTCTTTAGTGCCCCCTGCAAATTTGCATAGGGAATTTTATTTCTCCTTTCAAATAGGATCAGTAGAAGGGACATCATGGTGAGAAATATTCAGATTATATTTTTTTCATATTTCTGATTAAAATTTACTACATTGTAGAGTTGCAAAGATACTTCCAAGTAAATGCTCCAGAAAAATACCTGGCTGAGAATGTGTAACAGAGATCTTCCCTAGTAGTCTTTGTAGATTTGACATTTCACTTTTGGACACTTTTAGAGCACTGTGTCTGCTACAGTCTTTCAAATACTTCATACAATTTTCTGAAAATATTTCAGTGTGTAACTAGTAAAGTGTCATAGCAATATGTTTTGATTTATTTTTAAAGTACACATATTTTTACTTAAAATATGTTTCTCATATAGTCTGAAAATAACAAACACTAATAAAAGAAATTGAATATTTAGCTGATGATGCAATGTAAATATTGTTAAAATTTGTGAGTTTTAGGCATTGTAGAAAAGGATAACTTGACAGAACTAAAATGACTGAGTTTCACTTTGTCTTCATAGAGAATGAAATTAATGTTGATTACGGTTCTAACATCAGTAACACACAGAACATATGGGCAAATATTATACTTTTCTGTCATCCTTCAATTTAAGCCTATTTTTTTGGAAACTCATTTAGAAGCTGGGCTGATTCATGGCCAGCTTAAATTCACCTTTACTAAGAACTAGACTGATGCCCAGTTTCTTTCAGAAGTTTAGGCATTGCAGTGCATATCCCTAAGGTGCCTTTGTTTGGGTGATGTTAGCATTGGTCCTGAGGGCTTAGGGTACATGAGCTGAGAGATTTGGTTTGTGCTAAGGGGCAACAAATCATAAAACTTTTCCTACGGAATTATGACAGAGGCCGGGTGTTGTCATACATTCTACTGATGCCTAAAAATAACCAAGGGAAATACAAGAATACATGAATGTAATGTAATGTTAGCCACAGTAAGCAGACTGGCTCATTGCTAATGATGACCCTTACTAGGAGTGGATGATTAATTACCTAAGATGGTTAAGGTCATATTCTTAGAAATAAAATTACTTAAATGTATTTTTAAGCTTATACATGAACCAAATTTTTTGTGTCTTGATTAGACTGTGAATGAATCTAGATTTGAAGGATTTGTATATTTTAGATTAGGTAGGGAGAATGACAAGTTTGAGCAGATATTCCCAAAGTCCGACACACAGGTGAGTCTTAACAACGGCCTAATTACCTAAATGAATTCTTGATTTGGCCTTCTGTCCCCAGGTGTCCCTTTCATTATTCATCAGCTGCCTATAAAAGGAAATTTTTTTACTTATTAGGAGTTTTGATGCTCCTTCGGTGTTCAGTAATTTGCCGGAAAGTACGATCTGAAGGTTTATTGGCTAGAAAGATAAAAAGGCTAAATGCAACCGAGTAAGTCTTACTTTATGTTCAAAAAAGATATACAAGTTCTCATTTTTTGATACACAGTAGAAACAAAACAGTGGGATATACCTTCTCTCACATATCTCCAAGGCACTTTCTCAGTGAGAAGTTTACCTGCAAAGATCTTCTCTATTTCAGTTTCACATAGCAGGTTCTTCTCTCACTCCAAATTGAATTCACTGTCTTTTCTGAAGATTCCTGGACTGTTCCTAGTACACACAAATTCTGAAAAGTCCACCAAGAAAGTAGGAAATAAAGCTTCTTCAATCAGCCTGGTTTCTGACCAGCCATATATATACAGCCCATACTTTGGAAAATAGCTTCAGTTTTTAAAGTTCGGAACAATAAAATGTTCTGAATGAATGGCAGCCAGCAGTTTCAGGGATCAGGCACCTGGGAAAGGGCAACCCTGGTTGTGTGTATATACTAGGAAATGAGATGCTGGAAAGCAGGGCCACAGAAAGGGACCTGGGGGTCCTGGTCGATGACAAGTTGAGTCTGAACCAGCAGTGCCCTGACAGCCAGGAGGGCCAACCCTGTCCTGGGGGGCATCAGGCCCAGCACGGCCAGCTGGGCAAGGGAGGGGATTGTCCCACTCTGCTCTGCACTGGGGTGGCCTCACCTTGAGTCCTGGGGGGCAATTTTGGGTGACACAATATAAAAAGGACATTAAACTATTAGAGTGTCCAAAGGAGGACAACAAAGATGGTGAACGGCCTTGAGGGGAAGCCATATGAGGAACAGCTGAGGGCACTTGGTCTGTTCAGCCTGGAGGAGACTGAGGGGAGACCTCATCGTAGTTACAGCTTCTTGTGAGGGGAGGAGGAGGGGCAGACACTGATCTTTGCTCTGTGGTGACCAGTGATAGGACCTGAGGGGATGGCCTGAAGTTGTGTCAGGGGAGGTTTAGGTTGGATATTAGACAAAGGTTTTTAATCCAGAGGGTGGCTGGGCATTGGAACAGGCTCCCCAGGGCAGTGGTCACAGCACCAAGCCTGAGAGAATTCAAGTGTTTGGACAACACTCTTGTGGCGGTGTGGCTCTTGTGGTGGTGTGACTCTTGGGGCTGTCCTTTGGAATGCCAGGAGTTGGACTTGATAATCCTGCTGAGTCCCTCCCATCTCAGACACCCATTTTAGCTTGACTCATCTTTTCAACAGAATCTAATACAGTGACTGTCTTTATAGGCCATCTAAACCAGAAGGCAAACCAAATGCTTTTTAGAATTTTACAGAATACATATGGTACATACTTGGACCATGGGTATTCCATAAAATTCTATATTACAGAATACATATGGTACAAATCAAACTTTCATAACAATGCCCTTTTTTTCTTTCAGGAAATTTTCACATTTGCAACAAAAACTGATTTGATGAACACTGAAATTTCCCTGCAAACTTTTGCCTTTTTGATTGATTATTTTTCTGTCTTTTTACTCTGGGAATTTTTGTGTTTCTGTTTGGAAATATGAGTCAGCACCTGTTGCTTTTGTACAATTAGAGAATTGTTTTACCGCTGCAGCCATGCTATTCTCAGCTGTTACAGTTAAATCCCTAATCTCATATACCCCTGATATTTCCTTCTGTAGTCTTCAGGAGTTTGGCTTAATTTTTGCACCTAAATGTATTCTACATGCCATGCATTTTATTTACATCTGTACCACATAAATCACCTCTGAAGCTTTTTCCAGGTCAGAATTCTGATTTATTTCCAAGATTGTGAAACATTTAAATATTTCCCACAAAAACTTATATCCTTTTAATGGTAGTTGCTCTCAACTTTCCTCTGACTAAAGAATACGGATTTTCAATTTTGCATTGCAATGTTTCTGCAAAATCCTTTGTTCCTCTTCAGCAACTCCACAGAAGAGGTTTCCTGAGGTCCCTGTTGCACACTGACACATGAGGTGTGCCAGGATGACATTTTGTACTCTCTCATTGGTTGCTTTTCCGTAAGCTGTCAAAAGAAATGTGATATGCTGATTCCAATGCCTTTGATACTGTTCTAAAATGATGGCCAGCTGAGCCCTTCAAATCTAATTGAATTTTGCATCCATCTCATTTTGCCATTGGTGCTCAGGGCAGGAGAAAATTATCTGGATTCCCAGAATCTTCCATGGCACCTGAAATATTTTGGGTTAGAATTTCCCCCTTCACTGATATACAGCCCCTGGAGATTTAAAAAATCCATTCGTTCATCAGCAGACCTGGATGGAAAATACTAGGTGATTTTGGTGAAAAAGCTACATCATTAAAATTTACTTTTCCCCCCAAATGGGAATGAATAAAAATAAAATAAAACTGGTGGGTGGGAAAAATTGATGGGATTTCAGGATCTGAATCTTTCAAGAAGTGAGTTAGCCAGAAAGGAATTTTTTGGCTTTCTAGATGCCCTTATGGAAGGTTTTTTGTTAACTGACAGAATTAGCATTGACTGAAGCTTGCCAGCACAGCTGCAAAAAGACAGGTCTGGGAGCCATTCTAGCCTTTCTAAACCCAGGGGAATAAAGACATGACTGCACTGTGGAGTAAAGTACAGAAACTTGGTTGCCAGCCAGCCTCATCACAGGTTTGCCATGTGGCCATGCCCACAGCACCACCTTCAGCTGTGCCAGGGTACCCCAGTGCACACAGATAAACCATGGGCCATCATCATCCCAGCATAAGGTGCCATTCCTCGATATAAGCATCACCAAACCTTCAAGGTACCTGAGGCTCAGAAAGTTTCTGTCAAGTTCACTGACAGGAATTGGAAGTTAAAACATTACTGGTAATGATAAAAGACATTGCTTCCTGTGGATGCATGTTTAGTAATATACTTTTGGAAGGATAACTCATATTTAATACCTTGAGTTATAAAAGAATAATAGTTTTCTGAAATCACTGACCAATTAATGGGCAAGCAAAACCCAAATGATAAAACTGTTTACATAAGGTAACATAAAAGCCAGCATTTAAAATTCTATTCATTGCTAGTGCTACATATGATTTTGAATTTATTTGTAAAGCTATGTAAATAAATCTATTAAAGTGATGGGAAAATGGATTATCCAAAGAAAACCTTGGCTTTTGGAAATTGGGAAAAAATGGCAAATACTGCATTTTGTAATAGAATAGGGGATGTTTTTCTTGGTGTTTAGGAAAAGAACTTGGGAACAAGTATATGCCTAGTTATGGCTCTTGCATCAATTTTTGCTGCATTTGTCCAATTACAGCAACATTTAAAAGTCTGAATGTTTAAATATAGCTAACATGGTAAGCAGTGAGTTCAATGAGGAGTAAAGTCCCTCAGCTTCTTTGGGAATCAGGTGCACTGATTTAGGAGGATAAATAGGAATGCTTAGCTTGATAATATTAGGCATAGTGATTGAACAGTGCTGGCCTAATCAGCACTGTATTTCATTTTACATACCTGTGAAACAGGACTACTGACATGAATGAAGATTATTCAGTAGGGAGTAAGTCACTCTCAGACCGGTTGTACATACTATACAAATGCAAACCATTATTAACAGCTATAATATGAAATTTTCCTGCTGGACAGACTCCTTACATACACTTTTGCTGCAAGAATGCAGTCTCATCCTGTGAGAGGCCTTTTTCTTGCAGTAAAATTATCATCTTTTGAAATACATAACTCAAATACACTAGTGGTAGCCAATACTTATTTGATACAGAGGGAAATGTCAAGTATATTATTCAATAACTATTCACCCTGTTCCAGAGACAATAATTAGTGGTACAATCAGGTAGAAAATTGCTGCAATGAAGAATTCACTAATAGAGTATGATTAGCTCCCTCAGAAAGTTACTGTACTTTTTTGGAATCACAATCACTCTTTTGCTAGCTGCCATAGAGTGTTTTTGCCAGTGTCTTGTCAATGACTACTCTCAAAAGTACCCTTCAGTGGATAGCAAAAAACTGAAAAAGCAATTCTCTCATTGAGTAATGATTACTCTGGATAGACCCTGTAGCACAATATAATACAAACACAGAACTGTATGATTTATTTATAGACCCTTGGTTTTAATGACTCACCAGCTATTCCAGTGGTTTGTGGGCTACTAGACATGTTGTTTTTTTTTTTTTAATTGAAAGTTACTGCAAGAAAGAGTAAAGGCCATCCTCTAGTACAAATCCTATGAGATTTTTAGAAACTTGAAATTTAGAAAAGGCTTACTTTTAGATCCCTTAATAATGTTTCTTCTCTCAAGGCAGATATCCTAAAGAGAAAAGTGTGGAACAAAAGGTTATTATCCAGGTCCCATTGAGACATGCAAAAGGTTTGAAAGGACAGGCTCAGTATTCTTCATTCTTGGTTACTCAGGGAAAGGACGTTTCCCAATGGCACGAAGAAACCACAGGGATTATCTGCAGCATAAAAAACCCAAGATCTCTGGCAAATTCCAGGTACAGTATGTGATAACATTCATCAGACTCATCAGGGAACTGATAGGAATCAGGCTTTCTCAGTGAGCAACAAGCAAACAGCAAATTAAATTCTAGCTGCTCTATCTCCTATGGTGGGTTGGTACATTTAAAAAATAAGAACTTACATGTCCTCTTATTCCATTTTATTCTCTGTATTACTCAGTGTAAAGTCAGACTTTTTGCACTGGCTCTGTACTCTAGGACATAAATATACTCTGTGATGTACCAATCTAGCTCTGACAAACTGTACAGGAAAAAAAGGGCATTGCTAAACATAGGAAAGAAACTATGAATGATAAGGGACTTATCAGGAAGTCAGATAACCTCAAAATTGAATGAAAATTTTCTTTAATTTTCAATGACTTGGAGGTTCTACTTTCAATCTAGCCATGTAAATTCAGATTTACTAAAAGCTGATCCAAAGTCACAGTTTTTAAAGTACCTTACTTCTGTTTGAAATTCTAGTCAGTGTGCCTTCAGGTGAAGATTCATCTCTCCTAACTTCTGATAGAACACAGAGATATGTAAATTAAGACCTAAGCCGCCTCATGTTTCTGATTATAAACAAAACAAACAAAAAAAAAGTGGTAACTCCAGAAGCATTACAAATCCTAAATGGCCAGAGTTGAGGAAGGGTCAGGAAGATGAGGCTACAAACCTGAGGACACCAGCACCTCTGAACTAAATGGGCTCCAAGGCTCTGTTGGATAAATTATGTATAGAAGATGTAACAGACTGGATTTTATGGGCAAAAAAAAATGATTCTGCAAATTTATCTTGTAAAAGACTGAGCACTCTGGTCACGGAGAAAAAAAAAAAAAAAAAAAATGTGCTGCAAGATTTGATCAGGTGAACAATTAACAATGCAAGAAATGGTAGGGGTAGGTTATTGACTTGGGATTTTATTTAGAAGTTGAGCCAAATAAGTGGTTTGAATATATGAATTGTTCTGTAAGAGGAATCACTTCTGAGCAGAGTGCTTCCTACAAGGCTGACTCAAGCAAAAATATATTTTTGCTTTCCTAAAAACTAAGGCTGGATTGTTTCTTTCTGAAATTGACCTGAAAAAAAGCCCAAACTTGATTTTAAATGTGTGAAAAATTGATTAGTAATTATTTAATATTACAAATGTGACCTGTTCAGTTAACTTTTCTTCCTCAAAAGAATTTGGATTAACTATAAAAATTCCTTTTGTTATGCATTTTGAAAACATATTTGATGGTCATAGAATGATAGAATGATAGATTGATTTGGTTAATGATTCTGAGAAAACTTTAAAATGTAAAAAAAAAATCTACTTTTCAACTCTTGAATGGGGAATAGCTTTTTCATTTCATTTTTCACAGAGTAGTTTCTCATTTTTCAACAATCTTAGCATATCAAAATATTGCAAAGTTAGGAAGGACTCAGAATTACACAGGACCAGGCACCTGACAAAACATCTCCACAACAACATTCTGCAAAAACAAAATGAGAGCTCTTTTCCTCCAGCAGACAGAGACCTGCTACCACATCTCCTCCCACAGTCTATTAGAGAGTGTGCTTTTCATCCGAAGCAGATGTCTATATGAACAAAGCAACTTGAATGCTTTTTAATTTCTTTTCCTTCAAGATTTTCTTTATAATGCTGAAGCTTTAAAAATTGCCCCAATCTAATGTAAAATCTGTAGGAATTTATTCCAGCTTCTGTAAATCTTCTCTGGGATTTCCAATGCATTATGAATTTTTCTTCTGCTCTTGTTGCTAACTGCTTTCTGTTTCTGGCAGGAACCCATCTTTTTTTTGAATAATTACACTATCTCTTTATGTGTATGATGATCAGCTTTAGTACATTTACCATCAGTTTCTTCTCCCTGCCCCATGAATCCATAACATTCCTCTCTGTGGTGCCTGATAAAATAAAGACTTAATGTAAAATCTCCATCATAGATATAAGGGAAAAGGATTGTTTGCTGTAGGAGCAAAGCAGACAGTCTCAGTATAGCAGTGGCACTGGAAAAAAATGTGCAAGCTGTAAATTTTAATGAGGAGCATGTTTTATGGAAAGAAAAGTCTTTACTTTTTATTTGTAGATGTTAGCTTGCATAGGGCCTTCATTCTGCAATGTAAAACTGACTAAAAGGACCCCTTCTGCAATGAGAAATCAAAATCCGTTCTCTTTTAAGAAGTTTTCTTTTATGTATGGACCACCAAGAAAGAAACTTCCAAACAAGGCTTCGCTGTTCCTGCCGAGGTTTGAATTGAAATCTCTCCTCACATTTCCTGAACTGCAGGTGAGATATCAGCCTCTCACTCTGTCGGCCTTAGAGATCAGCATGGAACTGGCTTAAGGTGGCTTGATATAGATTTGCTATTTGCAAATTAAAATCCTTCATCTCTGAAAAGAATCCAAAATAGAATACAGTTCTTTATTAACTATGGCCCTAAAGTTTTTAATGGCTCTTACCTCAGAGGGTGTTTCAAGAGTTGCCTTTTCAGACCTATTATACAGCCCTAATTATTTTAGGTGTTAGAGCATATATGTGAAACTAGTGGGGTAGCTAATGCAAACTTAGGATCTTAGGGCTAAGAAAATTTATGGCCAGATATGTAGGACCTATGAGGCTTTTTTTCCCCAAAGAAAATAGTTTAGAAGTAATAACTTTAGGAATGAGCAGTGAATAAACATATATTACTACTATCAGATAGAGGGGATAGATCATGGACTATCTTAAAGTATTTTACATTATTGGCAGTTCAACTACATTTATTTGCTCCTGACCTATGCACTTACTTCAGTCTGCAGAAGTCAAGACCTTTCTTGAAATGTAAAACAATTAGATGAAACACCTGTCCCAGAAGGAAATTTTGCAAGTAGCATTTCTTCAAAATTTTTATTTCCTATTTTTCAAACCTAATTCCTTTTTTCATTTAATAATTTTTATTCAGGATTTACATGTTTTCTATTTACTATTGTAGCAAATGACTTTGCCATGTTTTATCCTCATGATCGACAAGTTGTTAGGTAATTCTTGTTGTCTGTTACCAAGAAAGGCTAATCTCTTTGGGGTGGTGTTTTTGAACTCCTGCTTTCCCAGCTAATGTCTGGAGGTCACTGTCTTTCATTGTAGGCTTTGCACTTTAAAAAATGACAGACTATGATAAGACAGGGGCTGCTCTATGATTGTTTCCAGTGGGTGATTCTTTCTGACAGGGCATTCCCCTGACAGTGAAATTCTGCTAGAACATTTCAGATCAAAATGACTTCTAATACTTTAAAATTTTCTAGAACTGAAACAAGGTATGGACATTGGGAATGAGGTTCTGTTTTTATCATAGTAAAGAGTACCTGAGAGGACAAAAACATTGATGCTACAGCGTGACTCTACTAAGAATAAGGTATTGGCCCTTCATGAGGTAGTTGAATTGGAATTCAAAGAAGCTAAAGAAGGGATATGAGAGAAAATAAAATTCCATCCTTCTTTCCATAATCAGGAAAAAAAAATGAGTCCTGTGTATAAGTACTTGAAGTACTTGAAGTAGTCCAGATCCTTGCCAAAGCTGGGATAAAATGACAGGGCTTGGTGGACTCTACTTCACCCTGTGACAGAGCTTGAAAGTTCTTGTATACTTAAAAATATACATCAGTGAGCATGTCCTGTACAATTCCAACTGCTGAAGCTTGATTTCCCAATTTTTTACCCAAAGGAGACAAAGCTGCTTTATAGCCTGTGCTAAACAGAGCAGATGTTCAGAGGACCTTTTGGGGCTTCCAGTTCTAACTGAAATGGCCTACTTTGCAGTCTTGTGTTTCTGTGATTCTGAAGGATTAAGTCTCATTCAGTCTCTGAGACATACCATATATTACAGAGGATATGTGCTGGGACATTGCCCTTCTACCTATGTATAAATCAGAGAGTTTCATGAACCAAGAGTGAGAGACTTCACAGATTGGAGAAAATGGGATGATGAGAGGAATCAGTGAAGGTTGGAGGCATCTTCTGCTGTTCCTTACATTTGGGGGCATTTGCGCAAAAAAGGAGGTATTTCATAAATGGCATGATACTCCAAGTATTTAAAGTATTTGCTCTAAAAAGGAAAGAAAAGGCTGCTAAAGGAGCTGACAGAAAGAATTTCGGTCTGTGTATGATGCAAACTGTAGATAAGAAATTGAGAGACAGTGGAGGCTGTTAGAGTACATGGGAAAAAGAAGCCACAAGCAGGAGAGAAGCTAGCAGAGCATTGACACTGTGGGAACAGCCACACACAGGCTGCTCTGAAGAAGGGTGGCAGAGCACTGGGAAAAGCCCTTGGAGCAACCCATGTACCCTCATAGCAAGGAAGTTCTGGGACTACTTTTGAAGGCTAAGGTGTATTTTCTATCATCAGGATTGTACCAGGAAGGATTCAGTCAGCCTGTACTCCTGTAAAAGGCAATATGCCTGCCACACTCTAAGGTCTGTTCCTGGACATGTCTGTGAAGCACAGATTAACTGCACCTGTTAGCTTGTCACAGCTGAAATGCATTCCATGCTCCTCATGTGCTATGGATCTGCTATTAATTTTTGTGAGTGTTTTCCCACATGTTTTGAAAATTTTTATGGAAGTGCAGATTATATTATGGTAACATGCAAAGGCCTCTCTCCACATTTCTACCTTCTGTCTCATTCTTTTCACATTGCTTGTACTGAAACAGCATGGGAGAAAATCCAATACTGCACAGTCTGTGGTTGTGTGCCAAAGTGGTTAAGCAGCAAAATCAGGCCCACTGTTAGTAATGGCAGTCTGTAAAACAGGAATAATTTTCTATTGAATACCTGATTGAATTACTCATGAATTGCTGCTCTGCTGAGAAAATGATATTGGTGGTTGGCAGGCGGTCACCATTTTTATTTGCTAGAGTGTATTATCTGAATTTGCCTGTCAGGTGATTGCCTGGTTAGCCCCTTCTCAGTATAAATAACTATGTATTTCAAAAGGTGACAAATAATAGTAATAAAGTTTACAGGAGAAAAAAAATCATTTTTGCTGCTACAAGAAATAGCACTTAACCCAGGCATTTATCTACTGCTTACAAAAAAACTGGGCTGAGTGGATGATAATATATTCCAGTGGCTTGAAAAAATAAAAAGGAGGAAGATTCACTTTTTTTTCCCCCCTCCTTCTTGTAGCTACAGTTTAGAATAGCTTTGCATTGAATTGGTATTTTATTTCGTTATGCTTATGAAGTTTGATGATTTGAACAGCCCTTGCACTAGTATCATTTTGTTCAGTGAGCCAGACATTGCAAAACTGTGCATTTTAATGTAATTGAGATAATTTTTCCTGATAGCTGGTGGAAAATTACATGAAAATTTGTATGCATTGGCCAGCTCATTTAATGTGATATGTCACATTTTCAGATGATCGGCATTTTTTCCTGGTACTCCAGTGCTGCATAGCAAATCAACTTTTTTTGTACTTTGTCTCTAATATTAAAATAATGAACAACATAGTACTTCCCAAGGAAGAAATAAGTTGCTCAATTTACCTTTGCCAAAATGTAGCCATTAGGAACAGTGCTTTCCCAACTTCTCTTTGGAGGGAAGGGCCAGGATGCTGCTGATAGATACATGGGTTTCATTCAGACCACAGAAAACTTATGTCATGTAACACTTGACTGTGAGCCTCTCTCTGTTCCATTGTGAAGCAGTGGGGCAGATTCCTCTCATTGCATTGCCACTGCCCAAAGTGGTGCATTACATCAGCTGGACTGAAAGAGTTAAGTAGGCTGTTTTGGGGATACCCTACCCATGACAGATTCTTAAAATGGGTAGGATGTCTTCCACAATGATCTTCTTTGTCCTTTTTGTTATAGGGAGCTTTTGACAACAAGTACTAGATCTCTTTTTACAGGCACTATGCACAAGAGTGTAAAGTTCAGTGACTGGAAGGAGGGAGCTAACGCCATGTCTTATAGGAAATCTTTTGTCAGGAGCAGGAAATACAAGGCACCTCATTGCAGAGGTTCAATGACTGAGATAATTGGTTCAAATCCAGCCCAGATCTGCACCATCCATGGGGCTGGTGTGCCTGGTGCCAGTGGTGTACCTGCTCCGCCTGCAAAGAGAGGAGCACCAGCGTCCAGCAGTGTCCATCCAGCAGTGTCCATCCAGCAGGCTGCTCAGACACCAGGGAGACCTGCAGTTGCAGGGGAGCCCCTTGGCTCTCTGAGTTCCATGTGCTGTAACACTTCCATAAGCATGAGACTCCTTTGTGGGGAGGCTCAAATGAGGAAAGAGGTATGCATGTGCACTGAAAGCAGCAGAGAAACTCCCAATGTGATAAATACCTGGCTGATAAGCTGTTCCTCAACACTGCTGGGATATTTCAGGTAGAGGATTTATTTTTTTCAGGAATCTAGGGTATCAGATCAGACTGGCAGTGCAAAGCACATGCCATGAGATGCAGTGCTGACATAACATGAATTGTTTTTATACTGGCATCAACAAAAGATATGGTGGATCTTTAAATGCCTTTGGGGTTTTAGAGAAAGACTAGGGAGCTCTCACTTTAGACATCAGCTGGCCAGAAGAAGCAAAGCCTAAACAGAAAACTTTAACAAACCAGTGGCCACTACTGTTTAGACCCCTTCACTGTCAGAGCATGTACTAATGACCACAGAAAGAAAGACCAGGTAAACAATCGAAAACAATTTCTCTCAAAGTGCTTTATTTATTTTTTTTTCCGGTGAGAGTTGTTAAAGTTGTGGCCAAATTAACTTTGGCAATAGTCTTTCAACTTCTTGTGTCAGAGCTGGCAATACGAATTCTATGCTGGGGCTGAGACCAAAGCAGAAATCATGACCCAAAAGCTACTCTCGTTGCAGGGCCTCAGTGAGGAACTGACATCAAAGAGAATCCTCTCACTGAGGATCTCTCTCAGTATGCCCTTCCCTGATTGGAGACAATGTGGTTACACAAGAGAGAACTTTTTGACAAGGTGGTGCCTACAGCCTAACACGAGATAGAAGGACAACTGAATTGAAGTAAGGCCATTTTTCAATATAAATGTTTTGCATGAAATGTCTTTGCCAGATGTATGTGCTTTTTGACTTGCTTTCGATGGAAAATTAGCCATTTTGTGAAGATATTCCTTAAAACAACATTTGGAATATGTGAAAGTAGGTAAGCTCATACTTCAAATGCATGAAATTCTATGGAGCATTAAATATGAATTTCACAGGACTCTGATTTGAAGCCAGTTCTGATGGTCTTATTACTGTAATTCAGAATAAATAATTTAATGGTGAATGTAGAAATAGCAGTTATGCTAAATATACTCTGTAGAGCCTTCCCATTGCAGACTCCTTTAACCAACAGGGCAGTTTTATAAAAGAAAATGTATTAAAACAATTTGCAATGAGGCTTGTCCTGGGACACCCTCTACACACTCCCTGTCCAGACAACCTTATGCATTAACAGTGATTTTCAGGATGGAGGAAGCAAACAAGTATCTTCCAACACGTTCCCCAGCTGTGCTCCTTGAGGCTAATCTGAAGTAAGATACCTCTAGTAAGAACTTTATTTTTTGATTTTAGAGTGAATAATTTTACACGGTAGTCCTGAAGAAAATGGGGGCATTGATTTTTCTATTCAAAAAGTCATGAAATCTTGAGATCAAAATAGCTTGTTTACTGGTCATACTCTCATAAGGTTTAAATAAGAAGACAGATGTGGGCCAATAAGGTTGGGATCTAACTCAGATGGTCTTGACTCCTGTTGTTACCACTAGCTGCATCCATTAGGATGTATTTTATCAAATCAGAGAAGGTACTTGTACCCTCACTAGATCTAGCTTTCAGTCTTTGAACTCCCTGCTAAGTCAAGGTCTGAGTTTGTAGCTCTTACATGATTCCTAATGTCTGTTAAGGTTAAATAATATACATTAATCCAAATATTAGTCAAAACCCCCAAACAAGCAGCCTTGCTAATGTAGAGATGCATCAATCTATTTAAATATGGTTTAAAGGAAGCCATCAATACTGAAAAATATTCCTGTTGGGAAGGTTTAGAGGCTAATAGGCATTGCTATACTCCTGAGAGCATGCTGAAAATGGTGATAAATGCCAAGGGTGTGAAGTGCATAATAATATCAAGAAATGTAAAGTACTTGATCTTCTCATTACAAAAGGAGTGTTGCATAGTCCGAGTTGTTATAAATATCCTGGAATGGGTTCCGATCTGTCTAGATTAAGCACACAGCTTTTCCAAAGGTACCTCTAAAGGCATCAAGTAAGCAGATCATCTCTGTCTACCTTAGATACCTGAACTGATGCAGGTAGTTTTTTCCATTGGAAGCTTCCAGAAGAATATTTCTCTCTCCATCATCTAAAAAGGATCTCAGGAACACATTAGAAATGCCGTGAGATATGCCTGGCACATGCAAATCTATGTTATACAGTAACTCTAGCACTGTTTCCCAAAAGATAGCTTCTGAACAAGTACCAGTGCAAAGGTGACTTGTTAGTGGATTCTAAGACTCAGTATAATCATGAATGTAATCTGGGTGAATAATTCCTCTAATATGTTAACCTTATTGAATCCTTAATGTATTAGGTTCCATAGCTACCTCTCTTTTTACATGGGGATTTGGAGCCATAGAAAAGAATTCAACACAGTCCCTCTGCAGCAGGTAGGCAGCAGATCAGCTCCCCCTTCCTCCTTATACTTTGTTTTACTCATTGCTGAAGTCTTTCACCAGAAACTGGCATCAGTCATACTGTTCAGGTGACCAGGTTTATGCAACTGTCCAAAATTTGAAACTGAAAACTCCAACATGGGAAAAGCAAAATGTATTTTCACAAAATCTCTGTGAAGCACAGTTATAGAAATAGTTGAGCTAGCATGACTGAGAGGAAAGTAAGTTCTGATAGAGAACAGGCAGAAAGGAATAGGGTCTGAACAGAGTAGCTTAAACTATGTCTGCTACTGACAGAACTAGTAATCTGGAATGACAGCTTGGGAGATTTCTCTAAAACAAGACAGAAGATCTGAGTCTCATCAGCAAACCAACAATGCATTTCAAAGACCAATAGATTCCCTAAAGAGTGACCAAACTTCTTCTTAACTCTGCTATGCAGTATGGTGTAGATTTCTGTCAGGTGTATCTGTTTATGAATGCAAATATATTCATGGCTTTTCTTCATCTGAGTGGAGCAGCAGTAGAATGACAAAGCTGTAGATGTTTTGGTCTGGGAGTTACTACTAAAAACTAAGGTCCTACATTCCCTTGCATGACATTTTCCATCATGGATGGAAAATTAACAGTTTAAGAATAATGACTCCTGATACACAACTGAATGTTAGATGAACACAAGTTTCCTGTTTTGAGGAAATGTAAAACTTGCATGTATAGGAAAATTTTATTCACAGACTTCCTGGTGGTAAAGTCAAATGAATCTCTATCAACCTGTGCTGTCAATGCTTATTTATCCAAAAGAGCAGTTTATTATGAAATGACACTTATGAAAGACCCAGAGGGAAGGATTTAGACAGGCATTCAGAATTCAGTAGCATAAATAGGAAAGGAGAAGTTGTCATCTTCAGAAACAACCTATTGGTAGTACTTGCATATAGCATTTCTCTCTACTTTAAATTACAATTCTGTCATTTCTAAAAGGAGAACAGAGGTTGAATGTAGATTTGACATTTTCTTAACTGATTTAACTGGAACCTAAAGAATTATATCTCTACAGAGAGCCAGGAAAGATTTGCACTATATGTTGATCCTTGAATTTCTATAATTTTGGACAGAGGATTTCTAGTTTCACCAATTAATTGTTAACAAAAAAGCTAGAACTTTTGTGGCTCCCCATGATTCCTTGCTGGCAGGGTTATCTGGAGAATGATAAAATGCTATTTTTCTGTAGAATTGCTTTCACTACAAAGTATGGTCGTGCTCATAAAGTTTGAGAAAAAGATTAATTTCTGGCTTCTGCTTTACTGAAAGTTATGCTGAGGTGCAGGGAGAAGTGAAGTACCATGCAGTCATGTACAAAACTGCTTTGCTTTCAATCCATTCAATTAAGTCATCAAGGAGATTCTGTTCCATACCAACCTTTCTTGATTCTGTGCCTACTTGCACCTTGTTACCCAACTCCTTGCCTACATCTGCTGTGTGCACAGTGCAATTTGAATGTATGGGATGCCCAGACACTGTTGTATCTATTTCAGGAGACACACACAGGCACTTTTTCTATAGCAGACACTGCTCAGAGGAAAAGGGCTTCAACTCCATTAAGAACTATGGTTAACGTCACGCTTGCATTCTGTAGCACTGCCTTGAGCATGTTACAAAGAGAGTCTTACATTCCTGTCTGGACAGTTCACAAAACCCATTTTCCTGGACACAAATGTTTGTGACTATACCTGTACAGTGGAATTTATGGATATGGATGTCTAAGTGCTTTGCTAAAACAAGTCCATAAGGAGTCCAGGTAATGGAAAATTTATCACTTTCACTGATAAGCTATCCTAGTGGTTTATGACTCTCATTTCTAAGAGTCATATTTTCAGTTTAAACTTTGCAGATTTTATTTTTGAAGTATTGGGTGACTTTTTCATATCTGAGAGTTTTGCTATACATAATTAAATCTCACATAAGCTTGAAAAGTAAAGCTTACCTGTGATCTAAAGTGAATGTTGGTCTTAGCTGAGCCTTTTGCTTAAAGTATATTTTATGCTACAAATGCTTTCATTTACTTTGCTGCTAGTCCATTAACTGTCAAGGTATATCAGTAGTCCAGTCTTCTGAACTATATCCTTATCTAAAGACTGGGGATAACTCCTCTCCCAAGTATTATCAGATGTTATGAAGGAAGAAATTAGGTCTTCTCCCTAGCTCAGAGGAAGAGACAGCTGACATACCATCAGAAAAATTCAACTGGGCTATTTATTCCTCTCACAGAAATGTAGTGAGTAAACATATCTGAAGACGTTGAAAGATTTAGAAACTAATCAAAACAAAGTAAATGCAACAAATCCCCCAGAACGACTTCTGGCCTATCAATTTTTTTAAAAAATATCAAGTCATTAATTTGTTAACTTTAAAATTAGGTGCAAATCATGTTCTTGCAATTTAGGATTAAGAGGGGAAAAATAATGATTTACAGTTAAGGTATCTCAAATAAATATAAATATGTCTTTAATACAAAAGACTTTAAAAGATATATCAAGAGGAATGAAAAGATTCAGAGGAAGATTTATTTGTCATGCTCTCAGTTTTCATCTAGATCTACCCCTGTGTATTTGTGTAGGGTGCTCAATCAGATATTTCTTTGCAGAGGCAGTTTTTACTATCGTCTCCTTTAATTTTATTTTATCATTTTTTTCAAGTTACTTTTCTGCTTCAGAACAGGTTGAAAAAAGAAAGTGAAAAGTAAGATAAATAACAGAACTTTTTTGAAGGTGAAATAATAATCTAAATGCTGAGGTATTGTTGCATTACTGCAATTCTAAATAATTATTGCTGAGATGAATTTAGTACACATTAATTCCTGTGTTTGAGTCTTTAGACTATATTGATCACATGAGTACTTAAGCTGTAAAATTCTACATATACTTTGTAATTTAATACAGTGATATACTTCATTATTTATCCCTGGGGATGGGTAAAGATTTATGCCTCCAGCATGCTGTGCTACATAACTTAAAAGGCATATTTTCCAATGTACACTTCTGCCTAGTAACCACAGACCTGTCCCACAGTAAGCTCATGAGTTTGTAAAGTGAGGTTTATAGCACACAGCTTCCACTAGGAGCTTTCCAACACGTGGAGAGTGTGATGCTGCAGAGCTGGTCAAACACCTAACCCAGTGATCACACCAAAACAGCTGTTGGTGTGCCATGAAAAAGTGATTGTACAGAGGCAATTAACAAAAACATGCCTCAAAAGGCAACTTAAAATTCTTCACTTTAAAGAACTTGTATTTGTAAGAAATCTACACGTCTGGGCAGGTGGTTCAGATTGTAGATTTGTCCACTGGACTAGCCATCTTCTATTTCCTTTATTGTGAGTTGTTAATGGAAAAGGTAATTTGGAAAATGAAGTTTGACACATTCCTTTGGGCATCTATATCAGAAAGAATTAATTATGTCCTATAATTGACCTTTTTTTCTAATCAGTTAGAGACTGGTTAAGTAAGACATAGATGTCTACACCAGGTCAGGTGAATCCTGCACATTCCTGTAGAATACCTTGAGTTAGAGCTAAATATCTCCAAAGAAAAATAGGTTAATTTGGAATGGCAGGCAAAATTAGAAATGTCCCAGGGAATAAATTGTATCAAATGGGTTGTTACTTCTAATTCAAAGTAAGGTTATTTCAGGAAAGCTTGTGTTTAATAAAAACAGAGCCCAATGAAAATTGAATATTTTATGATTAATAATAATACGAGATATTGCCCTGAGAAGTTGAACTCAAGCCTTTGAAACATAGCACACAACATTCATGACTAATGTCCTTGTCATACATTAGGAGAAATAAATAATCCATTCTCATACTCACGTTTATGAAAGATTTTTTTTTTAATTTTTTATCAAAGGCAATGCCTAAACCCGTAAACATTATGTCATATTTAGTTGTCTGGTACATGCATATTTACAGATAACACTGCTTTTCTCATTAGCTGCTATTACATAGTGTTCTAAGAAAATTTTAGTAGAAAATTAATTGAAAACCAGGATTAATTTCTGAGATATTGTGTGGAAATAATACATATCCATTGTTATATTGTTTAAAGCTGAAAATTATTCTTTATTGTCTCACTTTATTTAGTAGCTAGATATAGAAATTGCAGTGTTGAAAGATGGTCTCAATAGAGCAGTAAGGGGGAATCTGGAGTCCTAGATCAATAATAAGATTTAAAGCAAACAGAAAATTATCTGGTTTGGTACAGACTATGGGTTAAACTAAGCATGTCTGTACAGAACCATAATGAGACATTTTGTCATCTGGAATGCTGCCTCAGCTGGCCCTCTGCCTCCTGCCAGCTGCTGCAGTTGTCTTCTCTGGACCTGCTCACTCCAGACTGAGGAGCTACACCAGCCATTTGCTGCTCTGATGTCCTCTACTATGGCTCAGTGGCTACACTGCTTATTGTGAAAATGTCTTGATGCTCAGAAATTTGCATTAGAGCAGTTCTATTTCCTGTGGTCTCCTTCTTGCTGTGACTGAAAAAAAAAAAAAAAGATTATTAATTTGAATAAGTGCCTGCTGCATAATGGTATTTTTTGTGAGATCTTTCATAGTTTCACATCGTGGGCAAAGGAAGCTGTGGAAATATCCAGTATAACTTGCCACTTGGTATCTTGAGTGTTTCTATGATTCATGAAAGAAATGAGAAGGATGAGAGCTGCCAGGCTTAAAAGATCTAATATCACTAAGCCTCAGGGGACACTGCTTAAGAGCACTGAGACAGGCTCACAGACTGATTCCAAGGTCAGCCAGAACACTTGGAAGACTTGACCTTTGGGATTCATTATCTCAGGTTTTGAATTATAAATGAGGTTTATATGCAGAGAGCTTCTGTATTTTTTTTTAATGTAACAGTTTCTTAATTTGAAAAAACAGTTTTATATATTTGATTCTTTGACTATAAAACTTGGGCTTCTCTTTCATCTCACAGATGGCTAATGGCTATGAAATATTAATGATAACACTAATATAAATAATAAATTAAACAATGAAAGCTTCAGCTTAAAAAGTCTAAGTCTTACATGAGAACAGACTTAGAGGTGCACATGAAGGCAGGAATGAATCCTTATTTCTTCCAAGCAGAGTAAAGAATTGCCTGTTTGTAAATCAGACATAATCTTGTTACTTTATGTTTCTACTTGGAGCACAAATGGTAACCACTTAGCAAGGTGAACTCCCTGTCTAGTCTCTCCCAATATTTGTTATTCTAATTTATCTTAGCAGAGAGAACATAAATTCCCTGAATGGCTGAGCTAAGCCCTGGTTTTGCTGCAGGCTCCTGATCTTGCATTCTATGTGTCACTCCTAATGCCTTCAGAGGGTATGCAAAGAAAGAGGTCCAGACCCTGTAACTCCATATCTGAATAAAGGCAATTTATTATTTTTCAGTTTCACTTACCAGTTCCTGCTCTGATGTGCAGTCTTGCTGCACATATTGCAGTTTTAACAAACTTTATTTTTGTTGTTGCTTTGTTAGGAAAATTGTGGTGTATTTTTCCATGATATGCTGTTTCCTTGCAATATTCTCACTCAGTAGGGTAGCTCTCTATTGATTATTTATTTTTGGAAGAACCTTACAACAGTCCTATACTGTGAGTCCACGCCTCTTGAGAGACAACTTTCTAGAGTCTGTGAGCCTTCATGAAAGAGTACAACACCTGAAAGCAGAATTACTCTTTGAATTGTGATGTGCCTGTGCAGTACATATTCAGCCTTACAATATGGAATGGTAAAAAAACCTCTCTTCAATTGTGCTATTTTTTCAGATTATATTTGTATGAAAATTATTGGTCATTTTCTGTCTTGCTGTTAAGGAACCACAAAACAGCTGGAAAATGGATGTGTTTATTTTTCTGAAATCCCCCTGTGTTAAGCAGCCATGGTGGCAAGTTTAGGCAATTTTTTTACAGTGCTGCTGTGGATGTGCTTGGACTTGAAGGAAACAAACTGTGAGTAGAGAATTTATTTTCTTGGTTTACTGGTTAATTTAGTTGAATCGAATAGACAAAATGCAAACCCTGACCCTCACCTCCAAGGTTTTGCATAGCTGTCGTAGTGGAAGGCCTGTGTTGATGGTCATTAAGTAAGTCAGAATTTAAGTTTTTGGGATCATTAAGAAGGGCTAGCTCAAGGCCTCATCAGCAAGTAGGCAAGAATAAACCTTAGCTGCTCAATGCTTAGTGAAATAATTTTCTTCTGTTAATCACAAAGATATCTTTATCTTGAAGAAAAATCCTTTGCTGAAAGGAGGAAAGAGGGTAAGTGCATGACAGATTCTTCTCCATAGTTTAGGTAACTATTCACAGTTCTTCTCTCTAGCTCCTTGGTATGACAACTGTTAGGGCACCTGGCTGTTTGCCACCTTCTCCAGTAACACCTTCTTTCTAATTAAGGACTGTCAAGTCCTGTGGGATTTGTGTTTACCCTGGGGTGCAGAGGGAGCAGAGCTGCTCTGCAGCTTTAGCTGCCTGGTGGGCCCATCACACACTGCTCACAGGCCCTCCCACCATCCCACACCTTTGCTATAAAGTAAATCCACTGTGATTTTTGTACTGTGAACAAGAGTGCAACAAGTACACAGGGTTTTTCACCTCTCTCTCTCACTTAGTTGTTTTTCTAAACATTTGGAGCCCAATGTGGCAAGTGACTGATTTAACAGAGGGCAGAGTCAATACACAGTCAGACAAAATTGACTGCCTAAAATTTTTACCTTCGTAAAACTGTTAAATCTTCCTTGACACTGTAAGATTGCTTATTCTGAACAGAAACAACCCACTCATCTTGAAAGAACATTTATAAATTGAATATGTCTAATGCTAGTTCATTAACTCATTTTCCTTTTTATCTCTCCATGAGAAGACAACAGATCAATGCTTCTCTTTTGGCTCTATCCCACCCGGAGCCCTTCAGGGAAAGATGGGGAGTCTCCTTGGAATCAGCCACTCTGCCTGTACTACTATACTTTGGATGACTTCTCTGTACAGAACAGTGTTTTGTGGGAGACAGAATACAAAGAGACATTCCTATTAGCCATCCTGCTGGCAATTGTGAAAGAATGTGTACACTGTGTACCAGATAAACTGCTTTTTAGAGGTCATTGAGGAGAATTTCTCAGTCACTATATCTTAGGTTAAAATAAAAGTACAATTTTTTACTATACAGTATATAGTAATAAAATAATATATGCAATTAGTATGTAAGTCAGTAAGAAGCTCAGTGAAAGGAATCTAGGGTCCCTTTTTGAACTATTATAAAACCTATTTTTGGCAAACTGGAAGTATTCCACAACCCTGAAGACCTTCCCTTGAGAAAGCTCTAATAGAATCATTTAGGTGACAAGATGAATTTAGAAACACATAGCATAATAACCACTGCACAGTCCTATAACCAATCTACTCAGCAGCAATAAAATGTGAAAATTAGCAACAATCTAGTCTGATCTATTTGACTTACTGTCCCTTTTGAATTCAACAACTCTGCAAATTCCGGAGAGGCATTTGCAGATTAGAATTATGATTTTTGCGTGATGCCATAAATCACAAGGGAAGAATAGAAAAGTTGGTGGATAAAAACATATGTCTCTTCTTGAACATATATTAACATATTTGTCTTTGGTTGTATGCTTGGGGCAGAACAGTTAAATGTCCACGCCTGGGTGGGGGCATTTTTACACAAATTTACACTATTTACCTACTGCTATTTAATATTTACCTACTGCTTTCTGGGTAGATATGGTTGTGACAATATTACAGAGAATGAAGAGATTATTAATTGAAAAATAGTATACATGATTTGGGCGTCTTGCAAAATCCATCTGTTCTCTTTCAGTATTTACATCTAGGGGCACTGATATAACACACCAAACAATAAAGTATTATCTCAAATTGAGAAAATGAAGAGAAAAGTTGTGTAACACATAGCTTTACGTGAGCAGAGAATGCACTGTGATTTACTAGAGCTTCATCTTATAGATACCACCTATATTTTAGTGAGTTACAGAAAGAAGAGAATCCCCATGAACTTTATTCTTTTTTTTTATATTATTAAAATAAAATAATTATTGTTAATTCATAGACTCATAGGATGTTAAGGGCTGGAAAGGGCCTTAAAGATCATTTAGTCCTAAGCCCCGCTGCCCTGTGCAGGAACACCTCCCACTAGACCAGGTTGCTCAAGGTCTTATCCAACCTGGCTTTGAACATTGCCAGGGATGGGGTTTACAGTTTCCCTGAGCAACCTTCTCCAGTGTCTCACCAATCAAACAATAAAAAGTTTCTTCCTAATATTGAGCCTAAATTTCTGTTCTTTCAGTTTGTACCCATTACTCCTTGTTCTGTCACTACAGTTCCTGACAAAGAGTCCCTCTCTGGCTTCCCTGTAGGCCCCTTCTGATGCTGAAATACTGTTATGAGGTCTCCACGCAATCTTTTCTTCTCCAGGCTGAACAGCCCCAACTTTCAACTTTCTCAGCCTGCCCTTGTAGGTGAGATGCTCCAGTCCTGTTATCAACTTTATGGCCCTTCAACCCAAATGTGAGCATTTAGCAGCCCTGGATTATTTTTTTTCCCCTAGAATGAGAATTAACAGCTTCTTCTCAGATTTAAAGTTAATGCATATATGATGTTTTTCATCATGACTTGAACTCATATTTTATTGGAGTAATGATACTTGGTGGAATCTTGTTTCCCTTTAAATCAGCTGCCTAATTTCTCCTGATTTATTAGAGACAGCCTTAAAAATGCACACTTTGATTTTGCACATCATCTCTACAAAATTACACTGATTATCTAGTAATGATTTTATTTGAATAATGAGGTTTCTGCTCTGAAGTTGTAGGATAATTTATTTGCATTTTGAATTAAATTGTGACTGAGATATTTGAGATAATTGTGCTTGGTGAAACATCCAAGGAATATAAAGAGATCCATACAAATCTTGAATGAAATACAATTACAGTTATCAGAAAGTTTATAATCTGAATCTTTTCATCAGCTTTCATGATAATTTCCTTCAGTGCAATCCAAATATTAGGTCCTCAGCAACAGGAACAATTTTCTTGGTCATTCATCAACCCTGATACTGCTGGGTAACTTCTGCAACACCTGATACATAATCCATGATATATGGATTTCTCTTCAGGCCTCCACTTCTCAGGACCACAAGTTAGAGGAAACCATCAGCTGTAAGAAGTCTAGTTTCAGGCTATATAGAAACTTCTATCTTCTATTTCATTTACTTATAAACTCTGGCAAAGTAGAGTACAGCTACAAATTGTTATGTGTCATGGAAGCCAAGGCTTTTTCCTTTCCAGAGAGGATATCACTCTGAAGTTTGGTATAAAGGAGTGCCCCACCCAATGCTACATAAATAATTTTCAGAGTGTAGAAGTGGGGTGAGGTTATTCCAGACAGCTGCCGGACATGGGCATAAAAGGTCGGTACTGGAAGGAGTGACTGAGGCACAAAATCATGGCACCAAAACAAGAACCATGTGGTTTGATGGCCTTTCTAACTCATCATCTTCAGCTTTTTATATCCTTTCTGGTCTCATTCTTTTCCATTATAGTCTTCAGTCATTTCTTCTTTTCTGTAGCAAGCAGACAGAACTGATAATCTATAGCAACATCAGACTTTTACACTAATATTTTTCACTGTAAGTGAATGTTAAGTAATTTTGCTTTATGTATTTGACAGTGATAGGTAGTTTCAACACAACTTGAAGTGATGCCTTTTCTAAGTTATTTGTATAATTTGTTAGCTTTTTATACACCAGTGGTTGCTATTCCCAGTGGGAGGCCTTACCCCCACTTCTTCCACGCACACATTCAACTCTTCTTTCTTTAAATGGCAAGAAAAACAGGGTGTGGACCTGGCTTTGCAGATGTGTTTCTGAATCTCTCACTGAATCTTCACTGTAATGCTGTGGAATGCTGTGGGGCTCTGTGGATCTGTTTTTGTGGAACAAGAATAAGGATTGGGATCTGACAGTTATTGCAATGAGAGAATTTGCCTGCCCTAGAACTCAGAAAATGCCAGGGACCTCAAAAGGAGTAAGGCATCTTGATGCTTTCATGAGTGTACTGTTTGATACAGAGCAATGATTAGTGGGATTTATTGAAGTACTGATTCAATATAATATTTTGGAGCTATAAAATTGTATACAATTTACAAGCTATATATTGAACTGTCAAGCTGTGCACGCTGCTGGCCTACATAAGGGCACAATTGTTTGTAAACTTGTCCCTTGCCTCTTATTGCCTCCTGGTGTCTGTAATGCACTTGCTGTGTCTTTTCCATAATTATCCTCCTATTTCATATAAGCTTTAAAGCCCTGGGCTCTTTCTGAACTATACTGATTTCTGTTGAGCTCTTCAGAGTGCAAAGGTCTGCCTGCAGGGAAGTGGGGTGAAGGACAACAACCATTTAAAAGGAAAGACCTCACTTAACTTTGCATTCTGGGAATACAAGACCCCTCTAAGATATTCTCTGTCAGGTACTTTGTGACAGGATTTTAAATGAAGCAGTTTCTCAGCTGCAGGAAGAGGGGTGTTTTTCTATGAGAATTGCTCCTGATTAAACTGTGTTTGGGACCTGAGGTAGGTGCCCATGTTCCCTCTACAGCACAGTGAGGCAGGTGAGTGTGTTTGATAATCTCAAGGAAAAGATCCTGGCCATCCAAATTAATGCATTTAAACTGAACAGACCAGATATTCTTCTTGGATCTTCTAGGAAATGTGTCATTCTTTTTAGTATGACTTGTCTGCCAAAGAGCTGTATGTGCCTGCATCCAGCAGACTGACCTTGCTGCATCTGCATGAGTAGGTTTGCTTTTCAGCCCATGGTCAGAGGAGACAACATTGATGCAAGTGCTACCCTTGCAGTGTCTCCACAGGCAGAGAAGCCTTAGTAGCATGTCTGGTTTTACTGGGAACAGAGACATGTGGCTCTCCAAGATTGACTCACCCCCACTGCTGTCCACAGAAGAAACTCCAAACCACTGCAGTTTGCTGTGAGGCTGCTTTTCTTTTTCTCTTTCCTTTTCCCTCCCAGCTTTCCTCTCTCACAGCTCAGAGTAGGCGTTGCCACTCATGATATCATGTTTTAAAGTTACTGACTTCCAAAACCCTTTATGCTTGATCTTGGTGTCTCTCAGCTGTCAATGAAGCTGAAGTCTTTGTCTACCTATTAACCCCAAGACCTATTCATCAGTGATATATTGGTAAACACTACTATGGGAGCAACCTGGCTTGCTACCAGCAATGTCCTCCAGTGTACAGCTGATTGCACAAAAATAAAATGTGGCATCAGAAACTAGGCTGGACCACAGTCAATAGCCCCAATGCCTTATACAATATTAATAGGTTGGCATTGTAGAACCCATAGAAACATTTTAAATTGAACTTTTTTATCAGGTTCTCAGTACAAAGCACTCCAAATGCCACCACCAATTTAATTTAGGAGCTCTTCTTCTGTACACAGGGATGAGAAAAAAATCAGATAACTTATGGAAATTAGTACATCAGTAAAATGTAGGGTTCACTTTATTTCAGCAAATGGAGGTGCCACCATTTTCGTTACTGTCAATTTCATTTCCATTTGTCTTTTACTGGGTGAAAGTTGTTTTGATATTGCTTCATTTGCCTCAGAGAAGATACTAAATTAAAATGGTGATGGTGACTCTAACAAAAGGATTGGGGTGGCTGAGAGGGGTGTATGAGGCAGGCAATCATTTACATTTTTCGTACATTTGTCTTTCCATTATAGGCTAAGCTTTTAAAATTTGAGATATAATTTCTACCTCAAAATAAGTTGGTGAAAGATAAGCATTTATAAGAAATGTCCCCTATCTCCCATTCCCGCCATTTCTTCTGGCTTGAGCTGCCATTTCTGTTTTACATTCTGTGCTGCAAGGTACATTACAGAGCTGTGGCAATTTTGGGTGCTTGTCTTTCAGTCAAGCCAGCCTTAGTGAAGCTGTCAGCAATGAGAACAAGATATTTGCTAAAAATTAAATAAGAAACCCTACATTAAAATGTATTGATTCCCCTATTTCATGGTTTGTAATATTATTTATACTATTTTCTTTATATCTACACACTCAAACTCATATTAAAAAAATAAAAAATATGTGGGGCTGCTGGCACTGCACAGAAATTGTGAAAGACTCTTTCAAAATTACTGTTGTCTCAGATCTCAATATTTAATGTGCAGTGAACTTAAACTATGCTCTCATTTTCTGTGTCCTTAACAACTTTACTATCCCTCAGCTGTGATGTCTCTGAGAGGAACCTTTGTCTCTACTGCTCCCTATGAGTTCACACATCTGTCTGGTGTGAATTCTGCTCACTCTCCCTATACCCTTATTTTTTGCCTTAAGTGTTCTCACCTTGAAAATGTGCAATTCACATATCAGCCTGGTGCTTCAAAAAATGAGTGATTCTGCAAGCAGGGAAAATTTTAAATTCCTAGGCCTGCATGCCTCACCCATATTTTCGTCTTTCTTTTATCTTGTTTTGCTTAATTTTGTTATTTTTATCCTCTTCTGAGGTGCCTTTTTGTTTGTTTGGTTGTTGTTGGGCTATTTTTTTTCGTTATTGTTGTTGTTGTTGATTTTGCTTTTCCCTTTTAAAGAAATCCGTATTTTATTCTGGTTAGTATGAACTCTGGGTATGAGATACTTAAACTGGTGCTGAAAAGTATGCATAGAACAGCTATGTAATTTATGTAGAAGATTAGGGAGAAGAGCAAAACAAAAACCAAACACCAAAACCAAAATAATCATATTTATAAAAAAGTTTTAAATACTTCAAGGTCATACTTTGCAAACTGTGAAGCCCTCTGCATGGCTTTACACAAGAAGCTGGGATTCCTTCTCTATTTACTAAAATCTTTCTCACACATTAGTAATTTATTTGCATGAAAGTATAAATACACTATTTTAGATTAAAACCACATTAAGACCCATGAACTGGCCTGTATTATGAGGGGGTCTCCCCTAAAAGCAATAAAGAGGAGCCACTTAACCTAAATAAGAGATGAGTAGGACATCTGTTTAGCAAAATTTTATGGACAAAATTTTAGTAACTGTAGTTACCTCCAGAATGATGTTTGTTGGTGCTAATGTCTGATTCTGCTGAGAAGGTATATGTTGGTCACAGCTTTCATTCAGGAGAAATCAAATTACAAAATCTTTTTTTTGTAATGACAAAGATCCAAACCCAGAACATAGAGAAGCTTGTTGAAGACATAGGCACACTGACTGAAAACACAGAAGTTGGAGACATTGATTTGGGGACAGGCTGCTAAGAACATCTCTAAAGAACCAGATCTCTGAGTACCAAGAGGGAAGTACAAGGTGTAACACTGGAAAAAGCACTTAAATTAGAGTAAATGGAAAGCACAGTTGCCTTGAAAAAACCACCACAATAGTTTCTTTCTTTTTCTTCTTGCTGGTTTTGGAATAATGAGACTATATGCACATTTACTGTAAATTAAATATTTGACTAAATTAAAAAAAAAAAAAACAAAAAACAACCCAACCAACCCCCACTCCCAAACCCCCAACCCTCCAAACAAATAAATAAATAAAGAAACCCCAACAAAACCCCAGGTCAGTAAAGCTGGATGTATCACTTGTCCTTTTTGAGGAAACAAGGACAGGTTGGTTCAGATGGGCTGGAGACTCTGATGTTGTTATGTTTGAAAACTAAAATTATATCCATTAAAACAAAGTCAGAGAGATAGAGCTGAGAGAAAAGGCAGAAGAGCAAAGTTAAAACTACCATTTCAGTTCCCTATCCGGACTCTTCCCAGCACTGTTTCAAAGGACCTTTCCCTCTGCAGCCTGAGTACAGACAGAGTGAAACATTAGTTATCAGCTGTCAAAAGGTATCATCGCCACAGGAATATGTTTCAATTTCCTTCTGCTTTTGCATAAAGCATCTAGGCTAAATAATTTTCATGCTTTTAACATTTATGGAATTTCAGGATATTTTCAGAAAAAAGCAAATTCACGTTATTGCTTCCTGTGACAATTGCAATAATCAATATCTGCATGAAGAATATTTTTCTAATATCGGACCTAAACTTCCCTTGACACAACTTCAGGCCATTTCCTCAGGTCCTGTCACTGATCACCTCAGCCAATATATCAGTGTCTGCCCCTCTTCCCCTCACAAGAAGCTGTAACTACAGTGGGGTCTCCCCTCAGTCTCCTCCAGGCTGAACAAAACAAATGACTTCAATCACTCTTCATATGGCTTCCCCTCAAGGCCTTCTCCATCTTTTTTGCCCTCCTTTGAATGCTCTCTAATAGTTTTGAGCTATTACCAGTAACTAAAGACATTTCTTTTACTGGTAGCAGCCATGTTTCCATTAGAAGAATTTTCAAGTGGACCTTTATCTGAAGAATTCTTCTTACTGGAACAAGTCTTGTACTGGAAACCAACCAAAGGGAAGTTCTTAAATAAAGAAAGGGGGGGGGGGAAATAAATAAGAAATTGAGAGATTATAAGAAAGAGTGGAAGGTAGAAAAGAAAGGATGAAAATCTATTATGATAAATTAAATAAAGGAGACAGCTAAAGTCAGAAAAATTTCAGTGCCATCACCCATTCCTATCTGTTCAAAATATGTCACTCAAAGAGCTGCACATAACGTGACAGCTATTCTCTCCCTCAGACCATCTATTTGGCTTCCATAGTGATTACTCTAGTCCCAGGACATAATGACCAGATTTTTTCCCTACATCCTGTGACAGCCTAATAATTTGCACTTAGTGATATTTCCTTCCCAAAGGCACCCCTCATGTCTAAAGGCTTGCCATAAGGCTTAGAGAGCATTATTCCTGTATAAAAAGCAACAGCTATAAATAAATTTCACATTTTTGAGAAAATCCAAATGGCCAAGCTGTATTTCTTTAGCATCAACTGTTAGCACACAGTCAAGCTTGGTTTTTCTTTATAATTTTTTAGGTTAAGTTAATACATTAATTTTAATTTTTGTTCTATTATTGCCTGCTACAGAATTGTAACAGATGCTGGTAGCAAGTAATATGTTTATGTCTGAAAAGTGGTTTCTACAGTAGCTCTTGATCTGTAAACAGAACATATTCTTTAAGGTACTTATTTCACAGTCAATGAAAATACCCACCTGAGTATAGTGTGTAGGGAGTAAACCATTGATTAATAATGAAAACACGTCTCTCCTATACACAGTGAGAAAAAAAACCCACAAAAAGCCCCAGTATGTTTAACAATAGATCTTCCTCAAAGCTGAGATTCCCAGAAATAAATAAAAGACTTAGGATAAATCCCACTGATTGTCAGTGGAACTCAGGCTCCCAAATCCTACCCCAAATCAATCAATTTTATTTATACTGTAAGCCACTTCTTTTAAGCAAAGGAAAAACAGGACTCTAAGTTTTTATGTCAAAGGCCCCTGTGTTTTCTGTGGTTTCCATAAGTACATTTTCAGCTCTATAATTACTGTTTTCCTGTTCCTAATAAAAAGTTGTTCAAAGCTATTCAACTGCAATTACTGGAGTCTGATTGCCTCATTGGTTTCTGTTTGCCACAAGGTGAGACTTAATTTTATAGCAGTAGTACATGGACTTTCTTGAAAGAAAGTGTGCACATTGGAAACAGAGGGAGCTCACTTATCTTTTAACCTGAAAACTTTGAAGGTTGGATGAACTGAAAGTAAGAGTAGAAGTATGAGTTTGAGGATTTTTTATTAAATCCACGGGGGAAATATCCTTAATTTTCCAGAAGATGGAATTTTCTTAAGGCTCATGATCTGAATTAGTTTTATTGTCTGTTTGATAAAAGTATGCAACATTGATTTTACTATACTAAAATTTAATAGCCAGCAAATATCCAGTGCACTGTACTGTAAACTTGAGCACACCATGGGAAGGAGAAAGTGTTATGGTGCTTTCTAACCAGTATGCACAGATATATCAAAAGAGATGATGAAAAATTTTAGACATTATGAAACACTGATAGATACTGATTATGTATATACTGAGGAATCACCATCAGCTGAAAAAACTGCATTTGAAAAAAATAAGAATCTAAGAGTATTAAAGGAAATATTACTACCCAGAATTATACATGACTTTGGAGCACAGTCTTGTACAATGGGCAAAATATTTCCAAGACCTGCAGCTTTATGAGTTCTTTCACATTCTTTCTGTATTTCTGCACACAAATAATCTTAACTCCATGTAGTGTTATTTTCCTTCCCATCCATTCGGATGTTAGGTCTTTGAGACAGACTACCACTCAAATCTCCCCTTCTACATCTAACAGAAGCTAGTACAATAGCTTCTGGCCTCACTATAGTCTTCCATGTCAATAATGGAGTTTTGCCAAGCTGTCCCTCATTTCAAGAGACAGCACTACTCCATAAAAGAGCAGGTATTTTATATACTCCTGTCACCTTTAGCTGTAACCCCACAATCACCTATATATCCTTCAGTCTCCCACCACTTCTAGCTAGAATACAGCAAGACCTTTTAGAATGAGAGAACTATTTTGGTGGAAACAACTCTAGTTTGCTAGACATCTAGAAGATATTCATATATTCAAAGAACAGTTTGGGTTTAAAGGGATCTTTAAAGACCATCTAGCCCTGCCCGTGGGTAAGGACACCATCCATTAGACCAGGTTGCTCAAAGTCCCATACAACTAACCTTAGACACTTCAGGGATGAGGCATTCACAACTTCTCTGGTCAAGCTGCTCCAGTGTCTAACAACATTCAAGATAAATGTCCCCCTTATGCCTTGTCTAAACCTACTGACTTTCAGTTTAAACATGTTTTCTTGTTCTGTCACAACAAGTCTTCGTAAAATATCTTGCTCTGTCTTTCATGTAAACCCCTTTTTTATTCTGAAAGCCCAAAATTATGTCTCCCTAGAACTTTCTCTTCTCCGGTCATACTTTCTCCATAGGAAACGAGTTCCAGCCCTCTGATCATCTCTTCTCTGGACCTGCTCCAACGGCTCCATGCCTTTCATGTACTGTGGACTCCAGACCCGGATTCAGTACTGCAAGTATGGATCTCATGTGAGCAGAATAGAGGGGGAAATCACTTTCCTTGACCTGCTAGCCATGCTTCTCTTGATGCAGCCCAGGATTTTTGGTTGGCCATGAGATTAGTCAGCAGCACTTGTCCCAGCTGAATGGTTATTGAAGGATTTCGTTAATTAAAGTTTAACTAGGACCAGAAATACTTTTATCTCTGTGTTCCTGATACATATCTGTAGTGTGAAAATCAGAAAAATGACGCAAGTCGGGGTTGACAATGATTTGGGGTTTGTGTTTATTAGTTATATTCAGTGCACCTGTTTCAAATATTAAGTCAATTTCTGCATATTATCTCTGTTTCACCCTCTTCTCTCTATATTTTCATTAATGTAAATGTGACATACAGAACCTCTCAAAATTAATTGTAATGGCTTAAGACAAATCTCACTCCTGGCCCTAACAAATAATATAAATGACCATTATGTATGAAATTATCTGACTACTGATGAAGTTGGACCACTAGAGGAAAAGAACCTTTAGAAAAGATCAGCAGCTTAGTCTAAAACCATATATTGCTTATACAAATGAATTCTATGCAGCACAGTGAAATATTAAGATGAAACAGTGATATATTTTACAATTATGATGAAGATGTGCAGTCACATCAACAAAATGTAAACAGCAATGCATAGGGGCAAAAAATTGCCTGTGAACTCTGTCCCATGGCTTTATGGTACATTTAATTTAGTTATTCAGACATGAACTCTGACAGGATAATTCCCCTCTCCATACTATAATTGAAAATAGTTCAAAATATACAATATTCCAGTGAGAATTCTTGGTGTAACAGAGGGCAATTGAAGCTTGTGGGTTTGCTTCTTTAGTAGCAGTGATGCCATTGGATGACTGCCTGCTGCATATTAGATAGATCTCTCTTTTTTTCTTTAACACTCCTAGGTTTTGTCAATGCATAGCAAGTAAGCAGATGGATCCTGTTAAATGTTTTATTTAATTAAAAAGCCAACCTCTCCCATCTTTTTATTTTGAATAAACAAACCCTGTTTACTTTAAATATATGTGGTAAACAGTTGCTTCTGAAAACAAACTTACTTTTGGTCAACACCCTCTACTTGAGTTGTTCAAAACACACTCAATGTTTCTGAAAGCATTGCCATATGTTATAAAATTAATTAAATTTTAAAATGCCTTATCATCTGGCATTTTTATCTTTGAGAGGATTTCCTACTTATTTCCCCGTGCTACAGATGTGTTTCTGAATTGCAACATCTGGCACTTAGTAATTGGGTCTTTGCTTCAGGCAGTAGCCATCTTTGTTCTAAAATTACAGCAAGTCTAAATTTAGATTCCTCATACTCTTGCTATTTCATACCTCTCTCCACTCTGTTATGACATATATTTGGATAGATTAACAGATGAGACCATGTCTGTCAGTTGCTCATTCTATCTGTCAATTACCATTTCCTTCTGGATAGACAAAAGATTCACAAGAGGCAGTAGATCCTGTAAAATTCTGGTCTCTTGATCAGAGAAAATTTGTGATCTCTCTGCCTCACTTGTAGTTTCTTTCCTTTTACTCTTCTCTTTCATTTTTGCCATGCTCATTTTCATATTTTTCCTTTTCCTTTTTCTTTTTTCTTTTTCCTTTTCTTTTTTGTCTTTCCCTCTTTTTCTCTTTTTTTATTTAATTTTCTCTCTCTTTTCCTCTCTCCTTCCTTCCTCTTTAACTCATTCTTTTTTATCTCTTTTCCTTCCTTCCTTCCTTCCTTCCTTCCTTCCTTCCTTCCTTCCTTCCTTTCCTTTCCTTTCCTTTCCTTTCCTTTCCTTTCCTTTCCTTTCCTTTCCTTTCCTTTCCTTTCCTT